>JAHWFO010006271.1:2468882-2500215 GCA_023313115.1 Rhysida immarginata
CACTAATGAATTTTATAAAAACTCATATGTACATTTGATCAGTCTCCTTCATCAGTGAGAAACAACAAGTGGTCTTCTTTTTTTCTTCCATTGTTGTTTTCCTCGAAGGTTTTTGTTGTCTTTTATCTTCTTTAAGTCTTTTATCGCTAATTTATTTATAAGATCTAATTCCATATTTCTTTTTTCATTGGATAAAGGGCAATTTATTGCTATGTTAATCATATATTTTAATGCTGCTTTTTTGAGAGAAGGGATGATTTGAATAGAAACCCATTATGTTCGAGGTGGTGGATGGTCTTCTTTAAATGTCAAAGCTGAATATGTTGTTCCTGGCATCATTGGTTTTAGACAGATCCATGTAATTTATTACCGTATATAACATCTTTTTTCTTCCTCCAAGATGTAGGTTAAGAAATTGTCAAAATTGTTGAACGTTGATAAAATATGGTCAGGGTTCGTTATGTTGTCATCATAAACTATGAGAATGTCATCTTTAAATGTGTTGTAATGAATTAGGAGGTTGTTGTTAATAAGTTGTTTTACGTGTGATTCTTTCATTTCTTGTAAAAAATACTCTGTCATACACTGTTAATTTCAAACCATAAACTTCTTCACTATAATAAGAACAATCCCTGATGAAAGCGAAATATTGAAACATATTGGCTCATTAAATCAATAAGGTGTTGCTTTTTCAATTAATATTTAAGAAACAACAACAGACAAAAAATGCTGTCGGCTTATTTTTTACTCTGCCGCAAGTATGTATTATTTTTCCCAGAATTACGGGACGTTTCGTTGCTCTTACGCAAAATAAGAGAGAGTCGTTATAGTCTTCAGTGTTATCTGCTGCTCATAGTAATAAATTGATTATAATAATCGATCAGTTACGTTTATACTATATTAATGGATTAAACGGGCATTTATATCGATTTGTTGAGTTCAAGATCAGCAGGTTTCTCTTGGGAAGATAGTGTGACAAGTCACGTGTTGTGTGTGCAATTTAATTATGGGGAATAAATTATTGAAATATTTTTTTTTATCGGTAATAGTTTTTGGGTTGCAATAATTCGTGTGATTAGTATAATTAATTAAATATCAGCTCGATATCGTGATTACGTTATATATTTTTGGTAGTAAATTTATATTTTTTTATTGGAATATTATTGTCGTTGTATGTGGAAAATGTTTGTTGTTTTGTAAATATTAATTTCGATCTGGTTGCGTCAACAGTGAAACGCAACAGGAGGCCCTTTTGTTGTGTTATAGCATTGTTGGGAGCTAGAAATTCTAGGAAGATGAGTTCTAGTCATCCCTTCATTGTTAACTACGTGTTGCTTGTTAAAGATAGAAGAATTTCAAGTTATATTTTTTTTTTGAAAATAAAAATTTGTTGGGGACGGACGTAAAAAATATGTTGAACAACAATTGTATGTTATTATGACGGCACTGAGGAATAAGAGATACAAGATAAGTCTATACATAATGTTTAGCAACACAGAAAAGTACTGAGTTTTTTTTTGTTTGCTTGTGGCCAATCCTATTTTTTAGACAAATATTTTAAGAATTACAGATGCGGAATGGCATGATCGCATGAAGGTGTTCGATCGGTGACGGGCCGTGAGCAGGTCAATGGACGTCAATAAAAGTACAAGTATGGATTTAAACCAAGTTTCCGAGTTGATGCAATTCCATAAGTGATGACGCCGTGGTGAGTGAAACTTTTATCTTACTTTTAACTCCGACGAAGAGAACATAGAGGCCACGGATACATGTTCCATTAATTATGCGTCGAGGCTGACAAACTGCATATGTAGTGTTGTGCCGTGGACAACAGCAATGTGTTGTATCTGTTTTGGATAGTACAAAATAAAAGAGGTCATGTGTAGGAAAATAAGTCATGTGAATATAACTAGTGAGGTAGCTATTTTAACGTTACCTGGGTTATAGCTGTAATTTTAGTACTAGATTCGTTGTCAAGCAGTAGACCATCGGGCTGAGTAGTAAAATAACTTGTGGTGTGTGGGTCGCCGCTTTGGATCCCTTGTTTTCTCTTTCTTTAATATGAGACTTGGGTAATTCCTGATATAAGCGCCCATCTTGCATTCTACATAACGGCCGCTAACTGCACGGGAATCGTTGGCGGGGTTTCTGTGATTCTCCCTGGGTCGCCCTTCGAGGAGACGAGTACTAAAAGAATCACGTGACGCTTTCCGGCGTTACGCTAGTGGCACTACGGAAATGATGTCCCGTGACAGACCCGGAGTGTAGATGCTCAAACACACATCATTAATGATTTATTTACGTTAGACCGATGTGTCAACTGTACGTGAACTGGTATAATATATATTGACTGTTGTTTTCTCAATTTTTTTTTTGTAACTTGTTGTAAGGGACAGCATGTGTCCTGCACGCCAGATGGCGTTTAAGCAGTAATCGCGCAATGGCTAAGGGGCCCCTTTAGTGGATCGCGATTGCTGTGGGTTATGCAGCTAATTAGATCATTATTTATGGGTGGTGCGAATTGTAGTATCTAACATGCAATGTTTGTTCATCCTTATAAGGTTAGATGTCGAGCTGATATTAGTTGTCAATAAATAATTATTGTGCTCTTACTTGATCTAAAAATCTGTGTAGCCCGAGTCATTATTTCCACTCCTCTAATCAGTTCCGAACTCAGTTGACGCGCGCCTCACCGAGACTATATTCAAGACGGGTATAGGATCGTGCATGCTAATGAAGTGGGGGCGTGTCACAATAGTATACATTTCTGATATGGAGAAGATTTTTAATATGAAATTAGTCTTCAAAGTCATTATTTTAAACTGAAAATATTAAAGTTTGTTCATAGGATATGGAGTGCTTCATAAAGGGCCCAACCCTAAAATGAAGACGGTCAATTCAAATGTTCTGTAAGTTTCCAGTACAGATGGCAGCATTACACCCAAACCCAATTTCTTGCCGTTGTAAAGGTACAAGTATGTTCAATTTCTTACCCGTATGTATGATTTGTTATCATTCCTATAATACGGTTGCGTCCTTTATGAAGCACTGTGTAAAACATTTTGTCTTTAATCACTGAAATTTTTTTTTAAAAATTAGTGTTTTCTAAATACAAGGTGCGTCTAAAAAGTTCGATATCTCAAAAGCAACGCGAGGTAAAAATGCGGTCACACGCATGCGCAGGAAGAGACCAATGGAGAGACTGCAAGAAACTACGTACTATTGGCAGTCGAACGGCGTGTGTGCGAAAACTCACGTCAAATGGAAATGAATGTGCTCAACTGTCAATACCGAATTCTAAGAAGCTGTTTTGAAGCGCTTACTGCTGCGCATCCAGTGTGTTCGCCCACGGATGTACGTACAGTAGTGGAAAGTGGAGTCTGTTGCATGACAACGCACGCCCGCATACTGCGATCCGTGTACGCAACTTCTTGGCCCAACGCCATGTAACTCTTATCCCACATCCACCGTACTCGCTTGATCTGGCGCCTGCAGACTTCTGTTTGTTCCTTCGCTTCAAAGGGGTCTTGAAGGGCACACGTTTTGTAGATTCCAGACATCCGACGACGTGTAACATCTGTGCTTCGATCGATTCCAAAAGAGGCCTTCGCCGACTCATTTCAGCAGCTTTATCAAGGATGTCAAAGTGTACTGTATCCACGGATGTTACGTTGAGGGTGAATAAAGGTATTTTGTTTCCATGTTTTATTTTATTTGCTTTATGCTTCCATTCACAAAACTTTTTAGACGCACCTTGTATTAACCTTTCAATTACTTTTTAGGATTACTTTACTTCTCAAAAGCAGAATGACTTCGTAGTTTTCATGGTCTTTTAATAACCGAGAAAGTTTCTTAAAATATACGTTCCTGATCCCTCAATGAACAGAAATAGACGTGGTTATATTAACATGTTGACATGGTTACAGCTCGGTTTTATCTGGGCTTCCATTAAGTGCGGACCGGTTGCAATTAACCTGTCCATTTCTTTCCCATTCAATATTCTTTGCTCCCTTAGAAGATATCTTAGGCTGTGCCTTAGGCAAGTTTATTTAGCGCAAATTAGCGTTGGCAGGATATCAAATTTTACGATTCTTCGGCGTCACCTTCACCTTCGTGCAGCGACAAGCGTTCTTGACAATATGGTGTACAGTAAAATATCTTTAACTATGTAGCTAAAATGATTAAAGTGGACATTAATTCATTAAGAAGAAAGGGTGAGTTTTTTTTAAAAACTCTTCAAAAATTTAATCTTATGTTTCTAATCTAATCTATCTACTAATAGGCTATATATATGATCAAATAACTTGGAAAATGATTTCAAAATTTTTTTCGTATAATTTGGATGGACCCAGCTGGAAGTTTATAATAATTAATTTTAATAAAGAGGTAAAATCAATATTAAGACTTAGAAAATTGTAAAATATATTTTCCAGTTTTTTATGATTAGAAATCAAGTGTATATATGAAAACGTGTTTTATTTATTTATAAAAAGCACTGAATAGCAAACAGTGCAAAAAAAAATCAAAATTACTATAATTCAAAAAATGTTTAGTGCAACAATTACACTGGTGGACAAAAGTTTGGGCTAAGTGTGTTTTCTAAGAAAACAATTATTTAGAGATTTTATTGTTATGATACCTTTTTACTTACTATTGAATATATCAATATTGACAATTGAATAATTGATCTTTTAATTTGTTTTTAAGTTACATCCAAATAATGCAAATTACACTGGTCAAACGTTTGGGGTAACAGGTAAATAATCATCAAGATATCAAAAGTAAAGGAAATTAATATGAAATCTGACCGCTATTTGACTTTATAACTTGAAGAAGACGATTTGTCATTGATGAAAATAACTTCTTGATGGTGTTTGGTGCTACTTTAACAGCGGAGGCCTCAATTGCATTGATTAGCTGCATAAGAATTGAATACTGTTTGTCAGCATAAATATCCTGGCTCATAAGATGCCAAACATTTTCTATAATGTTGAGGTCGGGACTCCTTGCCGGCCAGTCTAGTGTACGAACTTTGTTAGTGGAAAATCATTCAGTAAAAATTCGTTCTGTGTGGATAGATGCATTGTCTTGCTGCCATACCCATTGTTTTTGTCTGTAGTGTCTCTTGCAGAAAAGAATGGATGTGCTTTGAAGGTCTTCTAAGTATTGGTTGCCGTATATTTGCCCTCAATCACTTTTATCTTCAGGTGACCCGTGTTTGAAATGGCACCTAATGGCATCACATCTCCTCCTCCCATTTGGTGCTTATTTCTGACCAGAGCAATTGGTTTTTGGCCTTGTTTTTTAACATAACTGCACATGTTATCAGGTCCATCCATGGAAAAATCGTTTTTCATCAGAAAATACCACCAACCCAAAATCAGTCTTCTCATGATGTGTTTCTGAGCAAATTGAAGTCTTGCTATTTTATTTTTTGGTATTAATGGCAGTGATTTTTCAATAGCTTCATAGTGAAAGTTCTCACGCTGCAATTCACGCCTTATGATTCTGGTTGAAGCCTTCAAATCAAGATTTACTTCGATGCGCATACTGTTTACAATGTGGCCAGCTGCAATTTCTCTTCTCTCATGGCGTTTTATGCTAGATTTTGTCCGTCTTGTAAGTGCAGATGGGTTCCCCATCTTCTTTCCTGTCTTCCTGTTTTCATTTTTAATTGCCCTGATTACTGTATTGTAGCCAACATCCGCAATTTCAGCTTCTCGCTTGAAGTTCTTGTGTTGAGCATACAATGCATGGATTTCCTTCGTTTCTCATCAGAAATCATCTTAAGACACTTCTTCACATTCCAAAAAATCAATGGACAAATATTCATGCACTTTACTGTAAAAAATATCAGTTATTTACCTGTTACCCCAAACTTTTGACCAGTTCAGTTTGCATACTTTGCATGTAACTTAAAAACAAATTAAAAGATCAATTTTTCAATTGTCAATTTTGATATATTCAATAGTAACTTAAAAGGTTCCATAACAATAAAATCTCTAAATAATTGTTTTCTTAGAAAACACACCTACCCCAAACTTTTGTCCACCAATGTATGAGTAAATTTACAATAATTGATTTTAATAAGGATTTTAATTCAATATTCAATGATAAAAATCCTTATGTGACCCCCCCTCCTCCATCACGTGGGAAATCATCAGGTTCAGTTTTTTCAGTGGTTGGGACATTCTAAAAGAAATTATGAGACAAAATAATTGAGAAAAGCTTTATACAATTAAATAAACTACATACTGTTCAGTAAAACAAACTCGGCATACTCAACAAACTACATCATGATTTACACACATCAATGTAAATTTTTGATTGCTTTGTTACAATTATTTTATCGGCTGACTTCCATCGATGTAATTTAAAATCAATAAAAATTACAAGGTGCGTAAGGTATTTGATGACAGAATCATGTCAAGAAAGAAAAAAAAGATATAAGTCGAGATAATAACTTTATTATCGAAACATATCATGAGCATACACAAGAAACTTCTTGTTATATGGCTATTCAATGAATCCGCCTTCAGCTTCTATAACTGCTTCAACGCGGGATCGAAACCGTCGACATGCGCGAATCAAATGGTCATGGTTCATATTGGTCATTACTCGAACAATGGCAGCTTTCAATTCATCTTTGGTGTTATGGGGGTGTTCATTGACCTCTCTCACCACAACGCTCCATACGCAGTAGTCCAACAGATTCAGTTCAGGCGAGTTAGGAGGCCAAAGGTTAGGGGTTACGTGATCATGGAAAAGCCTTCCCGTGTTTTGTCTGACATAAACTGACCTCTTCGCATATCATACGAGTGATATCTGATGTTTTCATGGACAACATTTCTGATTGTTCCTTCCGACACATGAAGATCTTTGGCAAGTGACCTCATGAATGTTCTGGGATTGTCATCGATGGCCTGCTGCACTTGCTGAATAAATTCAGGTGGTCTGATGATGTCAGAGCGTGAGGCATGCTTTTTACGCTCTGCTACTGGTGCAACATTGCCATCTTTGATCTCCAAATCCTTCCGCACTTTGTGGACGAATGATCTTGCGATCTTTAGCAATCGTGATATCTCTAAAACGCTGTGCTCTGTCTTTATTGCCACGATTGCTGCATGTCTATTCATGATTTGTGTTTCTTGATGGCCGCCATTTTGCTTTCCGGAAACGGAAAGGACATAAATTTACTATAGTGTAGCAGTAGCCAAACGAAGGTGTGTCCTCAAACGCACCCTGTATAATCCAGAACTATACTTAGTTTGTAATCACCAAGAATCAGAGGTTTGACGAATGCTTAAAAATCTTAAGCACGTTGCCAACCTTAAAACAGCATTGACAAAAATGCCAATTAATCAAGTATATCAAATGATAAATTGCCACCATCAATGGTTACGACAGGTAATTAAACAGTGTATTTTAATGAACTACAAGCCTGTTGCCAACATAAACAACGATAACTGCTGAAGTACATGTACCAAACTTCACAAGTACATGTGCCAAACTTCACAAGTCAACCCCAAGAATCCTCAGTATTCCATTAGGAATAATCTTCATAGCATATAGGATCATGCAAGTTCTATCCTAAAAAAAACGAAAATAATCCCTCAGTCAACAAAAATTATGACTGACTTCCTGAAAATAATTAATAATCCAACTAGCAGACATCCCCAAATAGTTTGTGACTAAAATTAATTATTAACTACAGCCATAGAACAAAGCAACAATATTACAAACTAGATTCAGAATCAATGCGATTCATTCTTCATATTCAAAGAATAACTAGAGCTAGATATCAATAAAACAAAGCTCAAAGTTTAATTCTATCATTACTTGACAACTGAGTATCATCAAACATTATCTAATCTCATCTGACCGTATACACAATTACTCCTTTAACTATTTTTAAGACTAAATGCGTTGCTGTCATAATTAATATTTCAACACAGAACAATATGTGTTGGCAATCTTAAAATAAAATTACACTGCAGTCTAGCTATGTTTACAAACAGTATTATTATGCCATCATAAAAGGAATAAAGTGCAACAGCACACTCAATGAAGGCACTATACAGGGTGTTCTAAAAACACTTTTACAAACTTTGGGGACAGGTTATTTACCTCAAAACAAGAAAAGAAACATATGTCCGAAAATCTTCGTTTTCAATTTATTAATGTTCGTTTGACTCATTGTATCCCAGATAGCGTTGTGTTGCCAGGGAGACTTGTTTACATTCGTCTTTCGTCTGTCTTCAACGTGTACATTGTGTACATTTAATACAGGAAGTGAGTTAACTGAAAGTGCTCTGTTCAAACATGGCAGGATATTAATTTCTTGAGCAGGAAGACATGATTTTTATGTATGGTCGCGCGAATGGTAATGGACACGAGGTTGCAAAACAGTATGACAGACCGAAGACAGCCGAGTCATTCAACCTTTGGTGCTGTTTATCCGTTGCGGTGCCGAGACAGGATCAGTAGCACCGCAGACTATTAACCATTCGTACGCCTTACCAGGAAGAGCACGTTCTACGGGCTGTCGAAGAACAGCTAGGTATCAGCACAAGACAAGTGACCCTGGAATATGATACATCTCCAAGTTGAACATGAAGTATACTTCACGAGCAACTCATGTATCCGTATCACTTCAACGTGTCCAGGGCCTTATGCCTGCCGATTACCCACCATGGAAGAACTTTTGCCGATGGTTTGTTGCACTAACTGCCAATTCATTGTTGTCTCCTCAGTTTGCAACGTTTGCAAGAGATGGAAAAACAAATTTCTACAAGCAATACAAATGGGCCGATCGCAATCCTCATGCTACAGTACAGGATAAAAATCAGCATCAGTGTAAGATTAATGTGTGGTCTGGAATTGTAGTTGACTGTCTGGTAGGGCCATACGTTCTCCCAGCACGTCTTACAGGTGCTGTCTACAGGGACTTTATTCGGAATACCCTCCAAGACCTACTAAAAGATGTGCCCCTGCATGATGGAGCTCCAGCACATTTCAGTCTCTGTGTTCGAGATGCACTGGCTTGTATCTACCATGACAAATGGATAGGTAGAGGAGGACCAGTTCCATGGCCTGCTCGTTCCCCAGACTCAATCCTTTGGATTATTATCTCTGGGGACACCTTAAACAATTGGTCTATGCAGCAGACCACCCGGATGCAGAAACTGTTCATCGACGTGTCATAGAAGCCTGCGAAACCATTCCAAACCGTCAGGGAGTATTTGAAAGGGTGCTTAGTCCATGAGTCAACGAGTGCATGCGTGTTTAGAAGCAAGAGGATGACATTTCGAGCATTTATTATGAGTTTGTGTGTGAATGAGCTCCAATCACCTACGTTGTAAACTTTCATTAATAACTCGAAAACGAAGGATTTTCGGACATATGTTTATATGAAATTGTTTTTCTTGTTTTGGTGTAAGAACCTGTCCCCAAAGTTTGTAAAAGTATTTTTGAAACATCCTGTATATAATATTCATTCATTGTAATCTTAATCACAGCATTACTGTAAAAAGTAAATAATAATTTGTAAATTATTTTTGATAGAATTTTGTAGATTTTGTAAATTATTTTTGTAAATAAATCTTATATCGTAATAAAATAAAAAAATTATAATTTTACACTTTGAAATTAATACATTGCGTTGTGTTCAGAGCAACAAAAATTGCCGATTGTCAGAAAATAAGAGCGAGCTTCGTCCGAAATTTAGAGGTTTGTTTTGGTATTAATGTCCTTTTCAACTGCTATGGTCAATTCAGGACGGCGTTATAGGGGCCGCAAATTTTGCCTCGCAAAGGACTACACGTGCAGCCAGCAAAGGACTACACGGGACCTACGGCTTTACTTCCCTTCCGAAGGAAGTGCGTGATCTCAGGATTTCCCCTTGAAAAACCTTCGTCGTTCTCGGCCGGGATCGAACCCGCGTACACGGGCATCAGAGGCGATCACGCAACCGCTGAGCTACCGAGGCCTTTGTAATTTAAAGGAAATAAGCGCGAGAAAATAAAGAAGAAAGAAAAGGAAAAAAGAAGCGAGCGTAAGCGCTTTACAGAGAAAGCACCCCCGCCAGGAATAAGAGAAGACGGGCGAAACCAAGAACGAGCGAAGAGAGTGAAAAGGGGAGGAAGGAAGAGACAGAAGAAACATCAGATAGAGCGAATTTAGATTCCGTCGAGGATGGTTAGGAAAAAGGTGCTAAAGAATAAGAAAAATGACGATGGAAGAGAAGAAGGAAGAGAGAACGACACGAATGAGATTGAAGATGGAATGGTTCTAAGAAATTACCGAGAGCGGAATAGAAGAGACTTTAGGGACTTTAGGAACTGGTGTAGGAGAAGGAAGGAAGCGAAAGGAAACATAACCGATGAACGGAGGCGAGCGAGAGCGATAGAAAAGAATCCATTGAGCAACACGGAAGCGTCCGTAGACTCCCCACTACAGGAACGCCGAGCCGAGGAAATTTCTACCGAAGAAATTTCGACGGAGCAAAATAGCGAGCAAGCGGCATTGCGCGAATTGGCGCCAGCTTCCGCGGTTTGCCCGGCTTGCGTACGGTTACGAGCCAGCCGATATTCATGTGAGTGCGCACCCCTATCCATAGTTACTAAATAAGTTGGCGATAATTTCTAGTGACTTGAATTATAAGAATTTTAGCTGGATATGTATTTCGAATAAGGACAGAGTCCTGGTGCTACGAACGTCACGCCTGACTTTATTGTACGTATTTTATGTGTACCTCATTTTTATTTCATGCTTACGTTAGCCGCCCCATTTCCCGGGCCTCTCTCTGGCACGCCGATGACAGTGAGCTCTTCACAGAATGTGTAGATTCGTCCCACAAGCTACGCCTTATTTTCGGTAGGACTAACGTCCAACGTAACTACAGCTTTATTGAGAAGTAAGTGCTTTAGTTTTAATTTGGGGAAGTTATACCGTCAAACTTTATACACAGTTACCGCCATCCCTTAATCACGTTATTACCTTCGTGCTAATACTGCTCCTTTGTGTCTTCCCAATAGGAAGGGGCCCCCACCCTCCTCATGGTGGGCATAGGAACTTTGCGATACGGTCTTTCCAAGCGATACGGTGGCCCACGACGTAGTGTCCCCGGAATCCACGAATATTTGTGAATGAAAATCACCCAAACTAGTGGATTTCCAGTTTCGTGCTCACGATTTGCCAATCTTTTTGTCTTTAGCAATTTGAAAGACTATTATTTAATGTTAACTATATTACTAGCCATCAGCCTTACATCATTCTGTGTAATGTAATTTTTGTTAAAGTATTAAAATTAGTTTATTCTACAATCCCCCTCCCTCTTACTTTGCTGTCACACACGCAGAGGCTTGCAGGAAAGCCGTGACACCGATTCTCTTAATCAATAAAGCGAAACTGCTGGTAAAATGAAAGTTTAAAAAGGTAGCAAAACATAGGATGACTATTATCTTTAAGACAAGTCGCCGTTGCTGTAGACTTAACTTTGGGTGACTTCCACAAGCGGTTTTCATCACTTAGCCTAAGTCACTCATCAAAAGATATAAATGACGTCCAACTTTTCATTATCCATTAAAATAGCTATATTACAAGGAGGAGGCAGTACTCAGCATATGCATGTTAGGCTCAAGAAATGTACTGTCTTTTTCAACATCATCAGCGGAGTATGTCAAAATCATTGAAGTTGAATGCTATGACCAGAAGATATTGATTAACATTTCATCAAAGTTCCAGCCTGCAATATTAACTATGTCGCCTGTTTAGAAACAATATCCATAACAGAAGGCAACAAATTTTAATCAAGTCTGTGTTTATTGAAATATTCCATTGTTTCTGTATGGCATTTTACATGCTGATTTCAAATATGGCATTTATTTGTGTGTATCACCAATGGTTTTATACAGAAAATAAAATTTAAAAAATATTTCATCTAGTTTTTGAGCTATTAGGATTATTACTTCTTCGAACACAGTAAATGCAGAGATTAAAAGTAACATTGGAACGTCTCATTCCTTTGTGTACGTTAGCATCCTGTCTGACTAAGCCCCAAACATAGTCACCCATCATTGCTGTATCCCATCGTCCTTGGTACCTCTTCTCCATAACTTTTATGTTTTGATGGAAACGTTCGCCGTGTTCCTCGCTTACATCTCCCAAATTAGGTTTGAAGAAGCCTATCTGTGAATGCAGATAATGCATTTTTATGGACGTTCTGCACCCAAGACGATGAGTCATATATTGACATTCAACACAATCAAATATGCGCAATATGAGTCACAATTCTGCAACCGTCGACAGTAGAGTGAAACAAATATCATTTTTAGAATCAGCGTCACCGAATTCATTAAGAAACAACATTACAATGTGATAAACAAAATGTTGTTACATTGTATAATTGTTGTTGTTAATGTTCTCTCGCTCTCTGGCATCAGCTGATATAATAATAATATTACTAAATTAGCCAACATATTTAAATGTAATCACTCAGAATGATTGCACACTTAGCAGGAAATTGTGAAATAACTATAAATACCTTATTGTAAACAAAACTCAGTTGTTACAATCAAGGTTTCCAACAATGAAATACCATATTGAATAACAAATTATAGGAAAAAAATAAAATATTAGTTTAAAGCACAAAAGAAACTAAAACAAGAATGAATTTACCGCCAAAGCGGATAAAGGGAGCATATTTTCTTGTTATAGCATCGTACATGGATATATAGAATTAACCAACATTTTAAAACACTTTAGAGTAAATAAATAAATATGAAAACTAAATTGTAAATTACTATTTAAATAGGCTAACGTATAGAGAGAATTTAAAAGAATAAACTTGAAGAATGAAAGGTAAATGGAGAGTGAAGTTATTCCTCATACACTTAATAAAAGTTCTTTAATTTGTAAGAATTCTCACATAATGTTAAACGAAGTGAGCCTCAATTGCTGAAGCGTTATGTGCAAGCATCTATTAGATTTTCATATTAAATTACTAAAGTCTTATTGAAGCAAGCGATTAACTACTATTAAATTAATTAGTAATGAGTTTTAGATACCATTAAGCCTAAGAGTACTATACTCTTGATTCAAATAAGCTATGGATAACAAAAGATCTAATAACGCGTAAGGAGTTGGTTGATATATTACACGCCATATCTTAGCATTAAAAGTTCTATAAATTCTGTATTGTACCATTAGGGCACGTGCTACAAAACCAATTGCCACTATCATTATTTACTCGTTATATTCACTCATGGCACGTTGTTACGAGTTGTTTGATATATTACATGCCATATCTTAGCATTGAAAGTTCCAATGGTACCATATGGTATCATATGGCACCATTAGGGCACGTACTATTAAACCATTATCATTATTTTCTCGTGATATTCACTCATGGCACCTTGTTATGATTCGTTTGATATATTATATGCCATATCTTAGCATTGAAAGTTCCAATGATACCATATGGTTTCATAGGGCACGTGCTAGTAAACCAATAACCATTATCATTATTTTCTCATGATATTCACTCATTACATGTTGTTACGAGAGGTTTGATATATTACATGCCATGTTTTAGAATTGAAAGTTCCAATGGTACCATATCATGCCATAGGGCACCATTAGGGCACGTGCTACTAAACTGTTAACCATTATCATTATTTTCTCGTGATATTCACTCATGGCACGTTATTACGAGTCGTTTGATCTATTACATGCCATATCTTAGCATTGAAATTTCCAATGGTACCATATGGTTTCGTAGGGCACCATTAGGGCACGTGCTAGTAAACCAATAACCATTATCATTATTTTCTCGTGATATTCACTCATGGCACCTTGTTACGAGTCGTTTGATATATTACATGCCATATCTTAGCATTGAAAGTTCCAATGGTACCACTTGGTACCATTAAAACACGTACTACTAAACAATTCAGACATCACTATATACCGTTATATTCATTCATGAGACATCCTTGCACGTACACGTGCCATTAGACCGATACTTGCTATCACTAGTTACTCTTTTATATTCGTTCATGATATGTTGTGACAATTTGTTTGATATATTACATGCCATATCTTGTTATAGGAAATGTTTAAGAGGGTATCATAATGGTACCATTAAAGCACGTGCTATTAGAGCACGTACTTATTTCTGCTATCTCACGTTCGTACTTCTGCGTACTCTGTCCCATTTTAATGGATTGGTGAAAACAGACTGTGAAAAAGTTAATTCGTTTTCAAGTTATCGTAATAAATGCTAAGCTCCCTAGGAATAAAAAAATTCTCTTGATTTAGGGACCGAACTGCCCTTTTAATAATCGTCAAACACGTGCATCCTGCACGCACACCATCTCATTAACGTTTAGAGCACGCGCAGAACCGAACCCATGTTCTCAACACGCGTTTTACCAAATGCGAGGATAATTCGTTTCTTCCAGCAATTCAAGACATGATTGAATGAATTGTGAGATTGCAATACATACAATTCAATACATGCAACGCAATGTCTACAGACGGACGGACGGACGGCTGGACAAACCGATCACATAAGCACATTTCTATATATAGAAAATGTGCTAAAAAACAGACATTACTTGCCACACTTAAAATATTTAATAAAGGGAAATTACAAGTTATGTCCATGTATTCGTATTAAACTATTGGTAGGCTTTTAAGGGTAATCTATTTAATGGTTCTTCATCTTCAATCTTTTCAATATTTCATTCTCTATACCGTTTAAGAAACCGTGCTGACAATAAATATTTCATAGATATTTAAAGGTCGTTGCCAATAAATATTCTGTTAAATTTAAATTTCTAATCTCTTTATTCTTGGGCTGCCTTAAGTGTCTATTAAAAAATCAAGTGGTTTTTATCGAAATATGTTTTAATTTATAATTTATTAAAAATTTTATCTTTTCTAAAAAGAATTTAAAGTATATGGCAGAATAACTGTACAGAGCTCATTTATAAAAATACTGTTATCAAAGAAATAAGTTCGTTGTTGTTCGTATAGTTACTGTACGTTTGCTTTCATTTCTAGATAAGTGTTAAGTAATTTTAAAATATTCTTCGCTATGTAATTTTGTCGAGTGATAGCATAATCATTCCTCGCATAAATCTTCGCATCGTTCTTCGCACTGTGCTGTGGTCGTAAGCGGTTGAGTGTGGCGCAGGGCGGTGAGCGCAGGGCGGTAAGCGGTTGGGTGGAACGCTGAAGACCAAGAAGCTGTCAAGGCAAAGAAGGAATTCTATTTGCTATGGCTTGCAAATAAGTCACCTTCGAGTCGAGTGCGGTACACTGAGGCGCGAAAAGCGGCAGCAAAGACAGTATCAACAGCTAAAGACAGTATCAACAGCTAAAACTAAGGCCTGAGAGAAGTTCGGTGAGAAATTGGAGGCAGACAATGGTTCGGCAAACAAGATATTCGTGGAAATAATCTCTTCCATCACAACCTATTAAGGCCGGTTCACATTCAGCGACTACGCGGAGTGAAGCGTTTTCCCGAATCCAGGTGTTTGCTAGGCGTCATAAAGATGCGCGTGTTAAAATGCAGAGTCGTTTCGCATTCAGCGGGAACGAAACGTGGAGCTAGGTGGACTTCCTTCTCTGCTTTCAGCCTGCGTCCTCCCAATCCCTTCTAGCTATGCGAACTCCGCTCTGATTGGTTGTTCGATAAGTCGTTCTTTCATCCAGTCTCTGTTGCTTTCTAGACATCGTGTATATACAGGGTCTTTATAATTAAAGTTCCATTTTGACATGGCCATAAAAAAAAACTACTGGACCAAAAGCTATAATACTTGGTAATATTATACAAGAGGGCATGGGAAGTTCATACCCACCAAAAAAAAAATTAGTTCAAAAGGTCACTACCAGCATGGAATGGCGCTCTATGCAATATTCGTATACGAAATTAGACGCGAAGACACAGGTTAACAAGTCTTTAATCGTTACTAAAAATAATTTTAGTCATGTAACTAATTTTAGTAACGATTAAAGACTTGTTAACCTGTGTCTTCGCGTCTAATTTCGTATACGAATATTGCATAGAGCGCCATTCCATGCTGGTGGTGACCTTTTGAACTAATTTTTTTTTTTGGTGGGTATGAACTCCCCATGCCCTCTTGTATAATATTACCAAGTATTATAGCTTTTGGTCCAGTAGTTTTTTTTTATGGCCATGTCAAAATGTAACTTAAATTATAAAGACCCTGTATATTGTGATAACATGCTTTCCTGCCATCGTGTACATGTATACATTATATTTTTTTATTAGGAAAAATGACAGAAAACGAGACACACGTGCACAGAAAACACGCTATCGGCGAATTTCAATATGACCGACTTGAATGGCGGAAGTGGGTTAGAAACAGTTGCTAAGGATTCTGGGACTGGTGAGATGCTCACTCGTAGCTGATTGACTGCGCATTAGGAGCGACTTCTGAAAATTCCAACACGGCTGGAATTCGAAAACTCGCGCCGTTGTCGGCTTTAACCCGCTTTCCGCCGCGAATTCCCTGGATGTGAAACAGCTCCGGCAACCAAAATCGCGTCCAATGCGTCAGATACGGCGTATTCGACGCGAAATCGCTGAATGTGAACCGCCCTTTAAGAATTCAGATGGAAGGCTTCTGAAAACGGAGGAGAGCGTATTGCATAGGTGGAAGGAATACTTTACATCTCTTCTTAATCATCCGTTGACAGCAACAAGTGAGGCACATGAAGTGCACCTTGGAGCGGAGAATAGTCACGGTAGTAACTCCGAAGCAGAAGTCAGATGGGTAATTACGTCTCTAGAGACTGCCAAAGCTGCAGGTGATGATGAAATCTGGCCCGAGATGTTAAAGGCCTTAAATCAGGATGGTATCCTGTTGCTGACTTGGGTGTGTCAGATTGCTTGGATATCTGCCCAGGCCCCTAAGCAATGGCAGACAGGAATTCTGATCCCTATCTTCAAAAAGGGGGTTTCAGAGAAATTGCAACAACTATTGAGGCATTTCTTTGCTCAGCATTCATGGGAAAGTATACGCTAAGTGTCTGGAGAAGATAAGTCGGGAAATAGTCCACTCCAAACTGTCGGGGGAGCAGTATGATTTCCGACCTGGCTGAAGCACCACGGACCACATCTTTGCTCTAAGGCCAATCTTTGAGAAATCCTGGGAGTATGCAATAGATGTCTACGGTTGCTTTGTGGACCTCGAAAAGTCATTTGACATAGTTCCTTGGGAGAAGCTCTGGCAAGTGTTGCAAGAGTATGGAGTGAATGGGCAATTACTGGTTGCTATCACGTCTCTGTATGAAAGCTCTCAGATGTGTGTCCGGAAAAATGGCATTAAGTCAAGACCGTTCACCGTGGGTGTTGGACTCTGCCAAGGGTGCGTACTGTCGCCTCTCTTGTTCATTATCTTTATGGACTGGATAGACAAGGGCAGCCGAGGCGATGAGCGTGCTTGTGTGGGCGACTGCTTGGTGGAGAGGTTGCTCTTTGCTGACGACCTTGTCCTCCTTGGATCTTCCCGCACTAACCTTCAGCATGCACTAGACCGGTTTGCAGCCAAATGTAAAGAAGCTGGGATGAAGATCAGTGTGGCTAAGACTGAGGTTCTGGTCCTCCTCAAGACAGCCTGCTCAGTGCGCTCTCCAAGTTAGGGGAGCCCCATTCAGGCAGGTGGAGAAGTTCAAATATCTCGGGATTGCATTCACGAATAATGGGCGGCAGGAAAAAAAATTGGATGCTCGGATCGGTGCAGCAATCTGTGTCAGACGTGAACTGTGGCGATCCGTGGAAACAAAACGTGAGCTGGGAAACAAAGCCAAGCTCTCCGTCTTCAGATCTATCTTTGTGCCCATTCTTACCTATGGTCATGAGTCTTGGGTAATGACCGAAAGAGTGCGATCGCTGGTACAAGCGGCCAAAATGAGATTTCTGTGCGGTGTGACAGGTGCTGTCCTACTAGGTAGAGTGCACAGCAGCAAAATAAAGGAGTCTTTAAGTGTTGAGCCGCTACTTCTGTGCATTTGAGAGATCTCAGTTGCGCTGATGTGGCGCGCGATACGGATGCCGCTAACTGGTCTTCCTAGGCAGTTGTTATTTTCCAAACCGGTGGTTAAGAGACCAAGGAGTCGGCCTAGAATCATGTGGATAGACTACATGGAGAATCTGGGTTCGAGTCACGTGGTTATTACTAGGGAGGACATGCGCCTGATGGCGGAAGATCGCGCTAGAGATCCTCCATAGGGCTGCTGACCCCGCGACCCTAACGGATAAGCAGGTTTGAAAAGTAAGTAAGATAGCATAATCATTAATTCTCACTAATTATATTTTTCATTACGTTAATTTAGCACATTACAAAAAAGTTAAAGAGCTAGGCAATAATGATAAACAGAAAGTTGGATCTTTGACTTTTCATAATTTTAATTCGGAGCAACGGAAATGATATTGAAAGAGGAATTGAAACAAATGCCAAATAAAAGAGGAAAGTGACCAGAAGCGGGCCCGCTCAATTTTTTCTCTGTACGATGCTGCAGCATACAAATGAAAGGTACCATGTAACTGCCTTCTGGAGGACTAACGTCCAAGGTGCTTAGTCAATCTGTGTGTCTTTCAATGTTTTGCTTTTTGTGTTTTTCGGAACGTTTTATACTTATCAGTTTTACAGGTTTTGTGCCAGGAATTGAAGGTAAGTGATTTAACTGTGATACTTACTTATTCCTTATAATAATAGCTACATATTAGTGTAAGTCTGAACTAGATTAGTTGTAAATTATATAATGTGGTACTAATCTGGACTACACGCTGTTCCTAAAGCGAGCTCCCTTAGTTTTACGATTACTTATTCTCAACTGCTTGAAGTTCTGTTGTAGGATCCAAGGTTTACACAATAAAAAGTTTTCAAGGTAAATTAATTTTTTTATCTAAGATGCTTTTGAAGTAATTGAACATCTGATATTTTATTTAAAAATGATCAATTTACTATTTATGATTGCTCTGATAGAAAATAAATGGTAATCTTTCATTCAATATTGAATTTTTCCTTTTAATTCTTAATTTCATGAAATGAAATGACCCGGTTTTGAAGCATTTATTTTTGAAATGGTAAAAGAGTGATATTTTGTATATTTTTTAAAGTACTGATTTATTTTATTGTGTTTAATAGTGCGGGCTATAAAGAAACTTAACTAATGTAAGTATGTGTTCCACATTTATTCAATGTTTTTTACTTCGTTGTTTTTGCCTGTACGTAGGCCTATCAAAAACAAAATGGGGGCCCGCTTTTGGTCACTTTCCTCTAAACTTTAGAGTCTAAAAAATAGTGGATCCTCCGAATAAAACTAAATTGTTATATAAAGTACAGAATTCTGTTAAACAATAAATAAATTCATTCTTTTGACTTCTATTAAAGCGCGATAAAGAAATCATTTCTCTGAATAAATTTTCTATGAAAAAATGCTTGCTGTAACACCTTTGGGAATCTATTTCTGATATTTTTCTGACTTTTCAGACTTACTTCAGAGTAAGAAATAAAGTATTAAATAAGAAATTTAATTCTCTCGTTCAGATATAATAAGAGAACTTCAGTAACATACTACCCGGATCAGTTCTTCACTTTTCATTTAACAACTGCTTTTAATTTAGCCGTATGCTTTAGAAGCAGTTTAAATCTTAAACAAATTTGATGTGAAAAATTAGTTTATTAATAATGCGTTCAGCTCCTCTTGAAAATTTCATTAACCCACGCATGTCTTTTTTAAACATGAAATATTCTAATTAATTGCATTTTTTTATTTGAGATAATCAAGCATTTTACATAAAAGGCAAAAGCTGATCTGGCTGTCCCGTTTCCCCCGTTGGCTTCGTCAAAGTCTATGCGCGGAAGCATCGGGAGTTTTCATTAACGAGAGTATTAAGAGCATTAAACCTTAATCTACTTCTTTGTGTGAGATGAGGCTTACTGCAAAGAATGTTAATAAAACTCCACGGTTCCGAATTTAGAATAAAAAATTACAAGAGCAAAAACCCACTTCTGATGTCAAAAGTGCAAATGACAAAATAATTAAATCTCATTTCCAGCGACCATGGTATTTAAGCGTTTCGACTTTAATCTCAGAATGAAATAGGATTTATAATTACCTGGAATTGTGTATTCTCCAGTGTTTTTGTTTTTGTTATTCTCCACTAACTTCATTTGAGAAGCTAAAAAAAAAATTCAAAATAATTGAAAAAATAATGCTTTAGCATTATCTTACCTAATGATATTTTAATTAACTTAGAAAAGCAAATACATCTTTAATTTTTTTGTTTACACTTACTTAATTACACTTCCCTTGAATATCCCTTTTCAGATTAGTATTGGAGTTATAAAATAATTAAATAATTAATAAGTTAAAAATTGATTAAGTCTCTCGAAAGAAATATACATTTTACATCCTCAAAAATCCTACGACAAAAAGTGGATGGAGAAGAACAGTTGAAAAACGATTATGTAAAACTAAATGTGGTCACGCACTTTTGTCCATCTCTTATGAAATTGAATACACTGGCTTATTAGCTAGTGGATCGCACTTTCGAAAACATTCCGTAGCCTCTTTCTATATCTCTTCGTCCTATGAAACTTTTCTGTTTTGCGGGGGGGCGGGGTCCCCAAAGGGATAAAAAGGTTGTATCAGCGCTATAGTACATTTCCAAAAATCGTCAAATATTATCTAGTACTAATGACATCATGAAGACTTGCATTTTTTGTAGAAGAATCTGTTTACCGCAGAACATCCTAGGCTTATTATGACGATAACCGTAAGCAATTTCAATTGTGTTTCACACAAGCAATTCTGTCTAGAAAGTTTTTTCGATAGAGGGCTTTTAGTATCTAAGAAATATGGAAGGCAAAACTCTAAATGGTTCGTATAGTGTTATCCTCAGGACACAAGCAACGATTTAAGATATTAACTCTGAATGTTCGTCATAACAGTGCAAGGGATAACATCATGTATAAGGTTGTGGGACACTTTGTCTGCAAAACATCATCGATTCCAAGTCGTCATTCGTCGAAAAAGGGGTTTCATCTTACAAAATGATATTTTAGATAATGATACACAAAAAAGTTAAACAAAAATGACAACTTTAACAAATTGTTTGTCTATACATTCCTACTATTAGAAAAAGTTGTTGGTATTTTTTTCCGACTTAGAAAACAAAAATCATTTGAATGAATATTACATGGCAAATTTCGGAAAACATTAATTTTCAGAAAGAACGAGATCTCCTTGGCGCAGTATGTGAATTTTTCTCCAATGAAAGTCCGGCCGATCTTCTTTCGAGGCAGAATTTCGATCATCTGATGAATTTCGATCTTCTCGTAACTCCGAATACAGAGGCGCCTGCTCTCGTTCTTCCTCGCCTGTTCAAAACAAGATACGGCCTCATTAACCGATTCCACTGATCAAGGCCCGACTTAGGGAAAAGCATCCGATGAGGCAGTAGAAGTTGCCCTTGCCTTCGCAGTAGTTATATCACTCCTATCAACGTGACAACAGTTCTTCAGAAGTCGGAGCAATAGCATCACGGAGCTTATTAGTGCTTTCCGGTAAAATCTACCTTGAATAACTTAACTCTACTTTTGCGAACAGTATTAATTGCGTGAATCCTGTTTTGAGAGATGTAACTTTGGTATTTATCCATGGAGTATCGGCACTTACATAACTGAGGATCTTTGTGTAATTTCGTTTTATGCTAGCGGCGTTTTGCAAAAATAGCATCTTAGTTTATTCACTTAAAATGCTTCAGTTATTTTTCCTTCTTGGTTTATTTCTAGAATCAAACTTATCGCTAATTTCCTGGTGCTTCGTATGCATTGTCCTGTCGAAAAAATTTGACACATTTGTCTGAAAAAATCGATTTTTTGGTATGCGATCAATATCTTTAAGCCATTTTTTCCAAACATTCTTTTCTGTGGACTACTTTTACGCTATTTCATGTTTAAAAAGATAGCTCAAGTAAGACTATTTTTGTCGTTAAATTGTTATTTTTCTAATCCTACCAATTCTTATTTCTTTCGCACGTGGTAATGATGTTCAATTCTTCAATGTTCTGTGATATTTTTTATAATTTTTCAATAACAGTCCAAGTAGTTGGGTTGGTAACTGCCGATAAGTAAAGAGAACTTTTTATGCCAACCTTATAGTTATTCGTCTTTAGTAGGCTTTCGTATTGATTCCACATCTCAAGTGCACTGGGAGGGGGATCGTCTACTGTTTCCTCGACCAGGGCGTCCAATCCAGTTATCTTCAAAATAATCCATTAATGGACGAAGAACTTTTTCATGGTGCTGTTAGAACTGGGATTCTACGAGTTCTTCAAAGGATCTTATTAGTTCTGAAAGAATTGTGAAAGTACCGCAAAGGTAGGATCACCAATGCCATTTTACTGCTGTAATAGGCCAAGAGCTCTTTATATCTCCCGCCAAAAGCATTGACCGCAAAGTTGTACTTCGAGAAAAATTTTTGTAAAGGCTCCATACAAAACTGGTACGGAACTAAGTTGTTGGGTAAGGATCAGAATTTAAGATTAATAAATATGTATTGATCACACTGGCAAGGATTATATACTAGTGAGGCGCGTGTCACACATATTAGGTGTTTGCTTCTTTCTAAATTGTGATTAGGTTGAAAGATGGCGTTCGTGGTAGATAATCCGTCCAGAGATAATCTGCGCACTGTTATTCAATATTTGGCCGCAGAAGGGAGTGAGCCAATGGAAATTTTTACGAGAATAAAATCTGTATACGGAGACCATAGATATTCTCATACGGTAGTGGTCGAATGGTGCAAGAAATTTCGACAAGGATTGAAATCCACCAAGGATTTGGCCCCTCCAAGACATGTTCATGTTGAAGTATCAGACAGATGGAAACTGATTTACGCGCCAATTGAGAACTTTGTGAAATTTAGAGCAACTTTCACTAAAAAGATAGCGGTTCAATTCCGATAATCGCAGGAATTTTACCAGACGGGAATCTATAGATTAGTGAACCAATGGGACTCATGCCTTAATGCTCATGGAGATTTCTTTTAAATTCTTTGAATAAAAATTGCTTCCCAGCCTCTAAACGTGTTTCTATTGAATAATTTTCGTATGTTTAAAAACACCATTTGAAGTTTAAAAACCAATTTAATTATAAAAGTGATTATTTTCAATTAATATTATTTACACTTGAAAATTTTTGTGCATATCTTTCAATTTTCATGGTTAAGACCATTCTGTTCATCTCATATAACAATAATACCCTTGTATCCTCCTACGTAGGTAGGCATCACAGAAAGTTATTTAGCCTTAAATCACTCCAATTAAACGCGCCAAACTTCCCTTTCTCTGCATGCAATTCTTGCTTCCTTCGTTTTCATTTTTCTCATATAATCCAGTTATAAAATCATTTGAATGGTGAAAAAAAGAAAACATTGCCATAATAAAACGTTTTTATTTGTGATTCAGTAAAGGAGGTGGTAAGTTCCCCCCCCCCCCCCCCATTTTTTTTTTTTTTGGTAATAAAGTTATAAGCCATCCTAAAACTAGGTACTATAACGCAAAGAGTATTTTAATATGAATTACCATTTTGTAAAATAATAAAATGCTCAAATATTTGAATAATCATATGTTTTTATGTTTAGTCCAAACAGATGTCA
Organism: Rhysida immarginata; assembly: GCA_023313115.1. Taxonomy (NCBI): domain Eukaryota; kingdom Metazoa; phylum Arthropoda; class Chilopoda; order Scolopendromorpha; family Scolopendridae; genus Rhysida; species Rhysida immarginata. Next base: position 2,492,583 of record JAHWFO010006271.1, read on the forward strand.
CATACTTCAACTCTTCAAACATTGTTAAGTATGACAGAGAAAGGGGGAGGAGACGAGTTTGAGTTTTGAAATAATATTTATTTGACAAAGCAAATAATTCAAATAAAGACTGATGAATAATTCAATAATAATTCAGGTGGATTAACCAAAATTCTCTCATCTCCAATTCCACTCGCCGATGTCTACAATGTCTTTAAATTGATGATAGTTTATATCTAAAGTATTAACACTGAGAACTAAATGTATTTTTCGTCGATCCGAAGCGCACGAAGCCAGGTGCGGCAGCACGAACGAGCGCTCGCCAGCGATACGCGCAGCATTGGAGGTGAAGCTGCTTGCAGGTAGACACTCTGCGTCCCTCTGGAAATATGGTAATGGGGGAAATGTTGCTCGTCTGACCTCGGGCGTCCGCGAAACCTTTTCGTAGTCGCTATATCGTGAATTAGTCTGGGCGAACGTCGACGGCTTGATGCGTTGTGGGTCTGGATCGTCCTTCTCACTCAATCTAAGTCCATCGGGTGCTCGGGCTTCATTTTGCCGATGGTGTTCAACGCCAAGATTCACTGTCTTTCCAATTTGCTCTGCCTCCAATTCTTGATCATAAAGAGCTGCATGTAAGTCCAGAATATACGGCGGTGTAGAAGAATACACGAGTCCGCCGCCAAGAAGAATGTATATCGTGAAGCACAGGAACGCTTAATTTACTATTATTGTCGGTCCAATAAGGTTCGCTTTTACCTCGGTGTATCGAAGAAGTTGCTTTCGTCCTCTGCCTTTATCAGTCGAGGGATAGGAAAGATTCTGGCGAATCTCAGGAATGTCTCGGTGGAACGTCTTCGCGAGGCAGACGCTGCAGTCGTGTAGCCTTCTATTCAATCTTTCGTGGAATTCCTCTGAGACCATGGCGGGTTGCTGGCCCTCTCCGGTCGGGCTCCGGCTGCTCATGTTTTGCGTCTTTTTTGGCTTTCTGTGTTTTATCGAACAAATGGAGCAGATAATGCTCGTCGAACCACTCCTTCACGGGTCTAGCCCTCTGAACCCTGCAGTTATCGTCTTGATAGTAGATATCGTCCAAGTCATCGACATCCTTGACGTAATCCACAATAGGCAGCAGTTTTCCATCCAGAATGTCACGGCAGTGATGCTGGTTAAACCTGGTGATAATTTCAACGAGAGGTCTCTGTTCATTGTACTGAAAACTTGCCCACAGCATCACAGAACCACCAATCGCCTGTACCACACCTTAGTTACCACAATCAGGGTGAAAGGCTTCATTGTTTCTTCTATGCATCGACATTGAGCGTCAGTCGAATAAAGACAAAACTTTGATTCAACCGACTACGGGTGTGTCTAAAAAGTCCGACCGGTCGCCAACAGGTCATGTGGTACGATCGGCGATCGGTTGGCGGCAGTTTGCTTCCGTTTGTTCGTTCATTCAAAATGGCGTCTCAGCAAGGTTCCTCATCATTTAAGTTAGTACGATTTAAAATAGACGACATACATTTTCTTCACCCGTCGTTTCTTTTTCGTATTCATTCCTTGTTTCTTGATGCTGCCCAATATCTATTTCGCCATCTCCTTTCTCCAAAATATATTTATTACGTATCGGGCACGCGAACACTTGGACTTTCTACTTTCGTCCGCCATTTTGATTCTACTCACCGAGGCAGTCGACCGGCGACCGGCGTTGGACTCCAGTCGCGATTAGCGCGACCGATCGTTACTTTATGACTCGAGTGTCGTCCGAATCGGGAGAAAATTTAAAATGAATGACGCCAGCTACCACCTTCTTCTCTATGCATGTATCACGTTTTGAAAATGACATCAGTTAAGTGGTCGATGGAAGATCGAATCTTTGCGGTCAATACGATTTTCGAGTGTACAAATGTTGAGCAAATGCTGAGAGTATTTTGATTACACTTTAAGACTGCTCGGAACACCTATTAAAGTAGATTGAATGTTAGTTTAGGTTAGGTCATGGATAGTGTTTCCAGAGAATGAATGAATATGTTCGAGGTTGAGGTGGCCGCTAAGCCACCAACAGCTGAGAGTAGGGTTTAATGTTTCCAAGTCCACACAGTCGTCGCTTTGATTCCCTCTATGGACATGGATGCTTGTCTCGATCATGCGTAGCAATAATAGTCGTAAGAAGGGGTCAAATGAAACTTTTGATGTGTTCATAAACTAAAAAAATACCCAGACTATCATATTTCGGCTGCATCAAAGACTTTTATATTTTTAAAATAATATGGTATTTTTTTCTTGTGGAAAGAGCATCGTATTTATAAGTTTTCATAAATTTTTAATAGAAGCGCATGAAACTTTTATAAGTTCGTCAACGATAATATGCACTTCATCTAAATTAATGCTTCCGGACAAACCGTGCAGAAATTCGGATAGAAATTTCGTATTTCCATAATTATATAATCAATATCGATTAGACTAGTTAAAAATAATGCGTCCAAATTGGAAAACATAACATTCATGAATGTAATTGTATAATCGCAATTTATGCTAAAACAACTGGTGAAAGGAAAATTGTCAAATACGTAATAACCAAAAGCAGATGATTAATGATGAAATTTGGTACGAAAATCAATAATGGTTACAAATGTTATGGAGCTGTATCTGCAGAATATGAATAAATCTGCGTAAAGATATTTGATTTAACTCGCAGTAATTTAAGCCAATAAAGTAATAACATGTTTAGACAAATTGAGTAGTATCATGTTTAAGCAAATTAAGTAGTACCATTTAAAGTTGGATGACATTCTCTTTGTTCATTGTGAAAATGTCTGGGAATTTTAACATGAAATTTTACAATTAATTTTACTAGTACTCTTAAAACTTTGTGGTTTTGGATCAGTTTTTTGCTTCGTTCCAGTTTATACGGTGAAATTTAAATGAAAATTAACTTTAAAACGAAGTGAACAGATTTCGGATAATTTTCTCCGTTTATTTATATTGAAATAATAAGACTGTATACAGTAAAAGATGTTAACATAAAAGAAATAGAAGAGTGGACTGAACTCCTCACTTCTATTGTGCAGTAGAGTATCCACTGTTTAATAAGGCGTTTGTATTTTTATTTTACTTTAATAAATATTAAGTTTATTCTCGTCGCAATCTACTATTAAGCTCGATGATTAAGTTAGAAGAAAACTAATATACACAGCGAGGAGACTGAATGTAAAATTTAATGATTAATGTTGTAATTTTTCTTGTGTTCCAAAATCTTTCCAAGAATGTGCAATTGATTTCATATTTAATAAAATTTACAGTCTCAGTTAACTTTTAGAAAAATGTTCTTAAATAAATAATCATTAGTGTATAGTAATTATTTCAAACTAAAAATTTTATAAATTAATTGGTCAAGATATTTATTTCCTTAGTATGCGGCAGATGTACTAATAGTTTACAATGTGCCAGTATTTGACAATGCACGATTTAGTAATGTAACAGGGCAAGAAAACGGATCGGCGTTCCCACCTCGTATTAAACAATGTATTAGGATTCCCAGTACAGCAAAAATTAGGAACTTTGCTCCCTATCATGGCCGCAAACGTGTAGATTGTTCACTGCCTTACTGGATCGAAAAAAAAAAAACTTCTAACAAACCACTAGCGAGGGTTTGATTACTTGACTTCATTTCAAGAATATTATGCAATACTTGTTATTAATTTTACGTGGGCCGTTTTGTGTGAGCAATAGACAATACTTCTAGTTGTGACAGAATTACAGATGACCAATATGTTAACTTAATGATGAAAAATAGGAAAGAAAATTCCGCAATTTACGCGCCAACCAATTGCGCCACTGCGGCCATGAAAGCTAACCGCTATTTACATGACCTTAGAGCTTGGTTGGGCGATCTTAGCCAAAGGTTCCTGATTCGAATCCAGGCTGCGGAATTTTCTTCCCTATTTTTCATCATTAATTTGAACAGCTGAGGTTGGCGTACAATAAAACCCTCACTGAACGTTATTCTTTAATATGTTAACTGTTGTAGTCCATGGTCAACTATTAGAACCAAAAATACAGTGTCACTAGTGATTGACATAACCTGTAAATTATTGACAATTTCTGTGTTTAAAAAAACGAACAAATATATACTAATGTGATATAGAATATAGGGTAATAATAAGGAAACGTGATTTTAAGCTAACTTCTTAATTTCCGATAACTGACTTGACTGTCAATTTTTAGATTACCCATTTTGACATAAGTCTTCTAGGCCCTCTTCACCTCTTGTTTTTGTTGGTCCTGAATCTTATCACAGAGACGATCAACACTTAGCCCTATTTATCTTTTGAAGTAGGAGAACAATCGTCAAAAATTAATATTTTCCACGAACAATATGTTGGACAGTACGTTTGGCCAAGATCTGATGATATTACACTAGTGGGGAAAAAAAGATAAATGATCTATATGAACAATTAAGTTTTAAAAAGTACAATTTTTGTTAATCGTAAATACTTTAGACATTCTTAATAAATGCTTGATTTCATCAGGCCATTAGAAGCTACTTTTAAATGCTGTCCATTTTTTGTAAAAATACCAGGCCGTTGCATATCAAATGTCGGATTTCGAGGTGGGTTCCGCGCTTCAGCACGGTTTCCACGTTTTGTAACAAAGTGGTATATTCCCAGAGATAAACCTATCAGCGACCAGCTGCCTGAAATTTGCATGTCTGCGATGATATTTAATAGCGTTTGAACCCAAGCGAAGATAGTCATGACTTCATACGATTTATATGTCATAAACGAACTTATTGTCTAACGTTGGTTCCGAAAATTCCGGACGGGACTGACGGACCTGGCAAATGAGCCACGCGGCAGACCGCCCAACGTGTTGAATGACGCTGATCTGAAGCGATCTGTGGAAGAGGAACCGTCAAAAACTGTTCGGGACCTTGCAGGGGATTATGCTGTATCAGCGTCGACTGTCAGTAGACACATTAGGACCATCGGCAGGGTGAAAAAGCAGGACAAATGGGTCCCACATGGTTACAGTTTGGTGGAACATCCGTGGTGTAGTGCATTACAGCATCCTGCAGCAGGGGGAGACGATCACCGCTGTGACCTACTGTCGTGGACTGCATCGTATGCACACAAAACTGTGTCAGCAACAATCTGCACTTGTGCATCGCAAAGGCGTCCTTTTGCTGCATGACAATGCGCGTCCGCACGTTGCACGAACGACCGTGCAGGCGCTACAGGCTCTGGGCTACGAGGTGTTTCCACACCCCCCGTACTCTCCGGACCTCTCCCCTACCGACATCCATCTTTTTGAGAGCCTGGACAATTTTCTCCGGAAGAAAACATTCCTAACCCAAGCAGACGTCGAAAACGCATTCCGGGAGTTTATTGAGTCCCGTGACCAAGGATTCTATCGGAGAGGGCTCGAGAAGCTGCCAAATCGCTGGCAACAATGTTTGGATTGCAAAGGGGGTTATTTCGAATAGCATGTGTGAAGGTGTCCTTTCTAGAGGACCATTAAAGATGACCTCTGCAATCCGACATTTGATATGCAACGATCTGATATATAATAAAAACGTATAATTAAATGTTGTCAATTATTAGTAAAACTGCCTGTCAACTTCTGGTGATTCATGCATTAGTTAGGGAAAAAATTAATAACTTAATAACTTTTAAAGATATAATAATTGTTTAGAGATTGCAATATATTACAATTTAATGATATAATTAGAAAAGTTTCAATATACAATTTGATTTACGTACACAATATCGTTTCACTGTAATGTCTTAAACTGTCAACTAGATGGAACCCGGTAAACAACTGTTCATCTTATTATTAATTTCCACCCCTTTTATTAAAAATTAAATAAATAAAAAATCGTCAGCACAACAAATAGAATAATAGAGAAGCCATAAAGCAGAGAACGTTGCACGCTTCCATGCCAGTTAAAGGAACAGACTTCTACCACGCTTGCGCAGAAGCCAATTTTTGCGGATGTACGTAAAGACAATTTTTATCATATCATTACGCATGCGCTGGAAGCAATTTTTAATTGTAAATTACCGCTAATTAATATTAAATATGGACACAGAAACTAACTTTGACAAATCTAAAGATTAAGATCTTTCATTTAAGGCAAAAATGATGTTTCAGATGCAGTAGTTTTCTCTGTAACTGTCGAAATAATCATCCTAAGAACTTAAATACAGGGTGTCCACAAAGTCCGGATCCCGGATTTCAAAAGATCATATTTATTTGTAAAATAAGTTTACAGGGATGGGGTAAACGGCAAAATACTTAAATATAATCAAGTTTTGTTACAAACGTTCCATATCCCCCCCCCCCCTCCCGCTGCACGGCACACATTCAGACGATAATCATACTCTTCCCGCTCTCGGTTGAGCATATCCGGTGTAACACATTCACCCCTGCAGTTATTTGGCTTTTAAAGTTTCCAAATCAGTAGATAAGGATGGCACAAAAACAGCGTCCTTGAGAAAGCCCCACAAAAAAAAATCACTCACTGTGAGATCAGGGAATCTCGGCGGCCGCGCACAAATTCATCTCTGTTACTCTTGCGGCCAATCCACCTTCGAGGGGCACACTGTTCTCTTCCAAGGTGACCTAGAGACCTCTACCGGCAACCGAAAAAAACTTAGCATCCTCTTTTGAATGGTGAGAGGGCTATAGGAAGCTAGATGTTTTAGTTTTTATTGCGCCGCCAGAATGTGCAAGGAAGAGTTTTAGCATTGGCAACATCCGGTAAGGTTAAGTTAACGCGAAAATGCCGTACAATTGTTGCGTTCCACAATCCTCGGCAACTTCTAAGAAGAATAAGGGATTGAAATTTTATTCCTTTACAAAAAATGGAATTATAAGTAAGCAGTGGATTCAAATATTCAAACTTGGAAAGAATATTTCAAATAACATGAATTTATGCAGTCTTCATTTTTCTCCTGAAGATTACACTGTCACGTCTCAGGATAAATAATAGTGCTTTCTTTAAACTTAGTGCTTTATTAATTTGTGTTAATCATAAATTTATGTTAATTTATAAGATGTTAATTTAAAAATTTAACATTTTACTAATTAAACACTTAAACAATTAATTACAAAATTTGAAGAATTAAATTAATGAAATTACTATTACTAAGAAAATTTATTTTTTTTGTCTGCAAAAAATGCATTCTTGCATGAATTGTTGCATGAAAATGAGTTTCGCGTGATAAAGTTTGAATACCATTGTTGAGCCGTTGGTTTGATACCAATGTTGTAGCTGTCGATTTTTTCAATCTTAATCTACGGTCCATAATATATTTAAGATAAGTGATTTGCCCAGTTATTCCGGGGGTAGTGGAGGGAATAATATTTCATAAAATTATGGTGCTCTGAACTGTCTTTTTTTAATAATGTTTATTGTTGCCTCGCAGTACACTGTGTCGGAAATTAGCAATCCCGACCGGTTTCGCCTTTTTTTCTCGGCTTTTTCAAGAACATTTGAGAATAACATGCCTCGATATTTATAGTCTTCAAGAACATAATAAGTATGGGATTAAAGGTGATTGGATAAAACTGAGGTAACGTCATTCGTTGGAGGAATAGGGGTTGGGGTGATGGAATTTGGATGAGTGAAGTGAAGGATGGGGGGGGGGGG
>JAHWFO010006271.1:2501551-2599410 GCA_023313115.1 Rhysida immarginata
ACCCACAACTGCCGTATTTGGGCTGCATCAAATCCACAAGTGTGTCTGCCAACTCCTATGCATTCACCGAAACTTAGGTGCGGATTTACTGCTTCTTTCATCATCGGCCCGTACTTTTTTGAAGAAATCCCTCCCCGTGGACCGGTGACTTGTTCCGTCAATTCTGCCAGGTATGCCGATATGCTTGAGGATTTTGTGATACCACGATTGCAGGAAAAGGGTTGTCTGGTTTCTACCATTTTTATGCAGGATGGTGCGCCACCGCACATCGGACGTCAGGTGCAGCAGATCTTGCGAGAGCGTTTTTCAGACAACAGAATAATTAGTCGTGCATTTCCCATGGTTGGCCCACCCAGGTCGCCTGATCTCAACCCTTGTGATTTTTGGTTATGGGGATATTTGAAAAGCCTTGTGTATCAAGCACATGTTCCTGACCTCTAAACCTTAAAGGATCAAATAACGTTACATATCAGACTAATTAATGCAGATATGCTGCGAGCTGCCGTAGAAAATGTCGTGTACCGCATGCAGCTATTGAAACAGCACACTGGTGGTCATATTGAAACACATTTGTAATTAAAAATAAAACATTGTTTATTGTTGTTACTAAAATTGGTTTGTACGGTATTTGTTCATTTGACAATTAGGTATTCATTTTTTCTTCAAATAAGCGCCCCCTATGGCGACTTTTGGTACTATTATTTTTTTTTTGGCAGAAATCGAAACTGCATGTTCTACTAAACATATACACCAAAATGTACTGCATTTGGCCTAATAGAATTCCCGCTAGCGAGCTCTGAACGCCTCACGTTATTTCTTGCCCATCCGGTACCTACAAAATTATATAAAAGGTAATTACAAGTAATTATCTTAGAAGGTTCTATATTGTTGTTGCAGTTAGAGAATTATAAAATTTAGTTATAATTATATTATTGCCAACAATATTTTGTAAATTATTTTTATTTAATCATTGAAGATTTACAATCAATTATTTTAAGTCAATTATATGCCAATTAATAAACATTGTATTAAAAGAATGGTATAATATACATACGGCAATAAGGAAGATACGTTTGTTACTAACTTACATATATACTAGCATTATTATTTTTAGATATATATACAGACATATATATGAAAAATAACTTATATAAGACATTAATAATATCTGACAACTAAGTATGATATCACAAAAAGGAAAGAATAACTTAATAAAAAAGAAATTTACTATTTCTGAAAATGGATCTAGGCCATTATAACAAATCGATTATGGGAAATAGCTTGGAATGAACATCAAATGAAGTTTGCGTATTAATTAGGGAATCAGATTCTTGTCTTCTTCTAACATAAGGAAACAAATAGATTGGCCATAATTTCTTTTTTTTTTTACCTTTCATAAATAATCGAATTTAAAAAAGCTCGGTCTTACGCAATCACATTTTCCTGTTTTTATTGTAAGAAGCTAAATTTTCAAAAAAAAAAAAAAATAAACAAACAGTAAATTCGTACTCAATGATAAATAAATAAATAAATAAATAAATAAATAAATAAATAAACAGCATGCCATTTATAAAAGTAATAGACAAATGAATTATTCACATTTAAGCAAAAGGGACAGTTCTAGAGTTCGCTAAAAAAGTAAGGACATTACATTTTTTAAACAAACGGATGATGATTTCATTTTAACGATTTCTTTTTTTCATCACTTTCAGGATAACTCTCTATTATCCTCCTCGATTTGGCAAACTATAGTCTTAAACGTCAGCTTTTTTCAGGATCTTACCATCCTGTGTTTAATTTTTATTATTTATTATTTTTTTCGTAGGGTAACTGTACCAATAGTTGACTGTGCGCCAGTAATTGACCATTACGATTTAAGGGCTTTGAGTAAGGTAACAGGGCAAGAAAAGGGATTGGTGCTGTCACCTGGTACTACACAATGTATTAGGCTTCCCAGCAACCACGTGTTGATTGTTCAATGCCTTACTGAGTCGAAAAAAACTTCTAACAAACCTTCAGTTTATTTCAAGAATGTTATAATTTCAATTACTTATTATTAAATTTACGTGGGCCGTTTTGTGTGATCAATGGACAATTCTTCTACTAGTAAAAGTAAAAAAAAAATTTTAAAGTTTTAAAACATGATCAAACCTTTAATTATTATACAATTCGTATTTTTTGTGCTTTAATTAAGTTACATAAAAAATTACCTAAAAATTCAGTAACTTCAAATTTATTTTTAAGAAGATTGAAAAATATTGAATCCTGGTAGCAAATCTCCCAAAGCGGCACATAGGATTTTAAATCGGGACAAGACACTCACTAAAACTTATAATATATGTAGCTTTGATAATAATAGCAGTAGCCATGGAGTTGTTTATCTATGCAGCGATCTATTTTTGTTACTTGTATATATTCTTAAATATTTATCTTTTACTAGCAAAGGTACCCGGCGTTGCCAGGGATAATTACACTTGGATGTAAACAGAACAATCTCAAAAAATTAAATTAAATTTTGCAATATCTTAAAAATAAACACATGAAAATGCTTAGAATTAATAAAGTAAAAATTCTTAATGAAAATTCGAAAAAAATCTTTTTAAAGGCTCACAATGGCTGGACCTCTCCAAGGATGCCACTGCTAGTGTAAATAATTTCTTACTCACGTAATCTTACCTCAGATGTATACTTAGTGTTGTTGCAATTTCCTTTATTCTTTCGATGTCTTGAAGCAAAAATTGGCCATTCATCACTTTGTGTAGTCTAGCGGTCGCCGATTCTTCTATTTACTGAGTTACCATTTGCTCAATACAGCACGGAACTAAAGGAGTGCTTCTTCTATCGTCTTTCACTCTTTCTCAATATTCAGCTAACTCATTATCTCCAGTTACTGATCATTTTTAAAGATTTTCAAGAAATTGTTAAGTACTAAGAACTCTCTTTTCTAAGAAAAGCCTGAATAACAGGAATTCTATGCATTGTTATTACATCATCATTTTATGTTCATTGTTATAATTCTTGGAAAGATTGCTTTAACATTACATCATCATTCTGTGCTCATTGTTATTGGTGAATTGCGCATTGAGACCATTGTTGATGCGAACACAATGAGCCTATTGTTGCACAAACTTTGCCTTGCATTGTTGGTCATGAGATATATATTGTTGGTTCATGCAGTGTGTTTGTGAATTGCGTGCTGATACCATTGTTGATACCTATTGTTGTACAAACTTTGCCTTGCATTGTTGGTCATGAGATATTTCTCATTAATATGCCTTGCCATAATCATGAATATCGATTTTTTATCGATATTTATTATTTTTCCGAAATCTGAGGTAGACAGTGACCTTCCTCATGCTTTGAAGGTCATGTATGCGAAATTTCATCAAGATCGGAATAAAACTGTAGATTTGTATAAAAAACATACAAACAGACCCACAAACATACTTCTATATATATATAGACTAGAAGAGGTACCCGGCGTTGCCCGGGATTATTACACTTGGGATGTAAACAGAACAATCACAAAAAATTAAATTAAATTTTGCAATATCTTAAAAATAAACACATGAAAATGCTTAGAATTAATACAGGAAAAATTCTTAATGAAAATTCGAAAAAAATCTTTTTAAAGGCTCACAATGGATGGACCGCTCCAATAATTTCTTACTCAGATAATCTTACTTCAGATGTACACTTGATGTTGTTGCAATTTCCACTCTTCTCTCGCTGTGTTGAAGCAAAATTTGGCCTTTCATCACTTTGGGTAGTCTAGCGGTCGCCAATTCTTCTATTTACTTGCTTCCCATTTGCTCAATACAGCACGGAGCTAAAGGTTTGCTTTCTCTGTCGTCTTTCCACTCTTTCTCAATAGTCTGCTAACTCTTCATTATCTCCAGCTACTGATCATTTTTAAAGATTTTCAAGAAATTGTTAAGTACTAAGAACTCTCTTTTCTAAGAAAAACCTGAATAACAGGAATTCTATGCATTGTTACAAATTGAAACTTATCCATATTGCATCATCATTTTATGTTCATTGTTATAATTCTTGGAAAGGATTGCTTTATCATTGCATCATCATTTTGAGCTCATTGTTATTGGTGAATTGCGTGTTGAAACCATTGTTGATACCTATTGTTGCACAAACTTTTATTTGCATTGTTGGTCATGAGATATATATTGTTGGTCCGTGCAGAGTGTTTGTGAATTGCGTGTTGATACCATTGTTGCAAAAACTTTGTCTTGCATTGTTGGTCATGCGATATTTCTCATTAATATGCCCTGCCATAACCATGAATATCGATTTTTTATCAATAATTATTATTTTTTCGAAATCTGAAGTAGACAGTGACCTTCCTCATGCTTTGAAGGTCATGTATGCGAAATTTCATCAAGATCGGAATAAAACTGTAGATTTGTATAAAAAACGTACACACAGACCCACCCACAGACCCACAGACGCACAGACCCACAAACATCCTTCTTTATATACAGGGTGTAACTAAAGGTGTGTTACAAACTTTGGGGAATGATAGAACTGGTCAAAATAAGCATTTTTTGTTCTATGAACATTGGTCCACAACTGCATTGTTTAAGAGTTATAGCAACTGTTCAAAATGACGCCCTTCAGCGTCAATGCAGGCTTGCATTCGTCGCTGTACGTTGCAAGACACCCGTTGCAGCATATGCTGGGAGTCCCTGATGTTGTCTGCTGCTACAGCCAATCGTGCGATGAGTTCCTCTACTGAATTAACCATTGTTTCGTACATCAGGGACTTTAGGTGGCCCCACACAAAGAAATCCAATGGTGTTAGGTCTGGTGATCGTGGCGGCCAGGTAACTGGACCACCCCGTCCAATCCAACGATCGCCAAACGTATCAGTGAGGAAGGCCCGGACATGCTGTGAGAAATGTGGAGGTGCACCATCATGTTGGAACCACATTACTTGACGGATGTTAAGAGGTATGTCATCCAACAGTTCAGGCAGCACCTCCTGAAGAAAGACGAGGTAGGTTTGTGCATTCATACGAGCTGGGAGAATGTACGGCCCAATGAGGCGATTGCCAACAATACCAGCCCACACGTTGACAGAAAATCGTTGCTAGAAGCGCCTTGTCGAAATGGCATGTGGGTTGATACGGTCCCAAACATGTATATCCTGGTGGTTGAAAATGCCTTCGCTGGTGAAGGTTGCTTCATCAGTGAACAGCACCTGCTGTGGGAATGCTGGTTCCTCTGTACAACGTGCAAGAAACCATCTGCAGAATGCCATACGTGGTGCAAAGTCAGCAGCTCCAAATGCTTGAACTCGTTGCATACGAAACGGATGAAACAGTTGGTCATGCAGAACTCGCCAAACAGACATGTGATCTGTGTTCATGATGTGTGCAAGCGCACGGGTGCTACATGTTGGTCTTTCGTGAACTCTACGAAGCACAGCTTCTTCGAATTGAGCGGTACGACGGGTGCGAGCGCGACCATGCTCTCCACGCATCACAGCTACACTTCCTGTTGCTCGTAGACGTCGCACAAGCCGAGCAAACATTGTGTGAGCTGGCTGACGACGTTGTGGAAACTGCCGTCTGTACAGACGACAAGCAGCCCTTCCATTACCGTCTGCAGCACCGTACACTAATGTGATGGTGTGGTCCTGTTACTTTAAAAATTTACATGACCATACCATAATTCAGAAAGGGGTTTGTCATAAGCCTGCATTGATGCTGAAGACGTCATTTTGAACAGTGGCTATAACTCTTAAACGATGCAGTTGTGGACCAATGTTCATAGAACAAAAAATGCTTATTTTGACCAGTTCTATCATTCCCCAAAGTTTGTAACACATCTTTAGTTACACCCTGTATATAGAAGACTAGAAGAGGTACCCGGCGTTGCCCGGGATAATTACACTTGCACAATCTTTTCCTTTCATTGTTAGTCATGAGATATTGATTGTTCGTTCATGCAGTGTGTTTGTGAATTGCGTGCTGATACCATTGTTGATACCTATTGTTGTACAAACTTTGCCTTGCATTGTTGGTCATGAGATATTTCTCATTAATATGCCTTGCCATAATCATGAATATCGATTTTTTATCGATATTTATTATTTTTCCGAAATCTGAGGTAGACAGTGACCTTCCTCATGCTTTGAAGGTCATGTATGCGAAATTTCATCAAGATCGGAATAAAACTGTAGACTTGTATAAAAAACATACAAACAGACCCACAAACATCCTTCTTTATATATATAGATTAAGGTTGATTCAGCACAGAAGTGTAATAGGAAAGAGGGATTTCATTTCAAGAGGGGGTCTATGGCATATTAAGAATATTTAATGCTCTGAAACACACTGATTTCATTAATATGTTAAACTCTGCTTTTATTCCACCCACTTTGGCACCAAAAACTCTCAGCCCAGCTTTATTTCATCTTTATTCATTTTTCCCATTTTAAAAATATACAAAATACGTTTAGAACATTAAAAATATTTTTTAGAATATATACATGCATTTGTTTTAGAATATTTGTAGAATTTAAGCACGATCAAACTTTCGCGTGTTTCTTTCGCGCTCAGAAGCAACTGGATGTTGTTAATACCAATCCACAATGTTGCGCGCTCTGGTGACGCAACTGTAAATCCATAATATCCAACCTCCTATTCACCTAGCGTAAACGGTTCACGCCTTTGGAAATCGGATCCGGACTTTGTGAACACCCTGCATATAGATTATTGGTACATCTACCTTAACTGTGAGTAATGTTAATTGTATCAGGCCGAAGATGAAGACCGGGAAATTTACTTTTAATTACCCATTATTGATTGGTTATTACTGGTGTTGATAAGGAAAATAAATTTTTATTAAACTTACTTTTCGTTATAATTCTGGAAATAAAAGTTGTTTTTTTTTCCATCTAACTATTCATATGTTGTCTCATTAATTTGCAGAATTATTAGAGCTACTCGCTTAACTGGTCAATAGCATCAGCTGTGAAATGGAGATTATATGAATGAAAATACTGCGTATTTAGAAAAAGCTTCTGGAAAATTCTCATGAAACTACTTTCTTCCAGAAGGAAACCAATCGGCGTTATATGCTTCGCAGTCAAATTCAAAGAAAACATTTATTAAAGTTAGAATACGTAAACATTCACAGTGACAATCAGCAATGGAACCGCAGAATAATCTCAAGAGAAAACTGTTTTGATAGTGAAAAATATTCATGAGCTCTCACACTTTTAAATTCATGAATTTTTTTTTATTTCTTTTTTTTTTAAGGTTCTAATATTTTCCCCATGCATTTTAAGATTTTATTAAAACGAAATCACTATGATTATGGTTAGTGTGTGTAATAGGATCTTTGAAGTTCAATTTAAAAACCCCGATAGATATAAATACCGATTTGTGTCTAGATGCCTAAAGGTAAAATTGTTATTTATACGGTTTGTATTCATGAAACAAGAAACTTGACAAATTTGAACAAAAAAGAATAAAATTTACATAAATTTTGTCAAACTCTTTGCCTGTTATAAGAAAGCACGTTGGAAAGAAAATTACAAATGCATCCAAATAAAATTACACGTGGAATTTCGTTTTTTTTTTGTTTTTTTTTTTTGGGAAGGAGGTTACTTTTCTTTATCACGTAAGTTTATTTCTTTCCTCGATTTTACCAAAAACTTTACTTTGGTTTAAAGGAAATAAAGTAGTAAATCATGACAAAGCTTTTTTCATTTCTTAGCCCTATCTTCATTTCCTATTGGAAAAACCTCTTCCTTTTGTAAACGGTAAATGAAGGGAAAAGAGGGACGTCCAAACCCAAATGATGTAATGGCAATATGTGGGCGGGAATGTTTCAAAGAAGATCGATAAGAGCGGCAGATTTTTTTCCTTCCTCCGCCCACAAATTCACCTGTTAAATGTTTGACATTTTCTTTATGCTTTTTATGTTTCTTTTATTTCTTAGAGACTTAACGGCATTTAAATTTATAACAGTTAAATCCGTGTGTTTAACACGAACTGGGTATTATAAAAAATAAAAAGCAAACGAGTTTAAAATTGAATAATCAGATATTTGATGAAAATACCTAATATTATGAGGATACTTATTAGTAACGTTGAAATCTCTGAAGGAAATTATTGTAATGCATTAGGCTTTTCAAGCAATGAGTAATCGGTATGTGTATATAAGGACATGTATAACCATCATAAATATATCGAATTTTTAAAGGACTTTTGCCAAAAAATTTGATTATAACATTATGGAAGATAAATAAAATAAATCTGATCTTATTAATTAAATTTAATAGGAATGCTCGAAAATCAAGCCTGACAGGTAATAAAATATCAAATTTATTATCAAGCTTAATATTTTCAAACATGTAAACATGATTTTATATATAGGCCACAATTCTTCCTTAAAAGGTGTATAAAATTAAGTAAAAAAACTTGAAGTAAAATATTTAAATACCTGCTTTCAATTTATATCACATTTATTCACATAAATACAGAGTACGCGAAATGTAAAAATATTGCAAAAATTATATAAATTAAAAAAACTCATATATTTCAGGTTGTATTTTGTTCCTGAGAATTAAAATTTATCAGTAACAAACACAATTTAAGTCTTCTCGAAAAAATTAGGGCATATTAAAAATAACAAAATTCCGTTTTCTAGAATGATTTCTGGAAATTAATTTCCATACTGATGTCCTTTTGAACAAGTAATAATAAAACAGCTTCCAACAAAGAAGACCAATCTTAATGAATAATTGAAACTTATTAAGATTAAACGATTTTTTTTCCAGTGTTGTTCAATTATCTATAGATTGAAATCAATTGAAATTCCGTGGATTGGAGCAATTTGTGGCTTCCAAGTATTTGAACAATAATTTGTCTTCAAGTATTCCAGGTCTATTACTGTTTAGTTCTATAATCCTCTTTTTCATTTTATATTTTGACATTCTCTGAAAGTGTTCAATGATTCCATTACTCAGAAATTCACTTCAAAATGAGAATATATGAAGTTACTTACACTTGTAACTAGTATACTAGAATTTTTTTTTCATCTATAAATTATTTTTCTAAATTCTTCTGTAATAAACTTTTCTCTGTAATAAAACTTCCTCTATTGATTGAATTTTGTTTTCGACACTGAGAGTAAATAAAAATTCAATTGAAATAACGATTTTTTTCTTTGAATTCAAAAATTCAAATGTCACATTGGACTTTTCAAAAATCTGCACTAAAAACTTTATAACAATATTTACTTGTTTTCCGCCTTGGTAATGGAACAATGTAATTTATAAAAGGAAAATGCAAGCGCCGACTGAAGAATTACCGATTGAAATTTCTATTTCCTTTCAGTTTGAAAAATTTGAACCGCTTACTAAACCTTGCCATTTCATGTGGTTTTTATTTCACGAACTCCGATGCAACAAGCAACATTCGTCTAAATGTCCCTCTTATTCGGAATGAAGAAATGCAATGGATCAACATATTTTTTAAATATAATTCACGAAGCATGAGGATAAAATTATGATAACGAAATTGGGAAATAAATGTTTTATTCTCTAATGTCGAATTTATAAATATTTCCGGATTGGCCTTCCCTTAATAAGATCAAAATCTATATACGTCTGCAGATTCTTAGGCGTAGTGTTAAAAGATTCTTAGGATTATTGCAATTATCGGTAAAAGTATTCTGAAGCATTATTACGTATTTTTTATATACAGGTTGCTTGTAATTAAACTAACATTACTCAGAGCCATCTGTTCACCAAATTTGATAAAACTGGATCAGTTCAGGGAAATAATGACGACATGAGATGGATTTTGCGAAAAAAAATTGTAGTTCCAAACGTAGTGCCGATAGGGGGGGGGAGCATGGCGGTGTTGCAGTCCATATAGCTGAGAATTTGCATAAAATGCAGATAAAAATACATAATGCAAATTCTCCACTACATAGATAACAACTTCATCGATGAAAGAGTCATGCGATTTCATGGCCGCCTCGTTTCCCGATTCTAACTCCATGTGACTTTTGGCTGTGGGATTCTTTCAAGTCCAAGTCTATACTGGTTGGATCCCGAACCTGACTGTCTTATAGAATAGCATACAGTATCGGGGACTGTGATAAACATTTCTTGTGACATGTTACGTTCGGCCGTAGAAAATATTCTGCTTAAGATAGTCCACGAGAATGGCGTTCACATTGAAGGTGGTCGATGTCCTCTCCGGGGAAGGGAATGTGCTGAATATAACGTGATATTTTACTTGAATTTAGTCTTTTATTCATTTCTCAGTTTCTAGTAATTCTTGTTTAACACTTCATAGATCCACTTTTTCCCCTATCGGCGATGTTGGGAACTACATTTTTTCTCGGAATCCTTCTTCCTATGTCTCATTAATCCCCCTACCAAGTTTGGCACCATTCCGATTGTGAGATCGAGTTACAGATGACTCCGAGTATTGTCAGTTCAACTACAAAACACCCTGTATTTATGATTCACCAATAAAAAAAAGATTTCCTATATATGTACTGCATTTCATCTAAAAATGACAATATATTCTCTTAAATACCTGTATTGTCATAAATATCCAAGATGATAACTATAAGATGAAACGGAGATATGAATTCAAAATGTGAGAATTTTTTTTCAAATTTGTTTGGTCAAATTAATAATAAATTAACGGTCAATCAGAATTAACAAACTTAGCAATCAGAATTAACAAAACCTGCTGGTTTGAACCTAAACTGCAATAAACGCATCAGATAAATGTTTATTGATCTTTCTTCTGACATATTTTATTAAATTTTAAATTGTTTATTAGATTCACATGAATCAATATATAGGCTCAATTTATTTATTATTTGTCATTTTTTTCCCGGCAAATATTGATCAACTTTAATTATGTATCAGATTATACAGAGTAATACTTTTACACGCAACCCGGTATTCCATGTATTAGAAGAGTATATTTTTTAGTTGTAAAGGGTTAAAGTGTTTCTTGACACGCCGATAGATGGCATTACAATATGTACTTTGTTGTTATTTCTGATCTGTAGGTCTATTTTGCTATTAAACATGTGATATTGAACATCATGTTATGATGCATGCTGGGTTGCGTCTTAAAATGATCATCCTGTACTGCAATAATATTTGGTAAATATGTATGCCAAAGCTTATACGCTTCAAAATCAGAGAAGTGAAGATTTCGCTTCGGACAATGATTTTTATATTAAAATTACATGTTAATATTACAACGTGGGGTTTAAAACATAGGTATCATCTGTACTTGTCTGCACCCTGTGAATTCAATGGTAATATTTTCAAATTTCCTATTTTTTTTATTTAAAATATACTCCAAAACTCATTTCGGGAACGCGTCCATAAACAGCTTCTTGTAATTCAAACAAATAAAAAATGACATTAAACTAACCATAGAAAATTATGCCTTGGTATATAGCTTTATATACCATTTATTTAAACAAATAATGGGAAACTTTATTTTTATTACTTAAGATTTTCATTTATTGGCTTTTCAAAAGTTATCCGGCAGTTAACACGTCATTTCGTGAACGCAATAAGGGGTTTGGCAAAATGTTTTGAAATAACCGCGCTAGATGGTGCTGGTGAGGATGCACGTGAAGCTTTTTCGACAAGGGAGACAGTATTTGTGTATTTTGTGCAATCTATTATTCATTTTCCTGGTTAAGCATCTTTCAGTTTATAATTTGTGTAGCGTACTTTAATTCCTTATCATTTCGGGAACGCCATTATATATTTCGTTTGCGGGAAAAGTATATACTTTTAGCGTAATTATGTTAAATAACACGATTTACTAGCTAATAACCCTGAAATCCGGCTTCTAGGGTGGGGCCGATGCTGTATAAACAAAATCAAATGTCAAATAATCATTTCGGGAACGGTCATTTCGGGAACGTTCTCGGACTATGACATGCGTTACCGAAATGATGACTGCATTCTCGAAATGACGCTTGCATTCTCTACACAGAAAAAGGCGAGAGATTTAGCTATTTTAAGCCAATTTTTTTTTCTTTTAGGGCATTAATATACACTACCTTGCCAAAAGTCATGGGACACCACCAATTTAATGGAAACACTCTGAAAAATACTTGTGTTAGTATCTAGTTGCTCCACCTTTTGCTGCTATCACAACCTCTATTCTGTCGGGCATACTGTCCACAAGTTTTTGATGTGTTTCCGCAAGAATTTTTCGCCATTCTGCCAAACGTGTCTTTGACAATTCAGTCAGAATTCGGGCGCTCCGCTCCTGCGCGCTATCGACGCTCCAACACATCTCAAAGATGTTCGATGAGGTTGAAATCGGGGCTTTGTACAGGTCAGTCAAATTCTTACACCCCCAATTCATCAAACCACCTGCCTACAACCCTTGCTTTGTGGCAAGGTGCGTTATCTTGTTGAAAGAGAAAAGGGCCATTTCCAAACTGCTGCCAGAGGACAAAGAGTACGGCATTGTCCAGGATGTGTTGGTAACATTCCGCGTTCAGATGACCAGTCACAGAAATGATTGGATCCAGGCCAAACCATGAAAAGCACTTCCACACAATCACTAACCCTCCGCAAAACTTCACTGTGGGCACTTTCTTTGAGCCATTCCTACAAGCATGCTAGCGATCTCTATTGTGTAGTGTTGAGATGAACGATAACATTTAAATTGCATGGGAATGCCTCATTTTTTTGTAAAATTGGTGCGTCCCATGACTTTTGAGAAAAGTCCTGCAAAGTAATGTATTTGAGAAGTAAAGAAAGATTGTGATTCTTTATTTTTGATTTCCTTGTAAGACTCAACTGGTATATAATTATATAAAATATTGTGTAATTGACCAAAAAGTCATAATTCCTGAAGTATTATAAAGATTTAATACTACTGATAAAGTTTTCTTTGTGTCAATTGTAAAGAATGATCGTAATCATCGTTCAGGGAACGCGACCTTCATTGAATAAATTGTTTGTACATAAATAAATAGATACATTATCGCCCCTTTGCATCATAATCTGAATTGAATATACAGGCTCATAATACAAAAAACAAATTAAAGTTTCGTTTGTGAATTCACACCTAACACGATATCACAAACGAAACGATAAATACTCGTAAAAATCCATATTTCAAAGTTTAAATATTTTGATCAAAAATATTATCTAATTGAGAACTACGTTTTCCTTTACTTTTCTGTATGCCATTAAAACTACTTATTCCATTCATTAAAACTAGCCATACACAGGATGATTCAAAATGATGTACGGCATTTCAAAATTTTACTATGCATTTATTTTATAACAAACTAACCAGAGTATTTATTGATTCTAGCATTACAAATGTTCTATGTGACTCCCTCGAGTCAAGACGACAGTCAATCTCATCCCAAACTCCTTTCAGCTTGTCTTTCAAAATGTCCGAGAGCATTACGAATCCGTGTTTTCAGGTCATCCAAGTTGCCCGCAAGCGGTGGCACGTACACCGCGCCTTTGACAAATCACCACAGAAAAAAGTCACAGGGTGTAAGGTCCGGTGACCTTGGCGGCCGTTCCTACAGCACATTGTCGTTCATTCACAGCCGCCATTTTTACTTTTATCGCGACACTAGCGCCACATCAGCCTCCAATTGCGGAAAGGTTAAAAATACTTGAGTTTTCCTACATTTTAAACCCGGTCTGATTAGTTTATGTTATAAAATAAATGCATTTTGAATCACCCTGTACTTTCAATATACATGTAATTGCTTTTGAAAATTCCGATTTATCCGTCGCTAAAAAGTTGGTTATCCGGACCACTAGACTGTATTCTGACAGAGCTTCTGCTGGTGCGTTAACATTTCGTTAAGTTTTATCTTTATTTTCCGTAAGTTAACGAATCCTGAATTTGTATGAACCTTTTTTTTTACCATTCTTCGTCTAAACTTCTTAAAACTATTAATCTGCTAATAATTTCTGAGCCATCCATTTCAGTGGGAATAATGATGAAAATCTGCTAATGGGAAATATTAGTAAATATGAAATCTGATTTTTTTTTTCTATTTAATAATAGCTAAATAACAAACTAAATAGAAATAAAGCGCTAACTGAGTTAATCACGTACAGCATTGGCCCTTCCTTAATGACTGTTTTTTTTTTTTAATTTTGAGCTTTATTTCTGCTTAAATATTATTTGAGTTTGTTGTTTAGCTATTATTAAATGGAGAAAATCATTTTTCATGTTCACTAATTTTTCCCGTTAACGGATTTTCATCATTATTCCCAATGCAATAAATGGCTCAGAAACTATTAGCAGATTTCGAGAAAAAACTCTTTGATGATGCAAATCCACCCAAAATTTGTTTATAGAGTACAAATACTTTTAATGTCGCCCTCTTTTGAAAGCGAATTGGAGCTTAACATAATGAGTAAATTGCTGGCCTTTTTAAGAGGACAATAGATTTATTGGTTAAACAACACTCGCGAGTTTAATTGTTAAATTCGTGATGAAAAGGCTCTGATGGCAATAAAATAATAAAAATATTTTTTAATGCTGCTATACACACAAATTTATATAACCTCAAAATATTCAAGCTGTGGTTTATCAAGGATTAACTACTGCAAAGATTCGCCCGCTGCAGCATCTATTTTGGAGTACACTGGTTGGAAGCAATAAATAAATCGATACTGCTTTCAATATACGAACACTGGGAAGATATCAGAATCACGTGTTTGAATAGTAAAACTCACTTCTACAATACTACTAATATCTTTTAGCTGATGTCATTTTACACCAAAACTTAAAAAAAGTATTTTCGACAAAGCTGGAGAATATTTTTTTTAAATAAAATGACATTTGCCTTAACTTTGTACGATCTCTAGCTACGCAGCTTTGATGTTTAGATCATGCAGACACAAAAATAATTTGGGATTAAAAAAAATTGAACGGTTCGATGTTAAATCAAAAACTCTCTTTAGTTTTAAAAGATCGATGAAATTACAACCCACAACATAGCAAATTAAACGAAGAAGAAACACAAACAGTAAGACTGAAATGTGGCTTTTTAAAAAATAATTAAATCTATGATCATTTACAGTTTTTAGTTTTAGTGGGAATTGCATTTGTAAAAGTCATTGTAATGAAATCAATACCTGTAATTTACAAAATTAATTTCAGCTTAAAAATAATGAAAAAAAATGCGTTTCCTAATGGGAAGCACTTGTCTCAATAACTAATAGGGTTTTCTTAAAAGCTGCTGACCTGAATATGGGTGTGCACTGATGGTGAACCTGATGAAATCCAGTTAGTCGATGGAAGAACTGGCCAGGTCAATCTTTTAACCTTGGCAAAGGGATGCCACATAAAGAGGTCGCTGATGAGCAACGGTGAATACGAAACAGATCTCATCCCTTCACTCTGATTCAACACAGAATCCGTTTTATTTATCATTAGGAAGGCTAATTAAGTAATTATTGCCAATTACACTGGTGAGCCACATGTTTAATTGAGAAGAACAAACTTCACTTTTAAAACTTAAAAGCCATCGACTGGTTCCTGAGTCTTCAATTTAAAAAGAAAAAACGCAGACGTTTTTTAAAAAAATAATATTTGCAAGTCATGTAAAATTATTGATAATATGTAAACGTGATCCTATTAATAAAAACTGATGCATAATTCTAATATTAATGTAATGAGTTTTTTATTAATAACTGAAGCGTATGCCCACATTAACTGTTGGATATCAACACGGAATTTATATGTCTATGTATCCGGGAAAGCATAATAATGTTACTAACTGGTTAACAAATGTTTAAATTATTGACCAAAGAAACAGTTTTTTCCATCAATTCTCTTTGCAAACCCTGCATCATTTTCAAAAGGTATAGATAGAACAAATTGTAGATACATGTATCTGTTATTCTCTTTCTCTTAACAAGGAAAAAAAATATCAGCATGAAGAAAATAAAACGATGCGTTCCCTTGTACTAAATTTGTTCAAGTACAATTTGTTCACGTGCAATTGTTCACATGCAATTTCTTCAAGGATGCTTTTCTTGATGTAGATTACTAAATTATGTTTATAATACAGGGTGAGTTATAAGTTCTCCGGGGTTTCAGAAGTTGATAGAATAGCAACCTGCTAGACATATCAAAGGTTAGAGAATCTCTCCAAGTTATGGACAGGTGTTCCATGTTTGGTCACGCGGCAGACATCAATCTTGACTCAAGTTCCTGCTACACACGTCCCTAGATCTGACGCTCGATCCCAGCGACAACATGGGTGGGTCCTCTCTCGCAGCTTGGCTAAATCACGTAGCAAAGCGGACACGAATACAGGATCTTTGACGTAAGAAAAAATCAAATGGAGCTAGGTCAGAGATGGTGAAACACTGACTTTCAAATATTGTGATGCTTGTAATTCTTTCAAGATTGATCTATGTTGGAAGTATGGGTAGATATAAGGACACATGTAAGATATGTACAAACTTGGAGAGAATCTCTATAAGATGAATTGAGTGTTTCCGCTAAATTTTGCATGGTTGCTATTCTTTGACTTCCAAAACCTGTCAGGAAAAAGAGGGAAAGAAAACAAAGAACAAGAATATTTTACGCAAGAGAGAGAGAGAGAGAAGCAACTAATGACGTAAGAAGTACAGACAGTGACGAAAGAGGAAGTAAGATGATGACGTCGGGAACGAACCGGGTTCGAGGCCTTATGAGAGGCAGAAGAGGAGAAGAGAATGGAAGCGAGAGAGATCGGATGGATGAAGCTGTGAAGGCTAAGTGCACGAACGATCGCGGTTTGGAAGATTCTCGCATGAACTCAGTCGAGATTGGAAAGGAGAGCTGCGAAGCAGAACGAAAAACAGGGGAGTTGGAACCGGGAGAGACGGCGACGTCGGGATAACTACACAGTCAAAGTAAGCACGTTAACTTTCTCTATACGACGCGAGTCACGTCGAAGGTTCTGGATACTCTGCCTCTGTTATTACAAACGCCGGTGCCGAATTCTGCAGTCTTCATATCAGAGCTAGAGCTTTGTTTCTGGTGGAGCAAGAACACCTCTACGAAGGCCGCTCATATTTTCAGACTCTACCGTGTTAGGGGAATTTTCCCTGAAGGTTTCAGAGCATATCACGAGGAAAGGAAAGGCCACTTGATTTGGCGAGAAATTCTTTCTTCCTATCCGGAGTGCGTGTGGGGAGAAGAAGTGTCTATCATTCCTTGTCTCAAATTTATTTTTCTTTCTTGGTTTGCGGTCCATGAACTAAGTTCGTATGAGAGGGCCAGCGCTGCGCAGCTAATTAATTGTGATTCTTTACAATTTTAGTGGATCTTTGGGAAATTTACCGGAATGAACTTTTGTAAAGCGTTCGAATAGCGGTGTTACGCGCGCTTCATATATAATTTATAAGGGTGCAGGAAAATTACTTGTATTCGTTCAATTGTCTTTGTTTATTTACGCAGTACCAATAGATTTAGTATTTGAAGTAGTTAATTTATAAATACTTCAGGGGTTCATTTTGACGCTTACTAGTGTGGGTATAGCAGCCGTGTGCTATACCTGGTTAATCGGCACTCCTATTCATTGTACCACGGTTGTTAGCCGGGAGGTGTTCAAAGCTCACCTTCCCGGACTTAATGCCGGAGATTTTTGTGTGTATACGTCCGAGACGGACATCCTATATAAGTGTTGGGGTTATTGATACTAGACATAATTTTTTTATAACCCGCCAGATTAATAAGGGCTGCAAATATTAATTCATCTAAGAATCTTTAGTATTGTTATTGTAAAGCAGATAAATTTTGAGCTCGTGTATATTGTATCAATCCTGCGATAGTTATCGCCTGTAGTTTAAGCAATATACTTGTCTTTAATTTTATAATTAAATTATAATTTTACTCAAACTTAATCTGTGCCGTACTTCTGTTGGGTTTACACTTATCAGTTGTTTAAATTCCACTGCGTAAAGGGATTATATTCTTTATATTCCTAACAGAAGTACTGTAGCCGAAGGTTAAGTTTTATGGTAGCTTAGAGCAACTGTGTGCTGGGTACGATATTTTACTTTCGGCTCGGGGGTGTGCTCGGTACGATATTTTACCAGCACGAAGTTATGGTTTAATTTATGGGAGAAATACAGTAGCCTCAGGTTAAGTTTTATGTTTGCCAGCTATAGTAAATAGAAGTAAGTGTATTTTGCTTAATTGTTATCATTGCTAAGATTATCCATTTATTTGGGAAGGATAGGTATGCCTTAAATTTCGCAAATACGGAGATTGCATCGTTCAATGAAACGTTTGCCACTGTAGCTAGAGAAGTCGTGGCAATGGATGATAAAAGCAAAATGGGTGTTTATTATGGAGCTTTCTCCACGATGATCAGAGATGATGGTGGCCACTAATCTACGAAGTTTAGACTAGGCCATGCGCATGACGAAGCCAATGCTAACGCCTCAGTTGGAAGGGGAGGATATGTCATGGGCAGAAAATGTTTAGGATGGAAACGAAGATTATTCAACAATGTCATTAATTGATCAGGTGAAAATACATTGTGATAGGCAAAACGATGATGACGAGTTAGAGGCCAAGGATTATGTGCTAGTACCGTATATTCACGGAAGAGAAAAAGCGGAAAATAGTCGCAGGAATCATAGGCAGGACTTAATAGAGGAACAATGGTATGGTGATAAAGTTAATGTGTATATCCCTTCGGTAACGTCGACCAGTGTTAAGAAAAGAAAGCGGCGGCGTAACAAGAATTCTGCAAGGGCCATTAAAACTAGATGGAAAAGTGACGAAGTGCAAGTGATGAACATGAATCAGGAGGAAATCATTCATCGCGAGGTGAATAAGCTGGATGAAGAGCCTAATTCCTCGTGTGCATCTGAATCAAAAAACTCGGAATGTTCCGTTCAGCAGACGGCAGACTTAGCAGGCGAAGAAGATATAAATCAGCTCAGAATCGAAATTAATAGTATAGCTGAGGAAATTTTAAAAAGAAATGAACGAGTAGTAGTTAAATATACAACGGAGTTTGGAAACGATATACAGAGCCACCAGCTAAAAGGTCTACTAACAATATTACAGCAACAGTAATCGATGAAGAGGAATTTAACCGGCATGCAATAGAGATGGGTAGAGTGTTTAAAAAAAGCCCTCTTTGCCAGAGGGTGATGATTATGAAACGAATGAATTGGTAAGCCGTAAGACAAAAGAGTTCGGCGTGGAGTAAAAGAAACAGGATTTAAGGAAGAATTAACGAGAAAGTTATCTATAGGACTTGTTCCGTTGCATGGGTTAACAAATCTTAATAATAGCTTTCGCAAGCCTATAGAAGAATTTATTCCACCACATTGTAATTGGTTGTTATCAGGATATATGGCCAGGGTAAAGCAAGGCCAGGGTAATTTGGGCGACTGTGTTCGCGCGGCGCGGCCTGGCTGGTTCCCCCGCTCCCTACTACCTCATCCCGAAGAGGTCCGCCTTCCACTCCAACGTGCCGGAGTCAGCAGCACGAGCAGTACCAATCTTGTTTAATACCGAGAGCATTTATCATGTTTTTCATCAAAAAGTATCGAGGAAATGAACAAATACTGGTAGTTCAATTAGTTTTGGCGTACCGTCATTTTGTGAACACAGTCGCCCAAATTTGGCTCGTGCTACGCATCGTCACGCCATTCAGCTTAGTTTAAGGTTCAATTTACGGCGTTGCTTGCGATTTGCGACCCCGAGTGTCTTATATCACTTTAATCGCCTGAATTTCGTCTACATCGTAGTGTAGTTTTTTTGAAGGAGATAATTTACACCCTGCCTAAGAAACTTTTATTACTAGGAATATGTAAAGAATTGCTACACTCTCCATTTTACCATTTTGGCATTTGATTATGTCATTCATTAATGACTTGTAGGTTTGTTTATTTTAAATTATATTTGTTCACATGAAATTCATTAAAATTCGAGCATTTAAATTTAAGTTGAATAATGTGAGTGATGTGATTTTTTTTCTTTTTTCTCATTTGCACCAATTCTACGGCCGTCCCGGTAACCCGGTAAACGCTGGGACGCAGGCTTACCAGTTCTTGAATCCATCGAGTCGCTGGTTCGTGTTTGTGCAAAGAGTAATAACAATGTAGAATTGTCTCAGCATTGTGGGAATATATTATAAAAACATATACATGTTAAAGGGCGCCAAATAACTTACATGTTGAGGCACTCAAGAACCTAACGAATCACAAATTGTACGAGTACTTTTGTCGTTTTTCTGAGTTATTACATTTCTACCATAACACAGAAAATTAATTATATCTTCGTCGTAAAATTATTGGAATCAGTTGATCACACCAGATTCAGAAATTTTGTGTCACAAATCCACTTGTTAGGGAGCGTTCATTAACTAGATGGTTCCATTTTGGCCTCTTTTCTCCCCCCCTTTCCCCCTATGTAGCTTAACGTGGCTTTTGTCTTGCCCCCCCCCCTTCCGGATAGAACGTAGTTTTTTTTCCTAATGAAGACATTTCTGCTGTTTTATTGCCAGAAATGTCGTTAAAATAACTGGGTATATAATGAACATGACTGACATTTACTTTACATAATTTTTAATAATTATAAATATTCTGAATCAGCAAATGGTGACACCAGCGACTCCTATAAATTACAGTCACTAGGCAAATATCTTCCTCAGGTACAGCCAGGAGGGTCTTTGCTTCCAGAGGCTCGCTTTCAGTCTTCTTCATCGAACCGTTCTAAAACCTAACCTAACTTAATTTAGAATGGCAAGCGAATTTGATATATAGTCTATAATTTATAGTTGCCGTGTGTCTAATGTTTTTAATCACATCGACATCGTTCGCCGCCGGCGCGTTGACTATCCAAACGCAACCGCCTCGTACAATCATGGCCAACTAGATTATGCAATGCACAACTCGCTGCCTAAGCGCCATGACATAAGTCACCGCATTACGCGAGGCCAATGAGAGACAGGCTCTCAAAAGTCACCTGATCATCGGTGTCTGAGCAACAATCCAATCTTCTTTTGCGCAGTAAGTATCCACAGTTTAATAAAGTGTTTGTATTTTTATTTTACCTAACCAATCTTCATTGTTTGCAACAAACGAAAAAACACGGCACTGGACTGTTTCCCCCCTCCCTGACCGGACCACGTGTGTTATGAAAGCTCCCTTATTAAGCCGGTTTTTCATGTGACGATCCTCAATCCGGTTTTTTCCTAGTTTCTAATGCGCATGCTCAAGCCATCTGGTGAGAGATATGTGCAAAACTGGTTGGCAATAGCAGCATTAGATCGGTCTAGGCTACGCACGAATATTTCTATTAAATCGTACATTTTCATGATGGAAAACGCGGAAAACCAGTCATTACGAATAAATTTTATTCTTGCTCTTTTTTGCTCGTTCATAACGTGGAATTTCATTACTTGGAACGTAATCTGGATGGTTTTCTTCTAGATGAGGCCGCCCTACAAAAAGTAAGTTTAAAAAATACTAGAAGCGAAGCCAGCCAACACCTCCTAAAGAGAAAGCCTGTGCACGGAAACTGTTATACATTGTTACATCATCATAGTAGGGCAAATTCAGGGCTTATTATTGGTAGAAATACAAATAACAATGCACTACTATGATGATGTAACAATGTATGACGTTTCCGTGCAGAGGCTTTCTCTTTAGGAGGTGTTGAGCCAGCCGATTGTGGGTGCGTTCACTTATTCACTTGGAGTCACAACGAGTGACTCCCGTGACTCTGAGCCATTCGGATTCCGTTTCTTTATTTGCTCCGAGTCATTTGGTCTCCGTTTCTTTCTTCGCTCGGAGTTAACTCCCTTGACCTCCAACATCAGGGTACGCTTGGAGTCTTTCGGAGTTTGTTTCTTTATTCGCTTGGAGTGCGACTCGGGTTAACTCCCTTAACTCCTGCTTTCAAGCTGGAGACATCGGAGTCAAAAAATTTAATGAGAAAGACGACGCAACAATGAAGTGTGCCAACAAAGTTGTGACTTCAACGATGATTAATTTTGTTACAATGAGATATCGTTTGCGAGCGCGCTTGTTAGGAGCCGTGGCAACCACACAAACAAGAGAAGACTTTATTTTTTCAAGCTGGCGCATACGTTGTTTAACTATCAACATGGCCGCCTCTATCTTTCCAAAGTGCACGATCATAGCCTACCATAATTGGTTAGCCTTCGCACGATACAAACGAAAATTTAGCTTAAATTGATTGAAAATTTGATTCAAGATAATTTTTTCAGCATAATTATTAATTTTTATATGCTCAATCTCAGTTCATCTTTACGCATGAGGCCACCCTAGTCTCTATGATAATAAATTAAAATTACAATTATGACCAGAACTTTGTTTTTATAAAAATATTAAAAAAAAATGTTATTGTTTATTCCTGTTAATAAAAAATAACTTAATATTAAAGGTTCCCCATAACCTAAAGTGCCACGGGCACTGCTCATGCTTTTCTGATGCCTCCGGAGGTTGCGAAGAAGGGAAAAAATATCTTGAATCGTTCACAAGTAGTGTTGCTAATTTAGCAAGGATGTGTCCAATTTAAAAGCTCATTTCAATATTTTGTGCATTATACATTTATTTACGAAGTAGTATAATATGTTTATTTATTATTGAATGATTCTATACTCATTTATAAATGGAGAAGATAAAATAATAAATAAAAAGAATAAATAATAACAAGTTCACCAATGAATAATGATGAGAGTTTTTGAAGAGAATTGAAGACTTTTAAATGAATGGTAGATGGTTGAAGTGCATTGTTTAATTTTTATTAAAAATGTCCAACAAAAGACAAGCGCATGAAAAAAAGGCTAAATTGGCAATACTGCACGCAAATGGTTATAACGATCAAAGTCTTTGATTGTTACGTCGTTGTGTTGACTCTGAGCCATGACGCTAGTACTCTGATCACGTGATCACATTGACTCGGAGCATGACTCCGAACGAATAAGTGAACGCACCCTGTATAATCGGGAAATAACCCATTGTTAGATAACTCATTGTTGGATTTTTTCTTTGTTGTGACAAAGTCCAACGTCGCTGATTTTATATAAATGATTTTCGATTTACGATTGTCCTCTTAATATCGTATATTTACCCACAATCAACAGTGCTTACCTGTCTGAAAGTGGTCAATGCACACCCTCATTTGTTGACTCGGTCTCCTTGCCTTTCCATCTTCAATTGTATGTCTCAGTGCTAAGATCCATCGATTCCGTCTATCTGAATAATATTTTCGCGAAGGAAATCGAAAAAATTTCACGTTGATCCCAATTTTATACCTAATAGTGCACCCATATGCGTAAAGCTAATGCCAATGATTTGTGCAAACTATAGGAAATAATGTAAAAGTTTATCGTGTTTTGAAATGAACGAAACGTGTAAACAATGTGTTGCCAACCAGTATTTTCAGGTTTTGACACCATGCGCGCTTCAGTCAAATAGGAAAAAACCGAATTTACCTAGCATTAAGGTTGGGCTGCAGACCGCTCTGATTATAGGGCTTCTTGACCGCTGGTTGGCTTTCCTCTCCGACCTGTATTGTTTAAAACTATATAGAGAGGTGAGGTTTTCATCTCCTTCTTTGATGTTTGATTTTCCATTTTTTAAAATTTTGCCACTTTTGCAGATTTTGCAGTGATGCAATTTTTGACCTCCAATCTCTATTGCAGTCTTCTTCGGTTCTTACTACTCCTTTCTCCAGGGATCGGCTCGTTGGCGAATTAAGTAAACAAACCGCCCTTCCGATCACGATTCATCGGTGCTTGTCATGATAGAGCAGTAAACCAGGAACATCATTATAAGGAAAGAAACGAGAAAAACATCCCTTGGAAAAACAGATTCCTAAATACATATTTACGATCTCTTGTAAGTAAACCGTCTTCCGATGATTATTTTGATAAATATTTAAGTAATAACGTAGCAACCAATGAGAAACACCTTAAGCCTATTCCATGTCCTAGAAATAAACAATCCAATCATTTGTTTTATTATCTACACTATTAAAAAATCCAAAAAGAAAACTAATAACTTTGAAGCGGATTTAAAACTGTAGGTAATTTTTTAAGGGACTTGAGGAGCCCATACATAATTAGGCTAATTAAGCCTATTCTGGCCTATTTTCCTTGTGAAAGTAAGAATCATGTTTTTGCAGTAACACTAGAACGAAAGAAAATCCTCTAATTGAAAAACATTTAAGGGATTTTTTTCAGGATGTACAGGGTTATTCAGTCAATTTCTGACCATTTCACTCGAATGACATGCATTAGGGATAAACAATTGAAAGAATATGAACGCCATATCGAATTTCTAAATAGTTGGAGTTTGTATTGTTGCAACGGCGCTGCATGAAAATCGTATTGTTGAAAAATGGCGCCCGCTTTATCAACAGAGCAGAAATGCAAGGTTGTCGAATGGTATTTCGAGAAAAAATCACCTGTAACCGTGCAAAGAAAGTTCCGGAAGGAGTATAAGT
Source organism: Rhysida immarginata (assembly GCA_023313115.1). Lineage (NCBI taxonomy): Eukaryota > Metazoa > Arthropoda > Chilopoda > Scolopendromorpha > Scolopendridae > Rhysida > Rhysida immarginata. The sequence continues at coordinate 2,526,064 of JAHWFO010006271.1, forward strand.
GTCGAGACGCACCAGGCAGGCAAGCAATCATGGATTTTGTCAAGCAATTTCGTGCCACTGGATGTGTTAAAGGCAAGAAAAAAGGCGGGAGCGAAGCTCGTGTTCGAACGGCCGAAGTTGTCGAAAATGTTCGCACAAGGTTGGTCGATTCCCCTACCAAAAAATCTGTTCGCCGCCTATCCATTGAAGAAGGGCTGTCGTATACCAGGACGTGGCGAATTTTGAGAAAGGATTTACACCTGTTCCCGTATAAGATCCATGTTTATCAGGAGTTAACAGACATTGGAAGACAGAAGTGACAACAATTTGCGATGGAGTTAGGAGCAGAAATGGAAGCCAATCAGGACATTGTGGACAACCTGTGGGTGTCAGATGAGGCCTTCTTCCATCTGTCAGGTGACATTAATAAACACACCCTCATGAGATCCATAAGTCACTTCTTCATCCACGAAAGGTTATGACTTGGTGCGCGAAGGAGGCGTATACCGCTTCGACATCAATGATTTCAACAGGATGGGGCTAGGCCTCACACCACTAATGAAGTGCTAGACTTTCTCAATCAGAAATTCGGAAATCGTGTCATTTCAAACAGGTGTCCAGATCGATTCCGGGGTGGCTTTCTTTGGCCCCCTATGAGTCCTGACCTAACCCCATGTGATTTTTATCTCTGAGGGTTTCCTTAAAGATAGTGTGTTCACTACAGCACCATGGAGCTCGATGACCATGAATATCTATTGACCGTGGTTGGAACAGATTCGAGTTTCAATGAATTTCGTTTAAATTGACAATGAATTTAAAACGGCAGAATTATAGAAAAAGTAAAATGAACTGAGCACAGTAAAATGAACTGTTCGCATTTGGATACCTGATCTTCGCTGGCAAAAGGTAATCCACTGCTTTTTAATAGATTCTGATTGTAGGAATATATGAAACGTGGAGTTTCTATTAGATTTCTTATTTACACATCCAAACAGAGAACAATTTAAAGGCATTCTGATAGAAAAAAGGCAAACAAACTCTTACGTTATGTAGAATTGAAAGTGCTCCGCTGATTCTCCTGAAGGGACGAGAGGGCCAATTTTCAATCTATCGAGGCTTTTTTTCTTAATAAAATATTAGGATAAATCGAAAATTTTTGAATGATATATATTTTATAAGCCTGGATGCAAAATAAGATAAAGTCGAATTTCTCCGTTGAGTTTTCCTTTAAGAAAGAGTAAATAAATAGTAAGAGGAAAAAGAAAATCGTGTTTGAAAATTAATTTTTAAAACTACTGTTATCCTTTCATCTTTCTCCCTATTCGCTACTTTCAGTTTAAGTGTCGCCGCCCTTGTGACATAAACTTGAACTGAGCTAAGTAGGATTCGCAGTAGTTTAAACATGCCTTTTATAATACAGAACACCAATCTCAGATAACATTCTCTCATAATAATTATTAGAAGGAATTTTTATCCTAAACAGTCATCTATTTTTTAGTTTAAAAATGGAAGGATCCTACTTTCGCTGCCATTTTTTTTTAAACAGCGCCCTCTATATTCACTGAAAGTAGCGAATAAGCAAGTATTTAAAACCTGCGACTCGCTGGTCGAAAACGCACGCAGTGACATCTTGCGGTTGCGCCAGAAAAGTACGCATGTAATCACACTTACTAATTAGGTCTTTTCAGCAGAGAATGCGCGCATGCTCCAACATTGCTTCCGACAGGCAGAACAACTTCCGGCAAGTTGATTTGCCATAAGTATCTGCGTTTTTCAGCTACAGCAGAGGCGAGTACATATTCGTGGTTATAGGCTGCTCGTTAAGGCTGATTTACATGCACGCATAATCGCATAATGTGTGTTGCCCTATGAAACGCTGCATCCTTACTATGGAGGCTTACATACACCCATGCGTTCCTTCTGATGATAGCCTACAAGGATTAATCATTGATTGGTTGGTTTATTTGGTATTAACGTCCTTTTCAACTGCTATGGTCATTTCAGGACGGCGTTATAGGGGCCGCAAATTTTGCCTCGGAAGAGTTCTTTAACGTGCAGCAAACGACTACACGGGACCAACGGCTTTACTTCCCTTCCGAAGGAAGTGCGTGATCTCAGGATTTTCCCCCTGAAATAAATCCTCGTCGTCCTCGGCCGGGGTCGAACCCGCGTCCACGGGCATCAGAGGCGACCACTGAGTCACCGAGGCCGATGATTAATCGTTGAAAGATTACCTAGATAATAATTAAAAGGCTACCTACTTTATTATATTAAACCGTTTCTTATAAAATAACCATTATTTCGTAAATACATAAAATTAAAATGAACAAGATAATTAAGTCAATGTGACAACATGGTTATTTCAAAACAATAAATTCCTTATATACGGTACAAAAAAAAATGTACAACAAACATGTTGTGTAATTTTTATTGTATATTAGGAATTTTGGTTTATAATTTATTTTCTTAAGTTCCGAAGCCGGTTTCTGCTGTGGTTTAGCTTGCTTTTGGTATAGGATGATTTGTTCATTCGCCTGGGACTTTAGAAGTTTCTCCGAACCATCAGAAGCAACGACTTCTTTATGTACCTTCAGTACATCAGCTATTTTCAATCGTTTAAGGTCATTTAAGCTGTACACGATGCTACACTACCCAACGTTTATACGCAGCTGGCTGGGAGAAGCAGCAGAGAAGCTGGGATGGCTGCAACCGGAAACGTTTCTGCCTGTCGGAGGTAACCACAGCGCATGCGCAAGCCACGCCCCCAAGAAAACTGAAAATGGCTAATTCTATTCGTTATGGTGTGTACTTCAAAAGTTGTTTGTTTTTTTTTATTTCTTCCAAATCGTAAAAAGAAAACTGATTTTACTATTTCGTATTTCTGAAATAGAATTTGAAAATCCTGAGACATTTTTATTTCATCGAACGCAAAAGCTGACCTTCACCTGCAAGGAAAGGTCAAATCTCATAACTTCATAGGTCAGTTGTGCGCAAGTGTCGAGCAGTTTTTTTTATAGTCGCATTTAGTTACATTTGCAAAAATGATCACTTTAGTCACGTGAGTTTCTCTACCGATATAAGAAAACCGACTATAGAAGGAAGCCATGCATTTCCGGATCGATGTTTTAATAAACGTTTTTTGTTGTCTATATATGGGGAGTTCATTTCTGAAATAATGCCCACTAATTTTGAAAACTGTAGATCATAAGAAAAAAAAATTCTTAACTGTAATCATTATTATAGCTGAGGTCGTTAAAATTCCTACAATCAGATTTAAATGTCCTATAGAAACACTCTAATTACATTTAGTCAGGGATTATTGCAATACATCACAACGAAGTTTAATTATTGTTGATCTTGCTGTAAAGACGTAAATTTAGAGGTTCCATAATTCCCTAACTACAAGTTGATCTATATCAAAACCAAACACCCCATTGGACTAAGTATAAAATCATGTAAATATTTTTGACTTCTGTTTACTTCGATGAAATGAGTGCATTAGATATTGAAAGGGTCAGTGATAACGTGTACAACGAAGTCAAAGATGACGTGCAATTTCAAGCAAAATTTAACAAGACAGGTACAAATCTTCCCATGAATTTTTTACGCATTTGGATTGCTGAAGCGAATGCTTGGAAACCTGTGTGCGTAAAAATAGCCTAATCATGGGTTTAGCTCTGGAAATTTCTCCCCATAGGAGTGCCCAAAAGAAAATGACAGGTTGTTTGCGAAATTCTCTTACAATGGAAACAACATTGCAGAGCAATTTCCACGAAACAAAATGGGTATCACCCATAGTTATGAAAGATATTCATAAAAATTTCCTACTTTAGATAATTTTTAACAAGGTTCTGTGTAAACATGCTTTAAATGCAATATTAAATATAGTTTTAGCTTCTTAAAATATAAATAAGTATTTTCTTTTAATTCAAATTCAGTTAATAATAACGATATTAAGTTTTCTCTCAAGATTAATAAGATATAGTTATTTACTAATTATGTAAAGTCATAAAAAACATTTTATTTAATGATGATGCACGCAGAACGAAAAATCTTATTTCGGTACACAAAGTGGCTTCTTAACAAAGGCGCTATTGCATACAACATGTAGAATTGTACTGTCAAACAGTTATTTGTCATTTTTATGCTCACGGTGAGAAGGTTCAGTATGGTGACGGTTATTTATTTATCTAAATAAATTTATTTATTATTACACTCAGGGGAGGGTGTTTCAATGGATGGAAAGATTTAAAAACGCAAGACAGAACATAGGTGATGAACACCGGCGTGAGAGAACAGATTGCCTAGCAACGGAGGCTGTAATATGCCAGTTCGAACAGCTAATCCGTGACTAGAGGCACAGAATTGATGAAATTGCTGTGATGAAATTGCCATAGAATTCAAGATGAGTCACGGATCTGCGTACAACATTATCGATTTAGGAAAGTGTAAAAGAGATCGGTCCGAAATTCAAGAGACAAGCTTCCGCTGGGATCTTGTATACACTTCTAGGAAAGAGGAACAAATATAACTATGAGTTACAAATTAAAGCCTGCGATACGATCGAATCTCTGGGGACTTCTCCCAAAAGACATACGAGATGGTGAATAGATACACAAAGAGATCTGGCATTTGAGATGGTGAAACAGCCACCATACCGTCCGGACTTGGCACCATCGGAAATGTTCGGACTTTTTAAAGAACATTTTTTCTGTATAAAGCTTTGCAGATGATATACGAGGTAATGGAGGAGTTTAACTTAGATGGGGCCGCACCAAAAAGCTTTTTTTCTTGCGGGCATCGGAAAGCTTGTGTGTTGAGAAATATAAGGCACAAATAGTTTCTGCAATTGCCCTTGTAATAAAGCTAACTATCAATCCTTATTATTTAATGACTTTCCCTCGCAGATCAGAAAAACGTAAAAAAAAATATATAAAAAATTATAAGTAAAATAATCTCCTGCAACAACCCTAAACATTTATTAAAAGAAGTTCGGCAACCGTTAAGACGTATAATTATTTTGACACGTAATTAACTGATTATTATTGAGATATAAAAACTTCTTCAATTATTTCATGAAACTTTACTAGATGTGTGTTTGACTTCTAGCGGTCTGTTTCTAAACTGACAGACAATATTCCTTGTTTGCACTTTCTATTTCCAACTGCCTCCTGGAGTTAGAAGCAACGGCCATTACGAGATTGAAAAGTTCAACATTTGAGGATTAAAACTGGAAACAAGGCAGTCTGGAAAAAGTATATAAAAATAAACTAACTCAGAGGTTGCAAAAAACTGTTGCATTATTTTTTAAAGGTAGGGACCTGAAAAGAGAAATTCCGGTTTTTATTTGACTTTACATTTATGAAAACAAAAGCCTTACATATAATGAAAATAAACGGGGCTATTTTTATTAAATTATTGTAAGCCTGACAAATGTCTTTCAGCTTTCATTGACAGCAAAATAATCTAAACATTTACGCTTAAATGCGTTTTACTAATTCTAAACCAGTAATATAATTATTTTTTGGTTTAGAATATTATATTGTAGTGAAAGTATTAATATAGTGATTCAATAAAATGCTTCAATTAAATTTAAGATTTGTAATGTTTTTGGTTGTTAGTTGACTAAAATTAATTTATCGAACTCTTTTAATTACTTCTCTGTAGAATTTTTTCTTTTACGCTGTAGATCTTATTTAAAATTACCTATTTTACTGAGATAAGTTTTTCAGATTGAATTAAAGTATTGTTTGTTTTACTCATATGGTCTTTGGGTATATATGATAAATATTATTTATTTCTAATAATATACATCGTTTTTTATGTCTTATTCTCTTCCTTTACTTTTTATATCACTGGTTCTGTTTTGAACTCATTTTCTAGTTCTTCACTTTATTATATGCTGAAAAGCATATATTGGTTTCGCTCTGTTTGTGTCTGTCTGTCCGTATGTCCGACGATTACTCGAGAATGCTTTGACATTTTCAAATTCTGCTTTCGCTCTTCGATAGAGACCCTTCCTGAGCTCACCTGATTAATTTGCGATTTAAATCGGTCTAACAGTCACGTGACTATTGAGACCCCCCCCCCATTAAATTTTCATATTGGCAATATAAGTTATGTAATATGTCATTCGAACGGGAATGACGAGCACAAGACGAATATGACATTCTTTTCGATTTTCGAAATGCTACTTCCGAGAAAATGACCCCCAAAAAGTACTTCAATGACCCCTTGAGATTTAGCTAAAGCTATACGCATATAAGAATACAAGCTTTATCGGTACCTTTATGTGTCTGGCTGGCCATCGTTTGCACGATAATGTGGAAATGGATGAACTTAACTGAGATATATCAACTTTTGATGACCTCTGGTGGACCCCTTCAAGCACGTGCACTAATGTTAAGAATATGAAGTTAGGGCATGTAATATATCAATCGAGCTCCATAATTAAAAGAAGCTCAAGTTTACTGATGAGTCATAAGTGAATACAGCGTTACTTTTTGTTTATCACTTAAGCATTGTTGATAGCAGCTTGGAGCACATCCCCGTTATGAAGTTTTGTCGATGCACGTGCTCATTTCGTTTTAAAATTCAGTGCTGTTAGGCCTATTGTTAAATGTGCGTAATTAAATTAGGCCTCTATTTAAAAATGACTAAATTATGTTAGGCCTACTGTTGTTGTTTAATATGTTCCGTCGAGTCGAGGTCGACTCCTGGTGACACCATGGACGTAAACCCTCCATTTTTGTCTATTCTGAACTAGGCCTCTCAGCTCCTTCAATGGCAGGCTTGTAGCTTCTAAGATGTCCTTCATCCATCTGGTTCTTTGTCTTCCTTTTCTTCTGCTTCCTGCAGTCTTGCCCAACATAATTGCTTTTTCTAAGCCATTATTTCTTCTCAATACATGTCCAAAGTAAGACAGTCTTTGCTTCACAACCATTGCTCCGAGTGAGCATGCAGGGTTTATTTCCTCAATAACAGACTTATTCGTACTTTTTGCAGTTCAAGGTATGCTGAGAAGCCTGCTCCACACCCAAAGTTCAAAAGAATCAATCCTTTTCCTTTCTCTCTTTTTAACTGTCCAACTTTCACATCCATACAAAACCACAGGAAAAACCATTGCCTTCACAATTCTTATTTTGGTTGCAAGAGAGATGTCTCTGCTCCTCAGAACTTTGTCCAGACCAATCATTCCTTTCCTTCCTAAAAGAATTCTCCTCATTATTTCATTTGTGCATTGTCCATCATTGTCAATTTTTGAGCCCAGAAAGACAAAACTGTCTACAATCTCTAAATCTTGTCCATCAATTTGGAATTTGGTAGTTCCACCAGTCGTCATTACCTTAGTCTTCTTTAAATTGAGCAGTAGTCCGCACTTTTCACTCTCCTCCCTAACATTAATAGGCCTACTGTTAAAATTGGCTAATTAATGTTAGGCCTATAGTTAAAAATGACTAATTAAAGTTAGGCTTATATTAAAAAATGATGTGAGTGTGGATAGAATCAAAGGTATTTCCATTGTTTATTTAAACCAACTACAAGTAAAAGTGAAATATTCAAATTTAAATTTTTATCTGCGCCACAGGTAAAGCTCCTTGGAATGCTTACAAGATTTTTCCCGACAATGCTTTGCAACAATGATTAAGAAGGGATGAATGGTAAATTTGATTAAGAAGGGATAATTGGATCTAGCAGTAAAAAGAACATAGACGCACGACTTTAAAACATTTAGACATACGTGCATTTCTTTTCTCATTTCGCGCGTGTTTGGAAAGATTCGTGTGAAAGCTGCAATCGAATACGTAAATTTACATGCAGTTTTCGCCATTGCTGTATATAAAATATTACTGTAATATTAAACAGCAAAGTTTTATATTCTTCTTTTCAGGATATTTGAAAATCATTTTACGAGTTACGAGGGCGTTTTGAAAAGTAATACCTTCATGGCTGTAACTTTTTTTATTTGGTAACCGATTTTCAAAATTCATTTTGTATGTGATACTTATATTTATCCTCGATGTAATGCACTATTCGCTTTTTGACATAGTCTCCATCCCTTTCCACGCATTGCGCCAACGCGTGACTAGTTGGGTGAACCCGTCGGAAAGGAATTCCGGAGTTGTTGTCGACACCAGGATTGAATGGCAGCGTTTACCCTCGCCGTCAGACCAACTCATCTCCCTTAAGGTGGTCTTTCTTCTTTGGGAAGCGGTGAAAGTGGCAAGGTGCAAAGTCTTTCATCTTTGAACTGTAGCGCTCCAACTCGTGGCGACTCGTCTGCGGGCGGACGTTATCGTACTCCAGAAGAGAGTCCAAAGCTTCCATTCAATCCTGGTGTCGACAACACTCCCAGAATTCCTCTCCGACTGGTTCACCCAAATAGTCACGCATTGGCGCAATGCTTGGAAAGGGATGGGACTATGTCGAAAAGTGAATTGTGCATTGCATAGAAGACAAACGTAAATATCAGGTACAAAAAGAATTTTGAAAATCGGTTACCAAATAAAAAAGATGCAGCCATGAAGGCATTACTTTTCAAAACGCCCTCGCATATTCTTGTTCATTCCAATAACTACGAGGGGCGATTGATAAATAAGGTCTCCATGGCTGTAATTTTTTTTTATTTGTTAACATATTAATTAGCAATATGTATAACAGTAGTGAGTTTTAGATAACATTAAGCCTAACAGCATTAAGCTCTTGATACAAATAAGCTATGGATAACAATAGATCTAACAACTCGTATTGAGTTGGTTGATATATTACACGCCATATCTTAGCATTGAAAGTTATAACAATACTATATTGTACCATTAGGGCACATGCAACAGAACCAAATCCTACTATCATTTTCTCGTTATATTTACTCATGACGCGTTGTTACGAGGTGTTTGATATATTACATGCCATATCTTAGCATTGAAAGTTCCAATGGTACCATATGGTATCATATGGCAAAATTAGGGCACCTGCTACTTAACCAATAACCACTATCATTATTTACTCGTTATATACACTCATTTATGATATAACACGTTGTTACAAGTTGTTTGATATACTACATACCATGTTTTAGCATTGAAAATTCCAATGGTACCATTAGGGCACGTGCTACTAAACCAATAACCATTATCATATTTACTCGTTATATTCACTCAAGGCACGTTCTTACGAGCTGTTTGATGTATGACATGCCATATCTTAGCATTGAAAGTTCCATTTTGTACCATTAAAACACGTACTACTAAACATTTCACACCAAAATTATTTACGCGTTATATTCATTCATGAGACATCCTTGCACGTACAAGTGCCATTAGACCAATACCTGTTATCACTAGTTACTCTTATATATTCGTTCATGATATGTTGTGACGATTTGTTTGATACATTACATACCATATCTGGTTATAGGAAGTTTTTAAGGGGATATCCTAACGGAACCATTAAAGTACGTGCCATTATAGTACGTACTTATTCCGGCTATCTCACGTTCGTACTTGTTCGTGCTCTGTCCCGTATTAATGGATTGGTGAAAACAGACTTTGAAAAAGTTAATTCGTTTTCAAGTTATCGTAATAAATACTAAGCTCCCTAGGAATAAAAAAATTCTCTTGATTTAGAGAACGAACTGCCCTTTCAATAATCGTCAAACACGTGCATCCTGCACGCGCACCATCTCATTAACGTTTAGAGCACGCGCAGAGCCGAACCCATGTATGTTCTCAACACGCGTTTTCCCGAATGCGAGGATAGTTCGTATCTTCCAGCAATTCTATACATGCTATTGCAACGCAATGAATTGTGGGACTGTCTAGGACAGCTGGACAAACCGATCACAGAAGCACATTTCTATATATAGAAAATGTGCTAAAAATGGAGGCCAGTTCAGTCGAAGCGAGAGCTGAACATGAAATAAGAACTTTAAACGCAGAGTTAATTATAGAAGTGCAGAAATATTAATAATAATAATAATAATAATAATAATAATAATAATAATAATAATAATATTCTCTGCTGCTTTAAAAACAATTCTCGCCTCTTCAAAACATTGGAACCCATTTTTTCAACAGAAAAGTAGATCGCTTCCTGTATTTTAAGCACGTTCAGTCGGATGAATTCCGCGCAAGTGTGTCTAATCTTGTCGCACGCGTCGTGCGCATTTTTTGTCGGATGAAATCTGTGCGCGCAGTTTCCGTGTAGATGTGTTTGAGCTTTAAGAATGCACGATTGGTTTATTTTTTCAAATTCTGTTTTCGACAAAATAATCATCAAGGTCTTAGCTCGGCTACATCAACTTTTCACGCTTTTTCGCGGTACCCTTTAAGTCGATTGTTCGTGCTAAAACAGTGATCTTTACGAATACGAAGATATTCGTCAAGAACATGTCATATAACAATCGATTCGTCAAGAATACATACACTGTTACTTTCTTTTTATCTTTTTAAGCATTGTTGACATGGGCGAGCGCACGTGGCAATCACGTTGTCGCTCCTAAAGCTCCTTCTTGGAATGTTTTCAAGATTTTATTAGCAGCTTTAGCATAAAAACTACTTATAAAAATGCGCCCTTGGTCTGTACGTTTATCCGTCCGTCCGTCCGCCGTTTGCACGATAACTTAAAAATGGAATAACATTTTCAAATTCTGTTTTCAGAAATATGACCATCAAAGTCTTAGCTCGGCCGTATCAACTTTTCAGAATTTTTCGTGGACTCCTTCAAGTCGAATTCACGTGCTAAAACCGTGTGAGTAAAGAATACCAAGATAATAGCATGTCATATAACAATCGATTTATCAATAAGGAATACATTGTTACTTTCTGTTCATCTTTTACGCATTACTGACATCGGCGCGCGCACGTGAAATCGGTTTGTTGACGCACGATTGCTCAAGTGCTCATAATCTATATTATTCAGTAGCGAAAGAATGGAGCTACTTATTGGTTTAACTGTGTCTTTACTGTGTACCCCTTCATAATTTCTACATTTTTTGAGGTAGAAGGTTGAAATTCGGAATGCAGCTTCATATGGGCATGTCCATCTGCACTATTTAGTTTGGTTTTGATTGGTACATAGGGGTCGGAATTAAGGGGGTGGGATTCAGAGAGGACATCATATCTATGCGCTATTTAGGTACGTAAAGGCGTGAAATTCAGTATCCAGATTTCTCTAGGCAAGATCTACATTACTATGAAGTTTAGGCCCAGGTGTTCCATTGGGGTCGGATTTGCAGGGGTGGTAGTCACATTGTCTTTAGAACTATGCCAATATATGGATTGTGATATATCATACATTCGGAAATGATGAGAAAGGAAAGGAAATACGAGCTTTTTTTTAAATTTTCTACATATTACGTTCGAGAAAATTAATTTTTGATTAAAAAACTTGGGAGAGGTAAAAAGTGTAGATAAAGGGGTAAAAATAGATGACTTCAGGATCTGCTACTTGCCTTACCCTACTCGGGGGAAGGGGAGGGGGGATTAATTTTTTTAATAAATCTATGAATGTATTTCTCCTTCACTGCTAAAGCTCCTCCTTGGAATGTTTACAATATTTTATTATTCTTTGAAATTTAACTAATTACAGAATTCATTGCACTCGCTGCTGGTTACTGGCTATTCCACTCTGCCCTCAGGCGACGCGACTATTTGGAAATTCAAAATAAAAAACTGCTACTTGCATCAAAAGCAATATCACGAAAGTCTTACACGAGGTTACGCAGATAAAATCTTTTTACTTTTGACCCTTTTTGAAAGGAACACTGTCAACACCTAAAAATAAAGCCTGAGCACTGAAAATTCATACATTGTTACATCATCATAAAAAGGCATTGTTAATCTTATTTCTACCCTAAATTATGACTTCTTATGATCACGTAACAATGGATTAATTTTCAGTGCACAGGCTTTCTTTCTAGGAGGTGTTGACACTGTACGCTAGGTGTATTGCTGCATAGCCTATGTTAAACAGATGTCTACACAATTGTTCATATATGGAAATAAAATGTTAACTTTAATATCATTACATTCGCTTCTTTTTACATAGAATTTCTACATAGATCTTGCCATTGCACTCTTAACTCAATGTAAAATTTCCCAAATGTGAAGATTCCATTGCTGTGTTTCAAATTTAACATCTTTCACCTCTTACTGTAACTACATAAAATAGTACAAATATTTACGATTTTTATGAGTTCATATATCATGAAAGAATATAATAATTTGTAAGGATTAGAAGCCATTAAAGGTAACTAGTTTAATAATCATTTTCTTCTAATATATTACTCTCAGTTTCCTAAATCTATGTAGCTGCTGAAAAGACTTGATCATATATCTTGTTTTCATATAAAGCTCATTACTACGCAAACAATCTAATTTTCATTTCAAAATCATCTAGAATGAACAAAACATATACAAATAATTTTTTTTTTTTGGTTTTGTCTCAAATTTGTCTCAAATGATGAAAACCGTATTGGAAAGGCTGCTTATGTACTCCGTGTTTTAATTCTGCTTCTGGTCGCGTTTCATCATAACCGGCAACTTCGAGTGATCATGATCATTATTAATAAAATCGTAATCAGCTAGGAAATTTTATCCTCGTTGTGACAACGAGGCTGCTGGCTAGTTAGCTTTTGTTGTTTGTTCCTACCAACAAGTAGCCAATGTCAGCGAATGAACTGTCTACAAAGTAAACAAACATCATATAAAAAATAATTTTATCTTGTAAAAACAGATCCATAACATACATTATGCATTGTTCAATGATTAAGATGACATTAAGATGATGCATTGTTCAATGTTAGGACATTTGAAGAAATTAGGAGCTCAATTAGCGGGGAGGGATAAGAACATGCTACGCGTCATCCGAAGTATGTAATTTTTAAGTATTTACTCGTTATAAATAAAACTTATCCTAATGCAAGACCTTCACATCAGTAATCTGCGGGAGGACAGTTGTACCCCGATTTCCGAACTTAATTCGTTCGGAAAAGGCGTTAGGATACCGAAGGGCCGTTTCCCCATTCACTGGGGAAATTTTAAATTCGATTTTGAGGCCAAAAACGGGGTAAAAATGGTGGGAAACAACAAGATAAAGAGGAGAAAAAGCTTACCAATGAAGAACTCCTTCTGAGTGTCTTGGGATCTCTGGAGGTAAGCAGGGTAAGCAGCGCCAAATTGTCAATTATTAAAAACCTATGAGTTTCAACAGCACTTCAGCAGAACAGCAGAAAAACGACCTACTGGATACTAACGACTGTTGTTGTTTCAGCAGAAAAAAAATACTGAAAATTTCCCAATAGAACTCGTTAATCATCGGCGGTAAACATCAAAAGCCTAATGCAATTATAATTTATATTCACAGAAAATAAATAGATTTCCGATTTAAAAAATATTAATTCTTTGCTACTTAAAAATTCACTATTTAATATTTATTCAATATTATTTGTGTTTATTCAAGATAATAGAGGAAATCAATTAGAATAAAATTCTGATTTTATAAACCAGTAAAAATATTAAAGTTATAAAATTTTTATAAAGGTTACAAAATATAAAATTTGGACACATATTTGTAATGTTCAAAAAATTTTAATTTCATAATATTACAAACTTTCCTGTTAAAATAAAATTTTCCTATTCAAAAAATTAAAAAAAAAATTCCTTGAGAACAGTTTACTGCTCTTATCTAGGACAAATCTTTAACACTTATAAACGACAAGCATAAAATTTTGGAATTGAGAATAAGAACAAAAAATGAAGTTAAGAGTACTTTGGAAATAACATGTAGCTCTTTCTTTCTCGTTTCTAAATTAATAAGAAATTCATAAAATTTTAAAACTCATCTCTTCCTCTAGTCTGGATTGCTCAGAGGCATGCGACAATATTTCATTTTAAAAATAATTACGTTACTACTTAAAGGCATCTTTTTTGAAAACACGTAATTGTAGGCGCGCTTGCAATAGCAAAATCATTCACGGACACCACCGATGACTAGTAACATCTAACGGTTATTACAATTTATAACGTTGAGAAAAATTATTTTAAAACAAATTTATACGACTTGAATCTCAACTATTTATTATGACATGATTATTGTCTCATAATTATTTCAATTTTCAAAAACTAGTGCTATTTACAATTAAAAATATTTACAGAAATTCATTTTACTATCGTATACTAAACTTAAGTCTCTGATGATGAGAGCCGTGATGGCCTCTAAAACATGTTTAGGCAGACATAAAATGTATATCAGTGCGTTATAGTTATTTCCATGTAATTCTTGGAGTTCCTCGTGTGGGTGATGTAAAGTTATGCACCGTATTCAAGATCCAATGGTGAAAAGAAGGCTACTATTTTACAACAAGATTTGGATTCTTTCATTTCACAGCGAGGTAGCCAAGGAAAATGAATTTCTGTAAATATTTTTAATTGTAAATAGCACTAGTTTTTGAAAATTGAAATAATTATGAGACAATGATCATGTCATAATAAATAGTGAGATTCAAGTCGTATAAATTTGTTTTAATCTAACGGTTATATTTCAGCAAAATTCCTGCCTTGCTCGGGAATCGAATGAACAGGTCGTTAGGTCGTGGTTTCAAGCACAAAAATACAATGGTGAATGGCGGCCTTCTCTAATGCAGCAGGCCATGCCTCTGATATCTGTCATACAAGCATAGAATACAGGAAATTTTAGTAAGCGTGAAATTTTAGCACACTTTGAAAATTTTTTATTGATATTTGGATACCGGGGCATGGGGGCTTTCAAAACGAAGTTCGGATATCGGGATTCCACTGTATTTAAATTTTCATTTATATTTTATTAAAATAAATTTAAAAATTATTTCTTCATTGATGCCATCAGGCTTCCCATAACTTTCCTTTCTTTATCTTAAAATTCCTTTATCTAAGCACTTTCCTTTATTAAAAAAAAAACCATGTGACGTTTCCCCTAGATACAAGGCGGAAACTCGATATTTGACCGATGGCTTCGGCTTGACTCCTGCGGGACAGCGTTATGCAAGATTCAAATGACGGGATGCCGTGATCGTAGGAGAAGGGAGGTTAAAATTTATTAGATGGTTGAAAATTATATTTGAACAATGAATAATATGTTTTAAAAAAAGAGAAATTAAAAATTAATTTTTAAAGAGTAAAAAACCAACCTGAAAGTAAAGTCATTTTGTGTGTGTCGCTAGGGACCGAGCACGATCATAATTTATTGGCAGATTTCATACAGTCTTTGACGACATTATTTTTCTATGTTCTCGAAACATTCTGGCTAATTTTTATAGTGGTTACAAAAAAAAAACGTCGTAGGAACAGCTTTACTATTAATTTGATATTTATAATTAATTGCCGTTAAATTACGAGAGTTGTTCCGAAAATAAGTTTCGTCATTTTTTTTCCCACACGGAAGCTTTATTGCCAAAAAAAAAATACAGCATGGCATCATGAACTATTTTTCGACATAGTCCCCACCGGCATTCAGACATTTGTCGTAGCGTGCAATCAGTTTGATGAAAGAGTAGCAGCAGACAGGCGTGCCCGAGGCTATTCGAGTAAAAATCACGATGGCAGACAGACGTGTACTGACAACGAATTCACCTATGAGGAAAAAATTCAAAGTGTCACCCTCCGCAGGAAAGATTATGGCAACAGTGTTCTGGGACGCGAAAAGTGTGATCCTTATAGATTTCCTCCATCAAGGGAGCATCAATGCGGCACGCTACTGCGACACCCTCACCAAACTTAGGTCCGCTATTCGACGAAAGAGATCATGGCTCTTGAGTGAAGGTGTTGTGCTCTTGGACGATAACGCAAAACCACACGCAGCAAGGGTCGCACAAGATCAGACAACCTCGGGCACGCCTGCTTGCTGCTACTCTATCTTCAAACTGATTGCACCTAAGACAAATGTCTGAATGTCGGTGGCGACTTTGTCGAAAAATAGTGCAAGGTGTATAGTTCAAGATATCATGGTGTGATTTTTGCAATAAAGTTTCCGTGTGAAAAAAATTGACGAAACTTACTTTCGGAACAACCCTCGCAATTAATTAGACGTTTCAGAACCACACGTGGGGAGGGAGATGAACGATTCCTGGATGCGTGGCCCGCAAGATCCCCCGACCTAACTTCTGGCTGTGAGGATATCTTAAACATCGCATTACCAGAACATATCCAGTCTCTGCCTGATCTGAAATATTCTCAAATCCACCAGAGATGTTGCGAGCAATTGCGATCACGCCGTTTTACGGATTCAGAATGTCTTCGATGTCTCTGGTGAATAAAATGAAAACTCTTGCAAATAAAATTGTTAACATTATACCTCTTTTTAGATCCTGTTCCTGTACGTTCTGTGTAATTTCCAGTGGAAATTTTCCACGTGTAGATGGCTTGTACAGCGCCTATACATTGTACCTTTAGCATATCTATCATTATATGTAATATGTTCGTTACCTTCTGTACTGGGCCACCGTCAGTACGTCACTTTAATTGTAATCACCAGGTACATTTAACATATTCTATTTTCCATCACGAATAAAAAGTTTTTGAAGTTCCATAAAAATCAAGCGAAATAGATATTATACTCTATAATTATTTTGTTAAAAATAAAAAAAAGACTAAAAATTATAAATTTAAAAATCATATTCAAACTCAAAGTGTATCAAACGTTTTGTTATAAAAGTGCTTAGTTTGACAGATAGTAAGGATTCAAACCTGTGGGTTGTTTAAGAGATATTTATATAAAGGTAAGGCCTAATTTTCCATCAGGTAATCCATTTTTAACGAATTGCCGAATCCATCTTTTTTTCTGATTCCCAGGCGACTCCGAATCCACAATCTTGTTCGAAACCTGTATGCATTTGTGAGTGCTTCAATATGATTTTATGTTCTCATTTAAATGCGTGGAATTAGGTTATAAATCATTCATTCATCTTACTCTCCGTTCATCTTATAAATCTGTAAAGTAAAATATATCAGGGCCACTTTTCGCTAATGAAATATGCGAATTAATGAAAGTTACATTTATTTCACTTAATTTTATATGTTTATGTAATATTTTCTACTATTTTTAAAATTACGCAAAATAAAATTTTATTTAAAGTTTTCATAAACATATAGTAAAATTTTCAAATTCCCATATAAGGTAAGCAGGGGGAAGGTGGATCAGTTCAAGGCAAATTGACAATTAAAAAAATGTAAGTGAAAAAAATTAAATTTTATTTTAAAAAATATGATTGACCAAAAGAAACATTTATTAGAATTTTCAAAATGAAAGATCAGTATTAAGTTTGATAGAACATGAAGTTATCATTGCCTTCATCAATCCACCTTACCCCTGGACACCGGTTATAATGTCTAAATGTCTATAATGTTGCTAATGGCCGATGAGTGAGGCTATGCCTTCATTCAATAGCCTTTACTTAACATCTCCACAAACCAAGAAAAAAACAAAAACTTTTACAATCGTTATTCAAATTTGTAAATCAGAATGACTTTTATCGTGTCTTAGATGGTAGGGACTTTGCTCACCAAGCTGGATGCTATTGTTTGCAGAAAATTTTTTTCCTTCCCGTTGATCGCGGCCGAAATCGATGGAATCGGAAATAACTAAAGAACAAATATCGTCGTCTAGTGGAAATGGGCGAAAACCGATTTTAAAAAATGTTTTCGCGGTAACAGCTTAACATTATTCACCTTCCCCCATTATCCACCTTCCCCCGGCTTACCTTAAAATATTTTTATATAGCTGTTTGCTTTAAAAAAACGGATTCAATCCGGTTTAGAATAACAGATTGGCGTTTATAGATAAAGTACAATGTAACCAAAAAGCTTTAGATTCTTACAACAGAAGAATCGACAAACGCTCCACTTGTCCAGGACTGACACTGAACGATGCCTGTTTAGCAGGTGAAATGTAAATATGTCCCCTTTGTGGACAAGTGGATCGTCTGCCGATTCTTCTTGACTGGCGTTTGTTTCCAGTGATATATACAGGTTGGTTCAGAACTAATGTTACAGAAGATTATAATAGATAGAGGGTACTAAAACATACATTTTTATTAAGCAAAGTCTGTCGTATCTCGCATTGGTATGGCCCTAATACTTGCTTCAGTTGCAGCAACCATTCATGCAAGGGCCGACGGTTTGACTCTCTGATGACTGAGCTTTCATTGAAAAACAACAAACAATGACGTTTGACAACATGTGTATTACAGAAGTGCTTCGAACGGACGCGTACTTTCTTGT
Source organism: Rhysida immarginata (assembly GCA_023313115.1). NCBI lineage: Eukaryota > Metazoa > Arthropoda > Chilopoda > Scolopendromorpha > Scolopendridae > Rhysida > Rhysida immarginata. The sequence goes on from JAHWFO010006271.1 coordinate 2,544,297, forward strand.
ACGCAGCACAAGCATTGACTGCCGCACCATGTGTGGTACTTTGGTACTAGGCTACGCGACATGATCTACAGGTGATGTGGCATTTCCTAGGGTCTTCAGATGACCATTTTTCAATGTTGACTCTGATGACTCAGCTTTCAATGAATCTAAAAACAAGAGGTTAGGTTAGAGTCCAAACAGAGTCCAAACACTGAAACGGTGTAGCGCCGTATCGGTGCCAGATACGACACATTGCTGAATAAAAATCGTTTGTTTTAATACTCTCTGTCTAACATAATCATCTGTAACGTAAGTTCTGAATCACCCTGCATTATTCTTTTTTAATGTTGTCTTGGTTCGTATTCCTTCTCTTACATACTTCGCTGTTCCAGCCGATTTCAAGCTACTCAATGCCATTTCCCATATGAATATTTTCCTTATTTGAAGATTTTCTCTCCGACCGTATGAATTACTTCAATACTGCTCATAAAACTGTCATGCAGGGGTCTGCAACTAGTATAGCGTTGTATAAAGCCCGTAAGTGGCCGATTTTTCAAATATCATAAAATTTGTAAGTTTATAATTCGTTACAATAAAATACAACGTGTGGATATAACAACAATAGTAAAATAATAAAAAAGAAAAATTCTTTAACCACAACAAAGTAATAAAAAATTACAACAACAAAAAGGTAAAATCGAATACTGTACCTGAATACGTATTTGATCTTACCTTTTTGCTGTTGTAATTTTATATTAATTTATTGTGACTAAATAATTTTTTAGTAGCTATTATTGTATTATATCATTCGTTGATGACAACTTCTTATACAAATATTTCAATTTGACTGCTGAATGTTATGCTGCTATAATGAGTCAAGAGGATATTTAAACTCGAAAAAAATGGTATACAGCACGTGGTATGGTTCTAATTGAAAACAAAAGTTTATTTTAAAAATACCTATGGATAAACAGGTTCCACCAATAGCTTATTTGATAATAGACTAATGTTTATAAATTATATTGACAACCTTATTTGTCAATTGAGTAGGCTAAAATATCTAGTTAAAAGATCCAAAAAAAAACTTGTTAAAAAGAAATGATCATTAAAAGCATCGTAATCGAAGATAGAATATTGTTTAATTTGTGGTCCACTGCTTCTCATTTTTCACCAAAATATACGTAATTGACTTATAATACCCTAATTCGTACCGCATTTTCAGTGTCAAAATATTGTTCGATAATTAATCTTTGTAATAGTGTACAGGGTGTTGCAGATAACTACAGGGCAGTATAATGGGAAGCCTACCCGCTCGATTGCATGGGCCGACTCGGTCGATTGGCAGAATGGAGAGAGATGAAGGTGGCCTGGAGCGGCCAGCAGTTTCCATAGTCGGGGAGGGGGGGTGAACGTCAAAACTATCACGTTTTTGTCGTACTTGTTCCCAGGCGACACTTTCTCAGCAGTAGAGCAAACTGGTCTGCTACGTCTCGTGGCTTTGGCCCTGTGTCCACTACGAGACGCAACCCGGGTTAGCCCGTGACGACCAAACATAATAAAAGTGTGAAAAGCTATTTTTTTTTACTATTCTCCTCTGTTGAATTTTTGGTTTGTTTGTTGGTCCCCTCTAGCTGCGGAGGACATTCATAAGTACGTTTACTTTTTGTGTACGCCCTACCCTGCAGTAGTACAGCGCGACCCCTCCTTGGCTCAATTGACCATACCCTTTGCCAAACAAACAAGTTTAACAAAATAAAATTACCCAATTATCATTTGATATCGAGCCGGCCTCTGCAATCGAGCGGGTAGGCTTCCCGTTATACTGCCCGGTAGTTATCTGCAACACCTTGTGCAGATATCCCATTTGGGATACAAATTTTAAATTATTAAGCAGCGAAAGAATGGAGCTACTTATTGTTTTCATAATGTCCGTCCGTCTGTCTGTCTGTCTGTCTGTCCGTCCCCTTCACAATTTCCGCATTTTTCGAAGTAAAAGGTTGAAGTTCGGAATGTAGCTTACTATGGGCATGGCATCTTCACTATTTAGTTTGGTTTTGATTGGCCTACTGGGGTCAGAGTTTCGGGGGCGGAAATTAGAGGGGACCCACTGGGCTACGCGTATTTATGTGAAATTCGGTATGCAGATTCCACTAAGCAAGATCAACATTACTATGAAGTTTGGCCCAAATTGTCCCAATGGGGTCGTTATTGTGGGGATGGCAGTCACTTGGTCTTTAGAACTGTGGCAACATATGGCATGTCATATATCATTCGATCGGAAATGAAGAGAAACGAAAGAAGATAGAGCTCTTTTACACTTTCTAAATACTATGTTCGAGAAAATCAATTTTTCGAATTAAGAATTGGGGAAGGGGGGGGGGTTAAAAAGTGAGATAAAAGGTAAAAATAGATGATCTCACGGCTTCCACTACTTTCCTATACCTTCTTCGGGAGGTTTAATTTCTTGTTATTATTAAATATTCTAACCATATCATTAAGAATTAACCCTTACAATTGCGTATTTATGTCATTATTATTAGAATGCATTACGGTTTACCGTTTTCAAACATTGGGGGGGGGGTGATTTTTTTCTTAATGCGCTGATGTACCAAATGTATGGGATAGCAATCAGCAAAGGTAATGGCAACTTATATGGCATTATAAAGATAGATGGCGCAAATGAATCAATGATGCAATGGAAATTCCCAAACAACTAACAGTTGTTATGGTTGACATCCCTTGAAACATCTTGAACATCGGATAGGCTGGTCATAACAAGTCAAACAGAATTCAAGGGAACTGAATGTGGAAAAAGGAGTTTATCGTTCAGACGCATATTGATATTTTGAGATACTCTGTTTTATTAGAAATTCTATATTAATAGTATTCAATATATTAATCATGCCCTATGAATTACTATGAATATTCGAATATGAAAGATGGCGCGAACGAATCTTAAAGATAGATGACGCAGACCTTCAACTTTCCTCATATACCTCATCCAGAATGTATCGGGAATGGGTTATGGAAACATTGCCAATTAATCACTGGACATTGCAATAAACAACAGTGGGTGATTACTGCTCGTGGCTAACGATATCTGGCTAGAATCGTCCAGGGTAACAGACAAGCGACACTGAGGCAAATTACCTTCACCTCCATTACATTATGTGCCAGACACATATCCCGCAGACATTGCAACGTTTCTAGGGATATAGGAGTGGAGATCGAAGTCCCTTAACCAGACAGATCTGTAAAAATCAGTGTAGAACTCTAAACTTCAGTAATCGGTGGAATCCATTGTCAGTACCATATTGGTTCTCGGAAGGTTCACAGCTCCAGGCTTCTCATAAGCCAAAGATCACCACTATCAATACGAAATATTTTTTGCATGGTTGTCAATTCGACGCTGGAAGGAGGTTATCTGGAACGAAATGTTTGGTTTTAGAGCACTGATAGTGGATGCAGGACTATGAACACACGACGTTATCTAAACACAGTAACAATTATACTTTTCTTATAATGTGGTGGCTGTTCGGTTGAGAGCAGTTTGTTTATCATACACCTTGCCGCAATTTCCAAGAGTAACATCTTGGAATGCCTGGTTTTAAATCATAAACATACCAATTAACCATTCAATACCTAGATCTCAACCTAATAGGGCATCTCTGAAATGCGAGCACTTAAGACACCCAGAAGCATGTCGTCAAATGGTCGAGGCTTGGAAGGAGAAGTGGGCGAACATATTGGCAGCCTGCTACATTACCAAGCATTAGTGAAGAGCGTGTCACGAAGTCTACCGAAGTCTATAGGCAGTTATTGAGGCATACAGTAGCACCATAAAGAATGTGTTCACCACCACCGGTTTCAAATGATCATTATACAGGGTGATTCAGAAAAGTAGGTCAAGAATGAAATACCATGTACATTTTGTAGCGGAGAACAAAATTTTTCCTATAATCATGGGTCCGGAAATGCATCCTTACAGAGATAATGCAACTTGTACGAGGTGGGAATGACATTACAGTAGGTGTTCAAAATGCCGACACTGAGCCTCGATGCGGACGAGATTCTCGCGAACTCTGGTGAAGATGTCCATTGTTTAGTCGGTCTGGAAAACGCTGTTGGTAAATCCTTTTCGCATCAGTAGCATTACCCTGTGCCTCGCCGTAGACGAGATGCATGTCCGCCAGTTCCGCATTAGTCAAGCGATCCACTGCACGACAATGGAGTTACATGTTTCGTATCCTCTCTTTAAAAGGAGAGAACACGAACAATTTACATGTTTAGATCCTAATTTACATGACCCTACTTTTGTCGTCCGGGTAACGCACATCCATTCCTGCCTCGTACAAGTTGCATTATCTCTGTAAGGATGCATTTCCGGACCTATGTTTATTGTTAAAATATTGTTCCCCGCTACAAACTGTACATGGTATTTCATTCTTGACCTACCTTTCTGAATCACCCTCTATAATCGTTTGAAATAACATTGAAGAATATGTTAAAAATTGTTTATTAACTGCTAATACCGTTAATCCTTAGAAAAATATTTTATGATTAATGTTATTTTATGGAGTAATATTTTGGGGCTCTACTAGCACTTATAATTTAACTAGGACCCTTAAGCTCCAGAACCTTTCTTAATGTTCCTAAGCGGTCATCTGTAACCCACTATTTCTATAGTTTGCGTATTCTGACTGTTCACCAGATATATTTTCTTCAGCTCTGTTCCTTTGTATATAAGATTGTCAAATCTTTACTTATTGTTACTACTCCTTTAATTATATACTTAATAATGATAGGCGTAATTATCCGACCGCTCATGATATTTATTTTCTACTGTCCCGTTTAAATTATAGAAATAGATGTATATCATTTGTCGGTGTTAGGTATTGGTCGCAGGTGCCACCTGAAACTCGTCTATTGTCTCCATATCGTATTTTTCGCAAGACTTTAAAAAATTTCATGTTTACATAAACATTTTTACGTGATGAAAGAACGATTATGAACGGGACAAACACAAACATCCATGCCCTCGACGGGATTCGAACCCGCGACTCGCTAATGTCAAGAAACGGAAAGACCTGTGCTTTAACCCCTCTCGGCCACGGAGCCGGCTAATTTCATAATACTGTGCTAAGGCAGTCTAAATTATGCCCTCGGCCAATCTTGATTTGTATCAGTTTTTATTTTGTTTTTGATTGCTTGTTGTCTTATTCTATTGTTTATAGTTGATAATTTTTTACTAACATTTATAATTTTTTCTATTGTTATTTTTTTCGCCCCCAGAGCCTCACTTGTCGGTCTTTGACCATTCTGGCTCCGGTGGGCGTTGTTGTATAATACTGAACCTATTAGAATAAATAAATAAATAAATAAATTTATTTTAAAAATGGATTTTTTGCTAATGAATTATTGGGTTTCAGTTTCTTTTTTTTTTAATATTTAATTGAATAATTAGAAGTGTGATTTTATTTTTCCCGAAGCCATAGAATGTCGGAAAAGCTAAAGCCTTAATCTCGTTTTCGCTGACATTTTCTGAATGTAGATCAAGCTGATAAACATTGGAGGGATATGCAAACATAAACGTAATTGCTTCGCAACTTTTACATTGAATTTATCTTTGCTCTCACTGATGAATTTGATGAACTAATGTAACATTTCATTTCAAAAACGACTCTTTCTGAGGAATGCATTATAAAATTTTATCAATCCATGTAACAGCGATACGTTTATTTATACTTCTGCTACACCGTCAGAAAAATTAGTTATTAACACGCTTAACCTGTGAAAGCATGTTTTATATAACATACTTGGAATAAATGAAGAACATTTATGATATAATAGCTTAAAATAAAAGATGTCGTTTTGTGCGGTTTGTAAATTTAAAATTTTTATTACATTTTTTAAATTTTGCCATTTTTGAAAATTTATTTAATTTTTTGGCGTTTTTCTTACAGATTTTCGAGGATTAGGTGGAAAGCGCTGTCTTCAATGTGGGAAATGAGAAGGTCATTTTTGCAAGCGAGGACTGAAAACTCATTACATTTTGTTGTGAAGGTAAAGATTCTAGCAACTTTTGAATTAGCTTTTTTATCATCCGATTACATTTCACTCGCCACATAATCCTTTCACTCATTGCCTACGTAACCATAAATAAGACGAATTACGTCAAAATCTTAAAGATTCAGAAAACATTAAAGTGTTACAAGAAAATGACTTGAACTTGAGTTTTTTTTAATATATAGATTATAAAATAAGCTGTGCTAATAACACATTTTTATAAACTTTTAAAGAAAATATCTGTTACAAACTCGGCTAAAATCTTTAATTTTTTTGATGTTCTTTAATATATTTGATGTTTTATTCTTGAATTTAAAACGGAATCAAATTATATTAAACATTAATTACTTTTTTCAAATGCAGCTGGGTTCAAATGTTATATATCTATTGATTATATTTATAATTATGCACATATTACAGGGTAAAGTCACCCGAATAGCCTCCTTTTGCAGCCAAAAAGCAGCTAGGCGACGGGGCATGGACTTAATGAGTCCTTGGAAGGTGGCAACAGGAATCTGTGTTTATGCGAACTCATGAAGATGTCGGGGTGGACGGACTCGCTGCCTGACGTGTCGATATAAATTTTCCCACAGATTCTTGCAAGGATTAAAATCAGGGGAGTATGGAGCATCCTCATGCTTCTCGAACCATGCACGACAAATTTTGGCCACGTGGCATATGGCGTTATCCTGTTGAAAGATGCCATTATTCGCAGGATACACAGCTGTCATAAAGGGATGCACCTGGTTGGCAACGATGGATAAGTATGCACAGCTATTGACGGTACCTTCCAGAGGAAGTAATAGACCCAAAACATGCCACAAAAACATGCCCCAGACCAATACACTGCCTCCTCCAGCTTGTTGCCACCCAACAATGGTTTCGGATAGTTTGTTTTCGGATGTCTCCCGTCGGATACGCCAGCGCCTATCGATACGATGAAGTAGAAAGCGCGACTCTTCGGAAAAGGCAACCTTTTTCCACTGGTCTAGGATCCAATGTTTGTACTGTAATGCAAACGCAAGTCGTTTCTTGCGATGCATATTTGTTAATATAGATGCTGGACCCAGGCATTCGCTTTTTATTAGGTGTCTGAATATTTCTGTCAAATATTATTTCATCGGATGTAGATGGAGATATACTTCTATTAGCTTTATTTCAGCGTCAGAGCACTTCCCCACTCCTTCCAATGCTTCCATTTTGGCGCTCTCAAGAAGATTACCGCTGATTGGTCGGAAGAATTCACGTGACAACCTTGCCGCTCTCGACGCATGTACCGCATAGGAAAAGATGACTTCAGATCCGGCTTAGAAGCGGCAGATGCGGAATGAATCTGATTGCTACCGCACTGCCGCTTCCGCTCGTATCCGCATGTACTGCGTCTTTGTGAACGTACCTTAAACCAGTCGTCGCAGTCGGGGTCGTTCATTAACGGCCCGTAGTCCCCTACAGTTCGCACGCCTGTAATGAACATCTTGTCCATTCTTCCATTCATTGTATAGGGTGTTGCAAATATATACAGGACAGTACTGCTGGGTAGCCTATCCTCTCGCTTCAGGGGCCGCTTCATAAAATGATAATTGGGAAATTTTATTTTGTTAACCCATTTACGCCGAAATTGGTAAAAATGGAAATTGAGACTTTATATCTTAAATTTATATTCTGTAATATGTAAAGACATAAAAATAATTTAAAAAGACAAAAAAAAATTACAAAATTATTTTGAAATGCAGTACAAGTTACGCCATCTATGGAAGACAGCATATAATCTATACAAATAAAAGGCAATGTAAGTATGTTTGTCCGGTTTTAAAAGGCAGCTTAGAAGTAAACTATAAAGTTAAAATTTAACACACAGCCGTGTAATACTACCACAATGATGGAAAACTCTAAAACTGGAGATAAGTCTCTCATAAACATAGAAATTAATAATCTTTATATCTATATATATGAAATATACTTGATTTATGTTTCTTTGCTTGCGTGTGTGAACAATCAACCCGTCGTGTTTGCGTCAACAATCGGATGGTCGTGTTTTGTATGTTGTGTTAACAATGGTTGATGAAATTAACACGCCCCGGCACTGAAAAATCACCTGACCATCTTAGTCGAAGCAACAATGTAACCGTCATTATTTCCATCTCGTAGCCCACGAGAAAGACAGGCCCTGGCCAACACCACCTAAAGACAAGGCCTGAGCGCGGAAACGTCATACATTGTTAAAACGTCCTAAGTAGTCATCCTTAATCGCATTTCTACCAATGATAAGCCCGAAATTATGACTAGGTATGATGATGTAACAATATATGAAATTTCTGTGCGCAGGCCTTCTCTTTAGGTGGTGTTGCCCTGGCGCGGAATGTCACCTGATCATCTTAGTCCGAATAATAATGTAACCTTCTCTGTTTCCATCTTGGATTTCAATAATCAGCAATTTTTCGTTTGTTGGAAACAATGAAGGTTACATTGTTACTCGGACTAATATGGTCAGGTGACTTTTCCGCGCCAGGGCCTGTCTTTCACGTGGGCTACGTTCCATCTTCGAGGCTAACGAGAAAAACAGACTCCGGCACTGAAAAGTCACCTGACCAAGAGAGGTCTAGCAACAATATAAACTTCATTGTTTCCATCTTGGATTTGTTGGAAACAATGAAGGTTACATTAATGCTTCGAACCACGGTCTATAGATATCCATGGTCATCGAGCTTCGGCCATTTTCCATTGTTTCGAGAAGCTAAGGAAAACAGATCACGCCAGGTGCCGCATAGATCGCACTATTCCCGACCGCAACCTGCGATAGAGATTTTCATTGAAACTGAATAGGAAAGTAAAGTTTCTGTCTGCCGATAGGATGGCGCTGCAGGCGCAGTTGGGCAGATTGTACATGCAGCGCCACTTTTCAATAGAGTTCCCGCCCTACCGGGAGCTAAAGGACATCCAGTCTTAGTTTGCGAGAAATGTGATGGACATGTTAATTGTTACGTATTGTATAATTTTTGTTGTAACAAAGTGCAACAATTGAAATGGCGCAAACTAAGACTGGATGTTAAAATGGTCATCGGAGTCATCGAGCTCCATTGTTAAAATGAAGCTAAAGTTTCTAGCTCCCAATAGGGCGGGAACTCTATTGAAAAGTGGCGCTGCATGTACAGTCGGCCCAAAAACGCCTGCAGCGCCGCCCTATCGACAGACAGAAACTTTACTTTCATTTTCAGTTTCAATGAAAAAAAAAACCCTATCGCAGGTCACGGTCGGCCCTGATGCGATCTATGCGGCACCTGGCGCGATCTGTTTTCCTTAGCTTCTCGAAACAATGAAAAATGGCCGAGCTCGATGACCATGAATATCTATAGACCGTGATTTCAACCAATAATAAGCCCTGAATTAGCACTATCTATGATGATGTAACAATGTATTAAATTTCAATGCGGAGGCCTTCTCTCTCGGTGGTCACGGCCAGAGCCTGAATTTTTCGTCGGCTAGAATTTGCCCTAATGATTCACGTTTTAAGGTGGATAGTCATAAAAAGTAATAAATAAATAAATAAATAATAATCATTATTATTTCTTTTTTTTATTAAATTCTTTGGAGAACTGTAAGAAATTATTCTAAAACAAATAAGAGAGTACAACTTCAAGGGCGTGCAGCTGCTCAAGCCTATTCTGAAAAGGTGAATTTTCAATGAACGAATAACTCAAAAAAATTATTTTATACGTTTTTTTAATGTAGTAACTTCCTTTAGAAAATTATAGATAATGTTCATCTAAACATATTAGAATATTATAAAGATCTCAACTCATTGTTTGAAAGGGCAATCCTTGCTGCTAACACTGATACTATCAATATAAGCAACCACATTCAGGACATGATTCCACGCTCTGTGACTGAATACAACCCTACTGAATCGGTTACATGTTGATGAGGCTCTAAACAGAGTACCTGAACTCTCTCAATCCGTCTATAAAGTATTTTTAATATAGACAGAAATAATTCAGTAGGCTCATAGCCTTTCTTTGAGATCCTAAAATGTTAAGGATGCAATGTCGATTTTTCCTGGGCAAACCCAACTGGACACAAAATTCCAGTGGGACCATTTTAAAGAATTCTTTTCAGTTTTCCAAAGTGAATATACTCACTTGCCAAAAGTCATGGGTTAGCAGTGAACTATTTTTCAAGTGGCAATTGCATCATGTGCAAACAGTATAAATATGCAAATCAGTGTCAGTAGGTTTAGTTACATTTTCACGAGTAGGGGTAAGGTGTTCAGTGTGACAATGGCTACACGACGAGGGCTATCCGAGTTCGAACGTGTTGGTATATAGAGCACGGCGTGTGGGTCATTCAATATCGGAGGTGGCTCAAGAATTCATCATCCCACGGTCCACAGTTAGAAGGGTCTACCGAGAGTACCTACTTGACGGCATTACCTCCCACAATGGACAACGCAGTGGTCGACCACACCTTCTCTATGAACGGGACAAACGGCGTCTGAGTAGGATGGTCACCGCTAACAGACAACTGACACTATACCAGATGACATCAGATTTTAACCGGGGACGTGATACTAGAGCTGTATCGATGCGAACTATGCAGCGAAATCTGGTGTCCATGGGATATGAAAGCAGAAGACCCACGAGGGTGCCCTTGCTAACAACAAGACATCGTCAGCAATGTCTCTCATCCAATTGAACACATTTGGGATGTGCTCGAGAGGGCTGTTCGTTCACCGGATCCTGTACCTCAAAGAACCGTGCAATTGTGGGAAGCTCTCCAGTCGGAATGGTTTGACTTAATGACAAAGCATCAGGCATTTTTTTCAACCACATTTCCCATTGTCTGCAAAAAGTCTGAAAAAATTACTGATGCTTGAGAATTAATTTGGAGGAAATAAACAGATAAACATACGGCAATATCTTCATATGTCTTGCACTTCGCCGGGTAAGAGGAGGTCCCATGCGTTATAAGGTGCCTATCCCATGACTTTTGGCATGTGAGTGTACTTTAGGATTTTTTATGTGTTCTTATTTGTATTCAAATTCAAATATTGCAAAAATTTCTTGAAAAAACAGCCCCAGCAACGCCGGGCATATCAGCTAGTTTTAAATAAAACCAAGTGTAAATGAGTTAAATTGGAGGGAGTGGGGGAGAATAGTGAAAAATAGCGTGTCACACCTTTGTCAAGTTTATTACAATAAATGTTCAAAGAAACTCCCTCTAATTTAACCCATTTACACTTAGATTTCATTTTAAATTATATGCTGTCGTCCATAGATTTTGTAATTTTTTTTTGTCTTTGCAAATTATTTTTTATATCTTTACATGCTATAGAATATAAATTTAAGATATGAAGTCTCAATTTCCATTTTTACCAATTTTGGCATAAATGGGTTAACAAAATAAAATTTACCAATTATCATTTTATGAAGCGGCCCCTGAAGTGAGAGGATAGGCTACCCGCAGTACTGTCATGTATATATTTGTAACACCCCGTACACCTTCACTACGGCACTATGCTAACAGTTCATGAAATCTGCGAGTTCCGAAACGCTGCTGCCTTTAGTACTGTACGCGATGATCATACCTTTTTCAAGGTCTGTCAGGTCGCGTGCTTTATCCATGATGGCAAGTATTGCTGTAGAAACTGTTCCTTTGAAACCACCTTTATATGTCTTCCAACAGGCAGGTTTATCCGCCCCTCCCACCTGTGAATGGGGGCAACCGTATTTATATAAACCTACGTGGCGGTCATAATTCAGTGACTCGACACTGTATTTTCAATAAATAATAAAGCAAGTAACCTATTTCATATTTTCAAAGAAGTAAGAAAATAATCATAAAAAATAAGAACAAGACTGAATTCTTCCGGAAAACATAAAATTGTTTATTTCAATAATTTGACCCACACCAATAAAAAAATCTAATTAAATAATGCTTTAAAAATAACGTGTCTATATGATAAATAAGATAAACATTGGTCTTAAAATTCTAAATGAAAAAAGAAACAATCTATCTCTGGTGCAAAATTAAAAAATATTTGTAAGCAAGAAACGTGCATTAATATTAAGATGATGAAGTTCATTAAAATATTCATCAGAAGTCTTTATTATCCATGATCGTTTACCGGATTTTTCTAACCAAATAACTGTAAGTTTTTGCTCTTTTTTCGTGTTGAGAGCCAATTGGTATATTTAAGATGCCATTGTCGTATTTCGTATTTTATGATGACGAATACAGTACTTATAATCCTAGCTCTTAAACAATATTCACACATAATATTAAGAATTTTTAACATTATGTGTAGAAATATTGATTTAGCTTTTATACAATTTTCAACCAAAGTTAAAAATAAATTACGTGATTATACACTGAGAACAAAGTGAGATGAAGGAAGACATTAAAACGACGATTTATCTAAGACTTATATTATGTACGAGGGGTGATCAAAAAGTAAGTTACAAAGCCCGCAGTGAAACGTGTATATTTTATTTCATACAGCCAATAACTGATTAGGTTATTTTGCGACATAGTCTCCGTATGGGTTTAGGCATTTGTCGATTTGTGGGATGAGTTTGAATATTCCCTCCTGGTAAAAATCCTGTCCTTGCGTCTTCAGCTATGTTGCCGCGAAGTGTGTTCACCTCCTCATCTGAAGCGAATCGTCCGTCTTCTAGGTATTCCTCCAAGCGAGGAAAAAGGTGAAAGTCGTTTGGAGTGTGGTCTGGCTGTAGGGAGAGTGTCCCAGCGAAACTGCTTTAACAGCGTGGTGGTCTTCTGGGCTGTATGAGGTCGCGCTCCAAGCGACTTTCACCTCTTTCCTCACTTGTAGGAGCACCTAGGAGACCGACGATTCGCTTCAGACGAGGAGGTGAAACACTTTTAAGGTTATGGATATGGCATGGTTTTGGTTTCTTTCTTATTTTTTAATACGAGTGATTATGCATTAACAGGGAGGAGTTTGTTGTTGGCTATTACTGTGTTTTGGCGTCATAACACGGTCTGACATTTATGATCACTGGGGCCGCTGTTTATGAAACCAACAACAACGATTCCTTAATAGAACAGGAATCAGTGCAGCCTGTGTCATATTTTAACTCTCTCGCAAGTTTGATAAAACGGAATTCCTAGAACCAATACGTTTTTAAAGTCAGACAATTTTTAAAGATGTTAACCTAATCTAAACTTTTATGTTTTGTTTTTTTTTCTAATATGATGAAACTCAAAATTTGCTGAACTTATGAGATACCATTTAGCATCTGTTTTTATCTATAACATTAGCAGTCTTTAAATGAACAGATTTATAATGTAATCATTTAGAAAGTTAGAGCAAGGAATGTTAAAATTGTGAAATTCTTTTGCATATACTTTGCATAATAAAAATAAATTTAAACTTTTAAATTTAAATTTTCAGTGAATATTGAGGTGAAACTTAAATCACCAGAAAAACAATACTGGTATGGAATTCTATAAGATAGTATTTATGCTAGAATTTATTTCAATCCGGTAAAGTGAGGCTATCACTAATTAAAAATTATATACTGAGATTAATAATAAGCTTTAGAGTTTCCATAGTTGTTGAACCCTTATACAATATTACTTCACACTTCCACCAAATACAAACATGTATATGTCAGTAAACTACCCCCAAAATAATTGTAATGGATTACTTCGTGTGATAAAATGCTAGAATAAATTTCACCTTGCAAATCTCAAAACTATTTTGCCATTAAATTCATAATTATTCGAAATATATTCTTTTACCGGTGTCATCATTATCGAAATAAGGTGCACATACATCGCAATTCCCTTTTGAAATGAAATACAATAATACCCTGTGTTCATTTTCATTTTTTATTTTGTTCCACGGTTCTTATCTCTAGTCCTTCTTTTCTTCTTTCTATTATTAGGCCATTATAGTTTGAAAATTAACCTGTAAGAACCATTTTCAAATACAGGGTGGATCATATAGAACTGCTCCCCCCCCCCCCAAAGTTGCTGTAATATAAAAATTACCATACACGATAAGTAGAAATGATATTTGTATTTCTTTGTTGAATTACAGCAGGTAATAAAGTGTGCGCCGTTTTCAACGCACGCCGCTACCCGCTGATGCATATTCTCCGTGACTCGCCTCAGAGTTTCTCCGGTGATGTTCCTGAGTTCAGCCGAAATTTTCGACTCGGCAACGCCCATGGATTAATATGTCGCAATTTTGACCGTTATGTGCATCAACTGCGGAATTATTTGAAAAATGCATTGGGACGGTTCGCTGTATATTTCTTGGTTGTAACTGGAGCTTTTTTATGTCTTAGAACAAATTAAACTGTATAAGTAATCTAAATATTTATCATACTTTATCAACAGACGCCACGGTTTTAATTAACCTTCACACACTAATATATCTCTATTCGAAACTCGAATCAAGTGTTTCAAGAATTCATGGAATAAATGCTTTAATGTAACCATAGAATGCATTAGTAAAATGTCATTTGAATAGATCAGTAAATATGGCATTATTGAGAATAAAATTTCAAACGTCTGTAGCTCTAATATAGTTCTACACGTTAAAAGCCAAGTGGTCAAATTCTAGCAAATTGTATGTTTCTCCAAGATCGTATAAAACCCATACAAAAAACAAAGGATAATTAAACCTATTCATAATATTTAATTTCATCTGTCCAAGTATATAAAGGTCAGTTTCCGTTCTAGTTTTTTGATACATAAGTATATGATAAAGAAATATCGAAACGTGAAATCGTGAATATTTAAATCTTGCCAAAGATAATGCCGAAAAGGCAAGGAATAACTGATTTTGCTCAAGGTATTCGTTAAAATATGTCTCTAGATTTACAGCTAAATTTGCTAAGCGACATTGGTTTTCTTAACTGACTGTCATTTCGAGAAGTTTGCATTAAGAATCGTGAAAGTTCAATTTAAATTAGTTTTAGTTTTTTTCCTAAACAGTAGAAATACTTGTAAGTGAACACGGATTAATAGCAACAAAGACATGGGATTTTGCATGCTTAAATGCTCTGAAAATAGAACAAATATAAAATATTGTGTTGAAAATGTGGTTATTTTTTTTTGCTTTTTGCTTTTTCTTTAATTTTCTTATAGAGACTTAGAGATTTAGAATTATGTTCTAATAGAATTTTTAAACAACGGATATCGTGAAAACTAACTTTTATGCGGAAGATTAATGTATAGACTAATTTTGTTATAAAAATTTGGATATATTCAGAAGTTTGTGTTTGCATTATAAAAATTTGGATATATTCAGAAGAAAACCCCATTGCGCATACCAAAGTCATTATATAATAACGAATACCCATGACTTCATCTAAGCAGGATGCTGAAAGATGTTAATAAACTGGAATTTAAAGGGCGATGTTTTTATGGCCCCTAATGATTCATGCAAGGTGATACCCGATTTCGCTCACAGTTTTTACTTGCGGGATAATTTACATGAAGGAAATGTTATCTTTCAACTAAAACTAAGATCAGAACAGACCCGTTCGGTTATTATCAATTCTTCTCCAGCTCGTTGCCTAATTTCATACATCATTAGAAAGTGATCGCTATTTAATGAAATCCTTTTGAAATATTTACTCCGTTTAAGTTTAAAATCGCAATACCTTCTAATTTTAATTTAATCAATCAAAATAGATTTTTAGGTGACCAACCAACCACATGGCGTCATTGTTGCTTGCGTAGGCTTCACGAAATGTAGAGCGCATATGCAGTGAAGTTTTCTCAATCAATGAAAGCGCAGCAACTCTTTTATGACGCTATCAGAATCCAAAGCTTCTCTCTGACGACAAAACTCAATTTAAAAAAAAACCTCCCGCTGTTACATTTAAAAATAAATTCACTTTTTTTTTTGGAAATTCAGAGAAAATTCTGAAACAATGTTATAGAATATTAAAAAAGAGCAAAATAGTTAAAAAAGACAACTCTTAAGGGAAAACCCATGACTTTTCACTACTTAATGATTCTTCAAATAACCAAAAAATGTTAAGAGTATCACGTGTAATTCAGTTTAATTCCTTGATCGTCTTCTCTTATTTGAAAAACGTCTCAGTAAATATTTACGCAGTTTTTCATATTTAGTCATATTTTGAATCTTCTTGTAATTCTGTTAAAGTAAAAAAAGTTGTTGAATTTTTAATGGATAATCGGGAATTGCTCTTTTCTAAAAAAAAAAAAAATTTCTGTAAAAATTCTTTTCCCATCACATATTGAAAACTTGTGTAGTCTTAATGTGAATTGATTGACACTAAATTAAACCTATTTTCCGCGTCAATCACATTCGAAAAATGGTTTTAAAAGTTTTGTTTTTAACGTTATTGGCCTAAGTGGAATGCACAGATTCAAAAGAGACTCAAACAGCTTGTTTCTTAGATTATTAGTATTAGAAAGTAAAATAAGGCATATAAGCGAAGTAACATTTTCTCTAACTTGTGATATTGCAATTGCAGCGCATATTAGAATAAAGGAAAGAAATAATAAATATTTTTAATGTTTTACAAGCTTTAGTTTTGCATTTCAAAAGAAAACCATATTGACGTTTTTATTGTAACAATATGGATTCAAATTTATCACATATTCTTGAATACCGCTTGTCTGACTACCATCAACTGTGATAAAGACAAATTCCGTCGTTCCTTTACAATTTGAGGACAAAAGAAATATATCAACGCTAATATCTATGAAAAACTGGAAACGGAGAATTTAAAACTGGAACTTGACAAATAACTATTTTATTGATCTAAACAAACATTAGTATTAGATGCACTATGAGGAGGTTGCGAGGGAGAGGGGGGGGGAGTCTAAAAGACCGACAGAGATAGTAAGAATAAATTACGGTTACCCACATCGTTCATCTCAGGCCGTCGACGTAATTGATCTACGTAGGCCGTAGGAGTGGAGGAGTAAGAGGAGGAGAAATAGCCAGCAGAAAGAAGCACGAAGCGTAGGAGTGAGCTGATCACGTGTTCGAGAAAGTGTCTGCCTGCTTGTTTGTTAAAACATCACCTTCGAAAATTCGTCCCTGCGCATGCTCTGTTGTGTGCGAGTCATTTCTCCTCGGCGTATTTAGGCGCGGCAGTTGGCGGCTAGGAGCCAGAACTCTCAGGACGATTGGAGGGACGGTACTTTGATCGCTCGGAGCTCTGACTACTTCTACCTCAGCCACCCCTAGCGCAACGCAACGCAACGCAACAACCTCCTCCAACCGTCTACTTGCCACCACTACTAACAACAGGTAAGTCAGCATCAGGTGACGCTCCTCACTCTCTTCAAAAGAAAAAAAAACAACACTTCAACGATTCCACGGGGAAAGGGTGAACATTCTCTTTTTATTTTTTCATATACTTGATAGAAATTATTAAATTCTAAAATTACAGCGGAAAAGTTATACAAATAAAAATGAACAAATTTTAAAACAAGTAGAATTCATTTAGCTTCGTTTCAAATGATTTATAGACGAATTTATTTTGTATGATATCTAAATTACTAATTTAGACTTAGTTTTCTTTAATTTTAATTTTTAAAGGGATAAAGGCGATTAATAATATGTGTTCTGCACGAAATACTTGATAAAAAAGAATTAAGTTTATTTAATAAATTGAATACGCACGTACTCAATTTTTAATTCCACACTTCAGCCGTAATGTGCTCCCCGCGAAATTGAAGAAATCACCTGTTGAGCGAACAAAGAGCGTAAGTAGTAAAAGGCTCTCATCTAAATTATGAACGAATAAGACAATAAGTTTATAAAATATTTGTAAATATCTTCCAGTCTTTTAAAAATAAAAAATTGATTCGAAAGATTTGTTTAG
The DNA here is from genome assembly GCA_023313115.1 of Rhysida immarginata. Classification (NCBI taxonomy): domain Eukaryota; kingdom Metazoa; phylum Arthropoda; class Chilopoda; order Scolopendromorpha; family Scolopendridae; genus Rhysida; species Rhysida immarginata. The sequence goes on from JAHWFO010006271.1 coordinate 2,562,179, forward strand.
TTCTTCATCATATGTCGACTGATTGTTTTTTACAAAATTTTATTTGAAGAATGGAGGTGAATTTCATAAGTTTTACAAATCGAAGAACATCACTGTGATTAAAATTAGTAGCCTAAGATAACATCATGACTATATTTTAACATATGTTGAAGCTAATTAAATCAGCAGCCAGTATATGCATTTATTTAAATAAAGAAATTACTGTACTTTTACAATTGCTTGCTTTTTTTCTAGTTATAATCTGAAGCTAATTATAATTTCTAAACTGCTTTCAAACTATGATAAATTTTATTTCCCCATTTGTAACGTGCGGATTTCCATCCTTAACAACCTCGAAGGTGTAACAAATTACATTTGGACATGACTCGAACTATTTTAAATGGCAACGGTCAATGAAAAATACACCATTAAAAAGAAAAATAAAATTCCACTTCTCTCTTATTTGATTAACTATATTTTTGAAAGATTAATTATTTTTTTTTACAATTTTAAATTCATTCATTTGTTTATTTGCTGATGCATTATTTTTACTTTTTTTACTCAATTTATTGCCCTTCTTTACGAGTTATTTTTTTTTCCTATCATATTAAAATTTTAATAAAAATTAAATAATTTGCAAAAAAATCCTCTTTTAATTTTCTTTAATTTGTTTTAAGAGAACTTTATAATTTTAACATTAACCTGATGTTTGCATAATAAAGAAAACTAATGGATATTAAATTTAATCTGGTTAAATGAGCTAAAAGATATTTTCAAACGCTATATTTGAAATCTCAAGTTATTATTTAAAGCCCAAGCTACTATTTAAAGATTAAAGAATTATTACATTTTAATTCTACCAATTTATTTCCTTCGTCATTCGCTCAAATTAAAATTTAAAAATATTTAAACTATTGTCACTAAAAGCACAGAATCAGTTCTGTTACATTTTTACCATACCAGTTACTTCTTCTATAAATTCTTTAACGACGTTAATTGAATGCAGTTCTGAGATCTTGAAATTTGTATTAAATGTTTCAAGCTATATTCGCTTTTCTTGATATTAAACTTTAAAAATTACTTTCAGTATGTCGTTTACTTTTATCAGTATTTTTATTAGAAATTTAACATCATTGTAAAATCTATCACATACCTGTATATTTTGTAGAGTTCTTATAAAGATAGTTGAAAAAACTGAAATTAAATAATAATTATTAGTTTTGCTTAAGATACATGAATATGGCACTGCTATTTTTATTTGTTTAATTAAATATTTATTTTAAAAGTATCAATTTTAGTATGTGAATATAATGCAATTTATTAGCTGTACAAACAGCGAACGATAGTGGAGATCTCTTCCGTCGCTGACTTTCCATTCCAATTTGATCCATTACATCACATTATATGGCATCACTGGGGTAAACAGAAGGATGTTAAAAAGGGAGGAGTATAAAAAAGGATCCACGCTAATCCCATCGGGGAGGAAGGGAGGGGAAGAGGGGGAAAAAAAAAAAAAGAGATAAAAACATTTAATTTAATTTAGCTACAACATATGAATGTTGAACTGTATAAAGTGCCTTATTTTAAAGTCATTAAAAACAGAAATATAAGTTTTCTTTCGATATTCAAAGTTGATAGAATTATATAGAATATGATTTTTTTCTTTAAATGTAAATTTGCATTATATTATGTAATCGTTATTTTAGGAAATTATTGATGATTTAAAATACTTAATTGCAAATCCTGTCGATGGAAAGGTTGTAAGTTATTTCTGAAAACGTTATATAACCAGCAATTTTGTCATTAGTCTATATTTTGACATTTTGTTCGGTGAAATAAAAATTCTTACACGGAGACATACGTGATGTTGGCTTGGTCTGGAGATTTTTTTTCTGAACTTTAATTAACTCATGAACAAGTACATCTCTATAATCTTGCAATCAATATGAAACTAACTTCCCAACAAGCTAGAGAGCTAAAATTTAGTACCATACATACGCTGTACCGATGACAATGCGTGTTAACGGAAAATTTTTTAAATGGTTCAAATTCGCGTTCTAATTGTACTAATTCATTACTACGAATTGCCCAATTGCTACACACACACACATCGTTATGACGAGGGATGAATGACTCCGTTGTTTATTAATGCACATTTAAGCGTTTTTTGGCGCTAGCTTGAAGCACGCGCGCAATACAATGGCATCCGCAGCTGACGAAAAAGACGGCCGCGGCACTGAAAAGTTGCCTGATTATGGTAGTCTGAGAAACAATTTCGAGTTGAATTCACTTCCCTTTCTGAGATCTTTGATTTGGAGTAAAACAGCGTATCAAGTAGAGGAACAATCAAGGAAAACAGCCAAAAAATTGATTTTGAGTTGAAATCACTTCTGAGATATATGGTTTACAAATTTTTACTGCAAAAAATATTTCAAAATATATTGTAAGTGTTGAAAAAAATCTTGTTTCTCCTAAATATTGATTATTTAAGGAGTTATCGAGAACGAAGTAATAATAAATTACTCCCATTATGAGATATAATCCTAAGAAATTCTCCTCGTTTTGAATTTTTTTTATAAGTGGATGAACTCAAGCATCAATATTTATGTAATGATTTAAGATAAAATTAAGACTTACAACGAACAGTTACTGTATCGATTGCCTCATTATTTTCAGAAATGGAATGAAGTAATTCAAAGTTTAACTTAGGTGCTTAAGAAACTCTCTTTTCAACGCCTTTCTTCTTGAGGGTCTCATTAGGCAGGTGCCTTTTTTTTTTTTTTTCTTTGGTTGTCTAATGACAACTCAACTTTTTAAATGTTGGCTTTCTCATCAGAAACGGAATTTTATAGTGTTGCTCTCTTTCTGTCTGCGAGTAATTCAATTTCAGTAGTTTTACTGTTTGTATATCAGTAGATTTAAAGCCTTCGCTTAAAATTTCTGCAAAACTTCTTAATTCAATTCCTGTATTTACTCCCGTAATGGCGTATGCCCTTAATTCAGTCAATACTGCTGTTGTTGTTTTTAAAGTCAAATTTGTATAAATCCCTCTAATTTAAAAGCAAATTTTTAATTCGTCCATTCTCTTATCGTAGAGGGAAGTTGAAATTGTGTTAAAATTGAAATTAATTATTAGCTACATGAGGAGAGTGTTGGTAATCAGAATTTGATTGATCCATAATCATGCAAATGCCGAAAATGCTTTCATTTCTCATTTGCGACTGGCTTGTCAGTATTTCGCATTACCTATAAATTAGATGCGAACCAGGAGATGTATTAGATTATGGTAATTCAAATTTAATTGAGTTATGATTATTTTCCATATTTGGTGGAAGAGAATAAAAAATAATGAATATAAGCAAAATAATAAAAAATTATAAAAAGTCTAATGAAAGTAAATTAATAAAAATTATAAAAAATAAAAAGATTATTAAAAAATTCTTGATCATTATATGGAGATTGTAAATTCTAATTTTCAACAACCAAAGACTTCATTCTTCCACGATTTCGAAGTAAAAGATTCGGTTACTTTTTCAATTTCAAACGCTCAGGGATCTCAAACAAATTTGAATAAAAACCTTGTTCCTGAATAGGATTTCGTCGTGTTTTAATGAAAAGAATTCAGATTTCTTTTATTCTAATGAAAAGAAATTCTTTTTCAGATCAAACATACCATTGCGTTAAATGTTGGGATAGTAAATTTAAAAAATTAAGATTATATAGTCGAACCTTGTTTGACTCTTTAAATTAAATTTGTGTTCATATTCCGTTATCGCAGTAGCTTTTACAGCTTTCCCGATTTTGTTGTACCTTACCGATAGGGAGAAAAAAGTACTTAGCAAACGTTAGTGCTTAGGGATAGGACGTTTAATTTACTTGTTAATCCTATGCAAATGCACTCGCTATAAGCTAATTTAGTAGCTCCGTTTTACTTGCAATATTAAATCAATAGTTCTCATTTCCTCAGTTCTCAATTCATACATCAATGCGATTTTGTAAGAAATTACGTATGTAAAATAGAACGATTGGCTGTGTTGGTCCGTTTAATTGTTGTTAAATTTTCGCGGACGGAGACCTTGTTATAATGGGAAGCAAAAACTGTAATTTAGAAAACCCTATTATAATAAACAAATAAATTCGACCATTAATTAATAGCACAATAATTGTATAAACAAGATACAACAGGCCTCAACGTTAAAAAGAAAAAGATTAAAAAATAATAATCTATAAGAAAAAAAATTTTTATTTTAAAATTGGAAATGCAAATATCAAAAATATTTTTTACATCTATATACATATTATAAAACGCAAATACTGGTCGTATTAGTGCTTATAACTCGAGAACCACTGATCCGATTTACATGCTTTTTTACTTTATAGATATGTTCTCTAGATTTTAGTATATATTTTGTTACGCTATATAACGTAAGAAATAAGCAGTGACGATTTTAATGCATTTTGCCGTCGTTTTAGTGCATTTTAAAGATTTTCCAATAATATGCGTGTATTATTATTGGTTGTCGTTTTTGGTTTTTATATTGTCGTGGATGGTGTAATTTTTGCCAGATTAAACGTGCTTTGATCCTCTGAATGGATTTGGTTATTTAATTTATTTTTTATTTTTATTTATTTATTTATTTAATCTAAAGAAAGAAACAAGTCGTTCACCCAGGGACAGTAAGGCGCAGGCCGACGAGGTAGGTCCCTGCGAGGGGAGCGAAGAAAACAATGTTTGATGATTAAAAGTTAAATTTTAAGGAGGAAAACTTTGTTTGGTGGGAATGTTCAAACATAGTTCTTGAAATGGGATTTGAAAGTGACAATGTTTGGTGATAAACGAAGAGCTAGGGGTAATGTGGATCAGCGGAAGAATGGAACACTTTTTGGTTTTACAATGTCCGTCTGTCCCGTTCATATTTTCTACATTTTTAAGTAGAAAGTTGAAATTCAGAATGCAGCTTACCATGGGCATTTCCTCCTTTACTATCCAATTTGTTTTTGATTGACCCATTAGTGTCAAAGTTACGGGGGTGGGAGTTAGAGGAGACCAAAATGTTTACGTGTATTATGTATGTAAAGGAGTGAAATTCGGCATGCAGTTCCTCTAGGCAAGATCTATGTTACTATCAAGTTTGGGCCAAATTGTCCCAATGCGGTCGGAGTTGTAGGGGTGGCAGTCACTTGGTCTTTATAACTATGGCAACATATAGAATGTGGTATATAATTAGATCGGAAATGACGGAAACTAAAGAAGATAGAACTCTTTTATATTTGTTAAATACTATGGTCGATAAAGTCAATTTTTTGATTAAAAATGGGGGGGAGGGGGGCTAAAAAGTGCAGATAAAAGGGTAAAAATCGATTATCTCAGGGTTCCGCTACTTTCCTATACCCTCCTCGGGGGGATTAATTTATTTTTTAATAACTGCAGTAAGTATCTTTTAGTTATTCTTATTGCAGATTTTTTTTCAAAATGCTGCGGCGTAGACAGCCTTGTTTGGATAGAAATATGACTGGGGCTAGAAGGCAACGTTTGGCTATATTCAATGAAAGTAGTGTAGAAAGAGTAATTCATCTTAGTCAGGACGCCAATCATATACTATCTGTAAGAGCCACAATAGATATGAGACTCATTCTTTAGATAAAAGTAGACAATTAGTACGTGAAAGAAATGAAACTAATACTATCTTCGGAGTAACTAGTGTGGTTGAGATGCTCCCATTCCTTGGGTATTCAAGAACGTGTATATATTCATGCACTTGATTAATAAATGAACTGCAAGACTTTAATCGGAAGTTCGTAGCAGAATTTTAAGGCCACAGTTGCCAACTATAACTTGGCGTGAACTGTCTTTTCGTGCGAGATGTGCCTCACACGCATCGAAGATCATGTTGAGATGTAACGAATTATAACGGTAAAATTATGCTTTCTACAATATTTTTCAATTAGGCATACTCAGCATAAGTTCAAAAGTTATGTCCTATTAATTTTGACCCTTTTCAAAAGGTACACGTGTAACCTACCATTAAAAATGGGTGTCACCTCAATTGGTTTTATTTTTGCTGCAATTTTGCAGCGGGTTTTCCTAGAATTTTTTAATAACTTTTAAATCACTTTCTGTTTTATTCTATAATCTCATTTTATTTCGTAAAAATTACACGGGTTCCGCTAGTTTGACGTAAAGTATTTCTCAAAGTTATTTACTATTTAGGAAATGCTATCAAAAATATGAAAATTTATCAAAAATAAACACAAGAAAGCTCTTGACCACACGATACTTCCATATACCTGTCTAGAGATATGAATTCCAGATTTTACATTTAGAAAAACGTGAAGAATTATTTCATAAATTATCTTTTGAGGGATTTAAGAGCATAGCGAAATCATTCAAAAACAAGCCGACATCAATAAAGTCTTCACTACAGCTTAATGAGAAACAGTCTAATTAATTAAGGAGTTTCGAAATAAGATAAATAATTTTCTTTTTAATTGTAGAAATCGTCATAAAAAACTAAATGTTTTCGAAATTTATTTAAATCTAACATTCTTTCCCTTTATGTGTCCATTTTTAAGTCTTTTCCTTATTATTAAAAAATAACTGAAAACGTTGGTCGAAAATTTGGCCAATCCTTTAGATTTGAGCTGCATGTTTAATTTTAGTTGGTAATAAATGTCAGTAAATCTTCTGTATATTTATTTATTATGTACCGTATATTAATTTTACTCATCAGATGGTCTCCTACCTTCAAAACTTGATATCCGTCAGCAAATAAAATAATAAACTGTATTATTGTTAAAATTACAACTGGTCACATGATATAGAAATTTTTCATTAAAACAATAGTAGATATTTTTTATTTTGTTGAATTCAAAAAAACATAGTTTAATAAATTGTCGATAAAATTGTTATTAAGTAGTTATTAAATAAGGAATTGTGGAATTAATTTATTAAGTTTTGATTCTTCAATAATCTTTTTCTAAATGATTGAATGGAATTAAACAACGCCAGAATGTTGATTTCATTTTTAGATATGCTTTTTATCTTTCTTTACGATTAGTAATTTATGGAAAAAAATGTGATTTTTTTTTTTTTAAAAGAAAAGCTATACGTCTATTAAAGATATTCATAGATATGGTCAAATAATGACCAGCTGGTATGATAATCGTGGTCCTTGGTTTGGATCCAGGTCGTGGAATTTTTCCTTCAGTCCCCCCCCCCCCCCCAATACGGGAAAAAAAAAAAGCGGACACCGCGAATTAGTAGATTCTGGCATGGAAGTCATAATGAGCTCACGCAGGTAAAAAAACCTGCAGCTAAGTCCACAGAAGTCGTTGTAAAAGCTGAAATGGTAGAATGGGAGAAAATGCGAGCTAAATGATTCAGGTTTTTATGGCCGAGCAGCCGCCTATAAATCGAACGTTATCGTCACCAATGCCAAGCGTCGCTTATGGTGATGTATCAACAAAAATGGACCTTTGAACAATGATAACTCGTGTTATGGAGCGACGAATCATACTGATATATTAATTGGCATTTCGACAGATGTGAATGTGGAGAAAGCCAGATAAACGATACTTACCCGACTGCAATATTTGCAAATAAAATTTGGTGGTACGGACACATTTGTTTGGAGCTGTTTCTCATGGTTCGGGTTCGGTCCACTAGTTCTAGTGAAGGAACTATAAACACGGAAGCTTATCTCTGTGTTTTAGAGAATTCCATCTTGCCTACATTGTTGGAAAGAGTTAAAAGCTCATTCTTGTTTCAACCTGATCGTATGGCCATCCATTCTTGTTTAAGAAATTCATTAACTACCGTGCTCAGACCCCGGATCTCAATCCCACTGTATACTTGTGAGATGAAAAATAAAGTCGGCTACGAGCTAGAACATGTCGTCCCACGTCGGTGATATAATGCCGAGTGGATATATTTCTATTCTTTTGAAGAATGATACGAACTTCCAGTTATGACATTTCAAAAATTGGCGGATAGCTTTCCTGATAAAGTGGCAACTGTTATCGTAATAAACACTTGAAGCACGTCATATTAATTTCTTACCTCTTTGCAGGAGAAGCAAAGTGTATACATATTTGTCCGAGTGTAACTAGAAATCCTGTAAAATATTCATAGGTTTTTCCTAGTTATTAGAGAATGCTCTTAAAAGTTAGTATGAAATGAAAAGCCAATGTTGCTTAAAAAATAACGAAGCTTACATTTTACTTAAAGCTTTAATTAAGGCCTAGCCTGACCACGAAAGCAAAAGCCTTTTCAAATTTCGATAGAAAAGTTATTGATTAATGGAAACTAATTCATAAAGACACCGCTTTAATTTTCTGGTGAAATTAGAATGTTTTAAGATGTTAGAACAAATTACCGTAATTACTTTGTCATAAGAAAGATAAGTAAATGCCATATCTAAAATATTAGTACCTTTTAATTAGAAAAAATATTTTGGATATAAATATAAACATTAATGGCGTTAAACAAACGTTGTCGATTTTCGAAATATTGTTTCAATTGTTTAAATTGACAATCTATTCAAAAACTTACCTTTGACCTTTAAGATAAAATTTCCTAAATAATAACGTTATTTTCAATGAAAAATCGGCTTTAGTATATGACATGGAGAGGAATCTCCAATGACAATGTGATTAATTCTCTAATTGATTGGACAAATTATGATTGTCGTTGAAACGAGTTTGCAGATTAAAGTTCCCCATTGAAAGAAAAACTTTATTAGATTTTATTTGCATAAAAGAGATCCTAGTCCTATTATATTATAGTACCATACAAACATGATGAAAAATTTCGAGCATCACATTTTATGCATTCATTGTGATGTATGAAAAGGCAACCTAATATATTACACTTAAAAGTTAATTAAAATGTTTACAGAAATGAAATGAAAAGAGAAATAACACTTTCAGAAGCAGTTACAAAAACTTGGTTAGTTTGGAACCCGTAGGAGGCTTCAATGGATTTAGGAATAATTAAATATTTAAGCTGTTAAAAGTTTTTAATTAGATAATTTGATTCATTAATTCTAAACGCGTTAAACAGTGCTTTAGCAAGACTTTTTGAAATCGAAAAAGCAAACAAAGATTTATTGTATTTCCGATATTCGATATACTTAAAAACTATGACTAAGCTTAAGTTATGCGATTTCATCGAGATAATGCTGTTTCAACGGAATAACTGTAAGCATGTTGAATACATAAAATTATTTGATTGCAAATCTTCAGTTTTTATATATTTATAATAATGTGCAATAAAACTAAAAGTTTACAAATGTATTAGAGACAGAACTAAGAAAGCACTAATATTACGGTTAAAATGTGCACAATATACGAATATACTGCGAAATCCTTTTAGATGGTATGGAGTTTACTCGTTTAACGAATCTTAGATAACCTTAAAAACGGACCACTCTTTTGCTGAACCCTACAAATTCTAAGTAATGAAGAGATTAAAGATACAGCATGGTCAGTGAAATAAACGGTCAGGACGATGCGGAATCGCTTTTGTTCTGTTGAGCTATCATTTTGCTGACCATGGAAGTACGAGGCAGTTCGATACAACTTATCGGTCTTATAAAAGAAATTTTCCCGTCCTCAGCTCAAGCCCCTTTAGCGTTGTTGCAAATCCGCTACTGATTGGGAGCACTCTATGGGAGCACGTGACTGCCTTCTTTCATTGCCTCTCTGATTCAGTCGCCTCAATAACATCTTAATTTAATACAGGGATTCATTTCACTCTTACAGTTCTTTGAATTTGTTCTGCTCTTTCGTGCTTTCAGTTTTTCCTTGATGGATCGAAGATTATTAATTCCAATTTTGCTTTTCCGATTTATTATATGTTCTTCTTTACTATTAGAGCTATTCGAACCGTAATTAAAGAAAATCCTGCACAAAAATTCTTTCATTAGAGCATAGTGGCATCGCTGCTTTTTTTTTTTTTCCTAATGAAACCACTCTTGTTTTCATCACACAAAATATTGCCTTATATCATATATTCATGTACTTCATCATTTCTGCTAATAAAAATGAAGTAAGTAAATAACATTGTTTTCCTCTATGAAAGTTTTTTGAAATGCAAGTAATTATCTTCATTTCTATTACTGATGATGCAATTCAATTCTAATAATAAAGAAAAAAAAAACAGATTTTTAAATAAATTTCAATAAACTTGAATTTATTTTTTAAAAATGTAGTCTTTGTTTCCCGCTAGCAGCAGTTATTTTACTAGGTTTTTTTTGTATGTAAAGTACACCCACTTCTGGAAAACGGCAAAGAAACAATTTAGTGATTTACTATAGCTCCTGAGTCACTTAAGAATTTTTCTTCTTTTTTTGTGAAGGTATAGACTTCCGGAGTCAGGCTATGAGGATAAGATGCTTTTATTATTTTTTTGTGACATCAGATAGGAAACAGGTCTTTTCAACTTAGTAGAACAATTTTCTCTCGGCGTAATATGGTCTTAACGTCCCAAAGCGTGACACAATGTTTACTCAAGGAAAATAGTTATCACCTCATGTACGGCTATAATAGTTTTTGCTGAAAAAAAAAATATCACTCACGCAATTTACCTCGGAGTCTCTTTTTTAATATCCAAAATTTTGTTTACCGAAGGATGAAACTTAGAACTAATAAGATTTCCCTTCTTTCAGAAGATGCCGCTATTTGGTGACTTGTTCTGTTTATGAATTAAAGATGAATTCCTCATTTCTGTTTGAGGAAAACAAATTCCATTTGTCGTAAAGATTTATCTTTGCTATTAATCTTTGTCCCCTTTTCGTTAAAGCTAATGCAGTTTGAGGGATTCCGGTTTGGTTAGGAAGAAATATTTTCTCCTGTTGTTTCTGCAGAATTTTCGTCTTCATTAAGGGAACAACATTTCACCAGATTGCGTTTGCGTTTCCTGTCGGCTAAATATTACGATCTCAGCAAGAGACTATTGTTCTCATAGAATTTAAATTTAGTTTCAGCCATTTGTCTTGGTCTTCAAATCACCCTACACAGAGGAAGACGAAATTTAATTTAGAATAGAAGTACTTTCATTTACATTAGAAATGAACATCGTTTGAAAACTATTGAGCACATCATCGTTTTTGTTACATACGCTACCTAATAGCAACATTATTTCTGAAAAGACAGGAAATGTCAACATAAAGAAGTGCAATTGGGTGAGTATTCATTTGAAATTTAAATTGGGAATTCTTCTATTAATGTAGATGAAATTTTTCGTGCTGAGTATATTAAATGAATTGACTTAACGAGTTTCGGAAAATTGTGCCCAAAATTTTACAATGAACAGTAGCTGAATGCGCTTCTTTATTTGAAAATAATGCATCATTTACCACTCTTGTTACCATTAAATATTTGAGATAATTCTTCCAGAATATGCTGAAGAAGAATAATTCAGAAATAAAAAAATCGCTTCCAATTCAATTCTAAGATGGTTTTTTCAAATCTAATTAATGTATATGGTATTGATGGTATGGAAAAAAAAACCAACGACAACATATGATAAATTACTTTTTTACGAAATTAACCTTGAATGGATATCATAAACGTAATTTCTTATTCCCTTTATGTTTAATAATATTTACCTTTGTCATCAATCTCTATTTATTCTTCAATAAACCGACTTTTGCGAAAAAAAATCATACTATGAGTGTTTCTTCTTTATTTCAAAAATTAAAAAATAAAATATTCATCTTGTACCTAGAAAGATAGTGAACGAAAAAGAGAAAGAACTTTAGCTTTTTCTTTTCTTAGTAAACGTTTTCTATTTGAAAATTTCAGTTGTCAGTTGAAGCGTAAATTTTAGAAATGCGTACACAGTTGTTATCTAAATGATCGCTAACTTGAAATAATTAATCAAGTTGCCGCCAAGTTCATTTTACATACACAATGTCGGTAAATAATGCAAGGAGTGCATTTAGTGTTCGCTTTCTTTTTCCAGCTGCCTCCATTTATCGGGAATTTATTTCCACATTTCCATATGGGAAGATTGGGCTAATTTTAATGAAAATGCACGAGAACATTGTGTGGATGGCATACAACATATGATTTATATTTCAACACGATATGTGCACAGGATCCTGGTTATAACAAATTTACATAAGTTCCTCCACTGGACTTCCCTAATTTACATAAAATCTTCAATCTGGCATCTGTATTATAACCGACTAAAAAAATGAGTAGTTTACTATAGAGTAGCTAAACATCTGCCATGCCCACTGCCGCACTCTTGTGTAGCCACTGATGGGGCTTGACAAGGATCGGATTGTGAGACTTACAGAGGCTGGATGGTCTTATCGGCAAATCGCGGCCCACATTAAATGTAATGTTTCTGTGGTGGCTCTACATTGGCAACAGTTGTCTACAGAAGATACTCACACACGGAAACCTAGTTCCGGACATATTCACGCATTATTGATCCATGCCAAGACCGTCATATTGTAAGGGGAGCACTGAACACCCGCACAGCATCCACAACAGAGATAACGACCAGAATAGCACCAACCGTATCAAAGCTTACAATTTTCAACCGTTTGCTTGCAGCAAGATTGCAGTCACGTGTCCTTCTAGCCAGACTACCAATTCTACAAGAACACAATTGTATGCGGTTACAGTGGTGTTGCAAAGAAGTCTTCAGTGATGAGTGTGAGACAAAGATCAGGAGAGCAACATCTTCCACAATGCATACGTCTACGGCACACAGTTTCAAAATCTGGCGTAATGGTTTGGGGCGCCACCAGTTACACCTTGCACTCATTCTTGGTTTTTGTGAATGGAACACTGAACAACACAAGGTAAATCCAGGTGATTGTTGAAACCGTTCTCCTGCCTTTCTTGCAACAGGCGCGTAATGTGCTGTTCCAGCAGGATAACGCACGGCCACACTTTCCAATATGTGGCTCAGTTTATCTGAACAGACTTGTATCCAATTGAGCATCTTTGGGGCTTGTTGGAACGGTACATTCATGGTCACAACACACCAGCTCTAACACTTGCACAACTGTGTCAACAGGTTCTGGACGCTTGGAAAAATATATCCCAGAAAGTTATCCAGCACCTGTACGAGTGTATGAATGTCAGAGTCGAGGCCGGCATTCATGCTCGTGAAGGATATACGGCAAATTAAATTGTTCTATTAGGACTTTTGGGACACCCTGTACCAGGATTCTGTGCACATATCCTGTCTAGAATATAGCTTAATATTTTGAAAAACACATTTACCTTTTTATACGAGCATCTTAAAAATGGTTAAATAAAATCTTAATATCATGACGAGTCTATTCTTAAATGAGTGTCAAAACTTTAAGCATTACAAATAATTAAAAGAACTGATATTGTGAAGACGTTCTTGATAATGGTTGTATATTGTTTTAATCCATTGATGTACTAAATAAAAAAAAATTGACAAAAATTTGTTTGTTTATTTATTTTTTTAAATTATATTTCCTTCGTCCACTTCATAAATTGTATTTCTCCACATTGGGTGACTTTCCTTTATCAATTGCTTTAATATTTATTTTATTTTTTTTCAAGTTCCCTGAATTAAAATGGAGTTACTATTTTTTTATTAATTTTCCTTATAATAAATTTATTAATTAAAAAAAACAGTGTATTTTTTTTACTAAAGTGATCATGTAAAATGCATTCAAGAGAAAGTACGTTCATAAGTTTCAGATTTCTTGTCCATCATTTTCCGGATAATGTGATCTTTAATGTAATGCATCCAGCAAGATGTCCATTAATTAATGTAAACTTAATCGTTATCTTAGCTGCTTCATATCGGTGTTTGATGTTTGAGCAGATTTAATTTTTAAATTAAACGTTGTGAGATTACATTTGGATAACATAATACTTCTGAACTTTGATCTTCACTTTTGATGTTAACATCAACATAATTTTCATCAGCACTTTTTTATCATTTTATCTTGCCTTATATTGCGCTTTCATTATCTCGTTAGCTTTTCATCGTCGTCTGTGTTCTCGTCTGCCGCCCAAGAAATACGACTCTCTTTTTGGGCAAACATTAACACTTCTCTAGGACCGCACCATTAGAGTCACGGACTTTTAGCGCCATTCCCTTGTGGTTCGAACTCCGTTAACTCTATTGATTCTTCCTTGGCATTTTCTCCTCCCTATTCATTAAGTTTAGGCAAAAGGCTTTTGCCTTCCTCAGGTGTTTGCTCGCATCCACGATAGGGCAAAAAATAAACATTTTTTTTTATACGTCAGTTTTTTTAATATAAAATTTTGAAAATGCATATTTTTAATCTTACTGAAAGGTAATAAGAAAAGTTTTATCCAAAGTTTTTTTTTTAAAGTTTATTAATGGAGCAGAAGTAATATAGAATTCAGAATCAATAACAAAGCAACATCAGTATTCGATTAGCGAAACACGTTATTACTTCCATTTCTGTAAGTTGTGCAAAATTCAATGTGTGATTTGATTGATGCATTATAAAATACAAAAAAATGAATAAACAAAACAATATTTCAAATGTATTTTTGGCATTTCAAAAGCTTTTGCTATGATGAAATTACAGAAAGAAAATTCTACTCTAAATTTTCAAAAAGATAAGATCTAATCTTTGGAGCTTCAAATTGCAGTAAGTCTCTTTCTGCAGTTCTGCTTGCATTATAGTGAAACCATTATTTTAAAAATAATAATCTTCCGTTAAATGTTTACATACTTTTTTCAAAGAATTTTATAATAAGTTTACATATAAAAATTTCTGACAGATGAAGTTTAATTTTTTCTGAAATTGCATAATAATACATTAATATATATAATAACAGATAAATAGGTGCTAAAATGACAAACAAATATTATTTATTGGTATACAACTATACCACTTTCATTTCATTTCATCGAAGCGTTCCAACTATGTTACGAGATGGAAAACTTGTTTGGCGATACTACGTTCTTGATGAAAAACTACCGAGAACGTGATTTCCATTCGACTTCGTTCGTTTGGAGAAATTTCACATATTTGATCAAAAACTGCCGAAAACGAGATTCCATTCAACTTCGTTCCTTTGGTGAATCTCCACGTTTTCGATCGCAATACTAAATATGTAAATACTTAATATAAGGTAAAATTTATAATGAATGTTACATTATAAGACTGACATGAAAAGATTTCAAACTGACGGGTTTCAATAAGAATATTTTAAAATATTCAATAGAACTAAAGTAGTTCAATGCGAATATTAATC
This sequence comes from Rhysida immarginata, assembly GCA_023313115.1. Classification (NCBI taxonomy): domain Eukaryota; kingdom Metazoa; phylum Arthropoda; class Chilopoda; order Scolopendromorpha; family Scolopendridae; genus Rhysida; species Rhysida immarginata. The sequence continues at coordinate 2,577,395 of JAHWFO010006271.1, forward strand.
ACACATAATATTTCATATGAAAAAGCAACATCATTGAAGTCGTAGAAAATTTTTTCCTCTATGCAATAGTTTATAACACCATATTTGCTATTCCAAGATCTAACATTTTTTCTTGTATTCAATTGTAATAAGAGAATTTTCTATTCAAAATTAATACTTTATCATTTTCCCACATTAAAAAGAATCGATAAGCACGGAGATATTGAATCACAGAGCTTTTTCAAAATTCATCTACTTATTTTCCATTGAAATAACTGGAATGCCAAAGGGAGATCTCATAGGCCTTTATCTTTAGAACTTTTAACTGAGTAAGAGTTTTTCTAATTAAATAGAAAAGAAACAGAGTTGGATCGTGGTTTATTGAACCAAACCTCAGATTTTATACAATTGCCGGTCAAAAGCATTCCAGGAACTTCTATGTTTCCAAGTGCCTTTAACCGTCAAGTGAATTTAATAAAGGATTTTCCGTTCCTTTTTAATGAAAAGCAAGGAAGACATTTGGGGAAATAGAAAATAATGTAATATATCTTCAAAAGTTTACTTTCTCAGTAATTTTTAAGAGTTATTACCTCGCATGTAATAATTTTTGAAAACTTTGTCTTTTATAAGCAGCTGAAATTTTTTAGTCCCTTTTTTAAGTAACACTTAAAAAAATTAATTAAATTATTGCTTTGATGAATAATCAGGACGAAATGCGCGTTATTTTGTAAGGAAAAGCAGCTGACAACTGTTATACAAAATCAGATGATCTGCCACATCCAATTAACATAATGTAATTGATCTCTGTAGAATTTTCTGCATAATTCACAATTTCAGCTCTCGTGATTGCCGGTAGGTTATTGTGGTAAAACGGGGCTATTTTTTGGTATAAGAGTCTTTTAAGAGTCTTTGTAGCCCATTCACTCACGAATTATTTAAAGGTGGCGAAAATATATTTTTGCACTGGTTATAACTTAGTTTTTATTGTACTAATAACTTATATTTTTTCCCGAAGTGTTCGATATTTGGACATATGAAATTCTTTATGGCGTATAAATTAAACAATGGCGCAGATAGATTAAAAGGGTTTATTCTGCGAAAGGTTTCAAATGTTCCTCATAATGTTGATAGGCTTTTTCAAAATAAGTCTAGCGTTTCTGCTAAGTTTTCAAAGATATGCTTCTGATGAGGAAAATGAAGATAGCGTTTCTTCAAATTGGAAAATGAATAAAGTCGAGGCTAGATCTCGACCTATAGGGAGGATGAAGATCATACTTTGTCAATTTTCGAAAGATATTCAATAACGACATTTGCAACACGCATCCGTGGGTTATCGTGCTGCTGCATCTACCCGGTTGTACGGAAGTGCGAGCTTTGAGTTTGGGATGGTATCGATATACAAACCTCAATTCCAGGGGACAGCGTGAAAACATGCGATACAGTAAAAATATTGATACACTGATGTATTAGTTCATTTTATTTCTAAAGAAGATAGTATATTGGGTAGGTGTTATACATTTTGGAAGCAAAAATTTAACTAATAATAATAAATATTGGGGTTTTGCGAACTGGGGGCTTCAACACCTCCAAAAATGTGGGGCGAATTACCATTGGGTGACATCTCCCTTCCGTCTGATCACCCTTTGTAGCCTTCGAGGATACTAATTTCTGTACCGTTGTAATGGGAATTTATTGCCATTCCTGCTGTACGAAAGTTTTCAGCTGTTGAACTGTTCGGGGTCGTCGTTGACGTAACTTCCTCTTAATAAGTCGCCATATATTTTCTATTGGGGACAAATCAGGACTGCAGGCAGGCCAATTTAACGCTCAAATTCATCTATTGTGTAGCCACTGTCCTCTAATGAGAACTGTGTGGGGTTTAGCATTATTTTGTTGAAATAGAAAGGGACGGGTTCCAAAAAGAGTCACCGAGAAGGCAACATATATTCTTCTAAAATTCCAATATAGGCTTCTACAATAATGGTGCCATTGCAGATGTGCAAGTTTCCCAATCCATTGGCATTCCTGCAACCCCAGATAAGTATTGAAGCTGGCTTCTGTACAGCACGTCGGTAACGGGTAGGATTGTCTTTTTTCCTCTTTGGTCCTAAGTATATGCCGATGATTTTCGCCAACAACAACCGTAAATGTAGATTCATCGGACCACAAAGACATCGGCACTGAGGGTCAGGCCACTTCAGATGGATGCGTGCCCAAGCCAGGCACCTACGTTTCTCAGTATGTTTACGAGCACCTTTCAACGATTAAGGTTTTTGATAGAATCCTGGAGCCCATTGCGCAATTTCTGTCACTGTTGACTGTCTATTTTCAATGCAGTGACGTCTGAAAACCCGAAGATCACGAGCAATCAGAATTGGTCTTCGTCCTTTACGATTGGTGGTATTTCCGCTTGCCCTGCACCTATTAAAAATATTATGAACTGTAGATGACGGAAGACCAAGATTACTGGCTATTTCACGCTGATATACATTGCTTCTAAATTGCTGGATTATTCCATTGCGCATATCTTGACCCACTGCCTTGCCTCGACCTATGTTGTCGTGTAAATGAGTTTCGAGAATATTCATGTCAATTCTATGGCTTCCGGTGCGGACTTTTTCTTCCGTCCTAACTATTATGGTGCGTGTTGCCAATGGCAATTTCATTAAAAATTATATACGACCAAAAAAGAGATCAGCATTTATAAATTGTACATATTTGACTTCAGTCATTTCAAACGCATGTATTATTTTCAGCTTTGCTAATATACAGGGTTTATAATTAAAGTTCCATTTTGACATGGTCATAAAAAACAACCTACTGGACCAAAAGCTATAATACTTGGTAATATTATACAAGAAGGCATGGGAAGTTCATCCCCACCAAAAAAAATAATTAGTTCAAAAGGTCACCACCAGCATGGAATGGCGCTCTATGCAATATTCGTATGCGAAATTAGACACGAAGACACAGGTTAACAAGTCTTTAATCGTTACTAAAATTAGTTACATGACTAAAATTATTTTAGTCCCATGAACTTTACTTTAATTATCCCATGAACTTCCCATGAACTTCCCATGCCCTCTTGTATAATATTACCAAGAATTATAGCTGTTGGTCCAGTAGTTTTTTTTTATGGCCATGTCAAAATGTAACTTTAATTATAAAGACCCTGTATATTTAGTCAATCATGTTTTATTTGCATTTTTCATATTGTCCCAACTTCTATGGAAATGGGTATTGTAGTATCGCTGACTTCCATTGCCTCTGCAGGTACAATATGCTGGTAAACCATTCCTTGAGTTTCAAACAATTGAGATAACCATAATTTTCTCAGCAGAATTCTGGTTTTTTGAATGTCCACAGACCTAAACAGACAATTTTAACGCATCATATTATTTATGTCCCTGTTTGCCATACGTCTATAATAGGTGCAATTGCGGCGAAATTCAAAGCAATGAAAACTATACACTGGTCCATCTAAAAATGAAATAAAATGGAAATGCGCATGCGTTAGTTTTAACGTATCACCGTGTCGCTCCAATTCACCATAAGAAATAAACCTTTTCTCTTCGGATATTTCCTTTGTATAACAGTCATGAATGTACATTAAATTGCTATTCAGATATAACCTGTTAACTTTGTAGAATATTCCCAATTCATTTTAAAAATAAAACTCGTTGTAGCGTTATTTCGATCATATTTATCGATATTTTTCGAAACTCATCCTAAATCGTAGAGGTTAGATTAGGTTGCATGCGGTAATTTGACGAGATATATATAAAATAACTAAAATAGATAAAGTTCAGTTTGTGTATATTTTTTTCGTTACTAAAACTTGTTGTGCTTTTTTTCTATCAGTGGGAAAATTTCAAGTTGTAGAGGCAATCAAGCCTTAGAATAGTTTGTTTCCCTTCCAAAGCGAATTGATACCAACATTCGCGCTTCGTTTTTGTTCATAGAAAACGGGACTAGATTGTAGTAACGGTTTGGTTTGGTTTGTTTGGTATTAACGTCCTTTTCAACTGCCATGGTCATTTCAGGACGGCGTTGTAGGGGCCGCAAATTTTGCCTCGCAAGGGTTCTTTAACGTGCAGCCGGCAAACAACTACACGGGACCAACGGCTTTACTTCCCTTCCGAAGGAAGTGCGTGATCTCAGGATTTACCCCTAAAAATCCTCGTCGTCCTCGGCCGGGATCGAACCCGCGTACTCGGGCATCAGAGGCGATCACGCAATCTGCTGAGCCACCGAGGCCGATAGATTGTAGTAACGCGTGTAAATTAGAAATTAAGTTATGAATATAACAGAAAACTAGTACAAAAGATTACGCGAATAAAAATATTATGATCATTCTGTATTGAGCAGCCCGCTTAAATTCGTTAAAAAATTATGAAAGGCGCCAGTCAGAAACTTAATTCTCTATCTTAAAAGTATTTCTCTCAATAACAATTAAAAAGAATAGCCAGAAACGTAAACGGTGTTTATAAATGCATTCCAGAATTGATGATACTTACCATTTGTTGCCACGATTATTAATAACTCTTTAATAATTCATTTTAATAATCATATCAATTAACAATCTGTCAGTTGATATCAACTGCATGCGTATGAACACAGTCCTAATTTAATGAACGTCAAATTTACATAACGAGATTTATGTGTTTTAACACCTAATAAAGAACTCATATATACATAGTTGCTGAGTACACAAAAACAGAAAATTCAACGGAGATAACAGCGTAAAATTGTGGAAAGCAGCAAACAATTAATTCAATCCTGTCTCGTTTTGCGCACGTTCACCATAGACTGAAAATATAAGTGAAAAGACTTTAATAAAAAGAGAAAAAAAAAGAATTCTTGATAATAATTTCAAAATTATGTGTATATCAATTCTTCATTAGATGTGAGAATGCAAGTTCAATTGTTAGTTTTTAAACTTTTCGTCATTATGTAAATTTGATGTTCATTGCCACGTTTAATTAGGTCATTGCTTATTCTTTTTAACTGTTATCCAGAAAAACATTCAGGCAATGAATATTTAGAGAGTTTTTCAAGCGTTATTAAAAATTTCGAATGTATTTTGAAATACTTTAACTAGTAAAAATAGGGTTTTGCGATTAAAGAAATTATTATATTGTCTATGTTAAATTCGCATGATGCATAAAATAGCGTGTGAATATAATTTTACAGAAGGGTGAAAATACAATGACGAGTTTCTTAATACAATGACGAGTTGTTTTAAAGGATTCCAAACAATAGAAGAGAAAAAAAGAAGTGGGATGTTAAAATTTTAAATAAAACGGTAAAGCTGATAGGTCGACCATGCGATATGCTTGGCTTGTTATACATGTAAAAGCAACACGATCGTATAAATATTACTTATTATCAAAGATAACATGGCTCGTTCTCATACGCTTCCTATCTTTATTAATGTCTGATTTGTATTTCATTCAGTTCTTTTACATTAAATGGTTTTTAAGTGGCCTATGCAGTATTCCTAATTTCAAACTCTTACATCTACGTTATTAAATTCTTATAATGAAACAAATATGAGTATACACCTGAGTTTTGTTGTAAGCAACTTTTTTTGACAATAAGTCTTCAATTTCTTTGCTATCTTCCATTGGTATTATGCTTGGAAAGGAAAGTATCTCGTAAAAACTTGATTCTTTTTTGAAATTAGTTGTAATAATAAAAATTTATCTACATTTAATTCCCTGTCCTTATTTAAATAAAAATGTTCCCTTGAAAGCAATTTCCAATACGCTTTTACCAAGCAAGTGTATTAATGAACACTATAATAAAAGTTTCCAAACTTAAATTCAATTTCGGAAAAAAATGCTTCAGAGGAAGATAATGCTTTCTTTTAATTCCCTTTTGGAATGGAAAATTTGGAATAAAAAACTTTTGGAATAAGTAGGTTTTCTAATCTCCAACTTTACTTCATTTATCCGTTTTCTAGCAATTTATTCTAGGTTGCATTGGAATAAGTAATCTGCTTAAGCGTTCACGGAGGTAACCAGTGTAGAATTTTTTTTTAATCTACAAGGATGGATTTTCATTTTTTTCTTTCATTTTTAACCGCAAAATGCTATAAATGAGTACAAAGAAAGCTTGTGTACGGCATGAAGTAGGCTTTTTAATATACATTTTTTGGTTCAGTCCCTATCTCTTTCATTCTTCCCTTGTGGAGCAGGGATTCAATTGAGCTCGTCGTTAGAAATGAGTTCGCCGTGGGTTTTTTCAATGCAATCGTTTTTTGCAGTTTCTCCCCACATCTCTGAATCAGCCGAATTCTCTTGATGCTATGCAAATAGCATATTTAAACTGCTGCCAATATCTCTGCTATTAGTTTTGTCTCATTTTTAACATTCAATAAAACTTTAAATTGAACATAATATTTTTCATCAAACTTAAATGTCAACTTAAAGAGAATGCATTTTTATAATATTGCTATACAAACTGCATATGATACATTGAGAGCGCAATTACGAGATAACTTTTAATTACTTTAAATCACATATAACTTGAGAAAATAACATACCATATAACACATTCATTAATCAAAACAATTAATTTTCATTAATGTTATGAGCCTTATAAAAATAAATTTTCAAATCTGTTATAAAGGTATTAAGAAGATAATTTTTTAACATATGAAATGAAAAAGTACAGGCTAAAGAATCGACTGCAGATAACAATCCGCTGTTGTACAATCGTTCCAGAATCTACTTTTCTCATTTTATTTTGATGATGCTTTTATATCTGTGACATCGCTTTATCGAGGAAGAAAGAAAAATTACAAAAACGAGCTCCCTCTATAGTTAAGTTGTATTCATCAATATAGTGGACTTCCAGAACTATTTCAATGGATTGTCATCATCAGACCCCAGATAGTCGATTCTCTGCCCCATGGTTTTTTCATTTGTTGTGTCATAAATTGTTTTTAATAAATATCTACGTGAAACATAGCATTATTGATCATAATAACAACTGGGAACTGTCAGTACAAAAAAGGAACATTTCAACCGTCATTTAAAAAGAATTATTTCAAAAAAGATTTTTAAAGAGCACCATTTAAGATATAGTCAGTATTTATGATCGATTATAATGAAGCATTTAAATAATAAATTAATGTTCTATGTTTGCTAGTACGAGGCAGCTTCAAAGAGTTCCCGGAAAGGATCTTTAATTAAAAATGTTATACAAACATTTTTGCCAACGAGTTGTTGGAAGCACTCTTCAAATCCGTTCTTTACAGTATTCTTCAGAGCCATTGTCGCAGCTGTGCACTGATTGTCGCCTGTACAATCTCTCTAAACTGCAAGAATTTCTCCTGTCTTGTAAACTTTTTTTTTTGGGCGTCCGGTAAGTTTTGAAAACGCTTATGGCATTCGTGCACTTGGCTATGCTTCATAGCATCATCTTTATATGCATCCATTCTTAACGCAACTGCTGCTGATTTTCTTAGCTACATAAAATTTAATGTACAATAGGATTCATAATATTCGAAACACATGACAACAATAGTTACTATATCCAGAGATTTGTTGCGAGCTACAGACAACATGTTTTTCTTTTGCAACACAGTATTTCAGTTTTTATATCCCTATTCCGGGAACTTTTTGAAGCTACCACGATCCTTTCTAAATTTACGACAAACCATTTGAATTAAACCAATAATCTATAAAAAACATAAAAAACATTTTCTGCATAAATTGAAAATTGGCCGAATATCTAAAATATAATAAAAATTGCTAAAATTAAAATGAAACTAAAATGTTTAAACAAAATTACAATTACAAATTTATTTTTATTAATTTATTTCGCTCATACAAGTCTTATTTTTGAATGAGCACACATCCAAGACTTTAGGATTACACGGCCAACAAAAAATAACTTTTTATCAACTTTTTTTAACATAAAGAACTGATTCTTATGTTTTTTGTATTAAATCTGTATGTGACTGAGTGTTTTTCTATCACCCACAAAGTTCTTGTTTTTCAATGAAACATTTTAAATTATTCAGAGTTTGGGGCCTGATAAATTTCCTTGCCGCCAAAAAATATGGACACTGAGCATTCCAGCCTCTTCTCTTCACGCCAATTATTTTAACATTGCAATCCCTATGCACTCTTGGAAGCGTGTCATGATAGAAAAAATCTAAAAGCAGATTCTGATTCAGCACAATAAAAACCACAAGAATAAGGCAAACTCGTTCAAAAAGACTTTCCATCGTTGGTCTGTGTTATTGTAGCGGAGTGGAGAAAGGAAGCGAAGAATAAAAAAATATCTGATTAAAAAAAATCATTAAAAAAACTGAATTTTCAAAATGCCCAAATGTCCTTTAAAAAGTAGGTTTGATCACGTAGTAAAACATGTTATAGCCATTTTTTTTTAATCATTGCATCCTATCAACGAAAAAGTATTTTAAAGTGGATTTTCTTACTTATTTTATAATAAATACTTAGAAGTCAAAACTAACTATGTAGACAGAATTGTGTCAACGCGTAGAAAAGAAAAATTATTAAATGAAGATAATTTTACGATTCTAAGTTTCTTAACTTTTTAATAATACTCGAAACTTTATAATAAATATCCCTCTATTCATCAATGTTAACTTGATTAGTGCCCAAAGCTATAAATGTTAATTGATAATTTAAATACCTTTATAAAGATATTTTCTGAAATGTGCAATATAACATTAAACTCTATGCTTTGTTTTATAGTGGCCCGAAAATCTAATTTTTTTTCCGATGATAAACAATACTTTTCTTCTCGAAATCTTGTTTTTCCTTGTATAACGAAAGCCTGTTTTCGTTCATACCACAAACAAAGCCGAAAGTAATGCTTAAGAAAAAAAGGGAGAGTAGCTTCACTCATTCTTATTTTAAATGTAAATGGGCAGTCCCTTTATCCTTTTCGAGAAGGAGAGGAGTGAAACCCATCTAAGCATTTTGAAGTTGCACTATGGTTTCCTCCCCCTCCTTTACCTTTGATTTTTTTTAAAAATCCCTGTTAAATTTTTTTTAAGTACGTGAAAAAGAAAATGATCTGAATTTGAGGAAATGGAAAATAAGACGGGAGAAAGTCCTCCTTTCTTAGTGCCCTTTAAATAACCATCCATCGTAGTTTTAAATTCGTGAGCTTGCAATTTCTAGTGCATTGGTCTCAAGAGAGAAAGGAAGTAAAAGGACCCAATGTATTTAGACTCCTGTAAATGATTCTGATATTAGGTTGAGAAACCTCATGTAGGAAAAAACGGCTCAAATTGCACCGGTGATGATGCGTGAGGAAAAAATAAAAAAAATTAAAAAAAGGAGGATCCTGAATATGAAAATAACTTGTTGCTTGATGCTCCCCCCCTCCTTAACCACAATGCCAGACCGTTATGTTCAAGATTCTTAAAAGGAGAATTTGGCTTCCTTTCATTCCTTTTTTATTTTTATTTTTTTTTATTTTTTTACGTTTAACGAGTTCCTTCGCAACAAATCTCGGGGGTTTTGAAGTTTAATCTTAGCGAAAACTGGGAAGCTAATATTTCTACAGATAAAATGCGGCTTCCTTTAAAAAATAGGAGGGAATCAAATTTTAAGTATCGACTCCTCTCACAGGGGAATAGAGTTTAATAGCATCGTTAGCAATGCTGATTTTTATAACGGAAACGTCGTATTTATCGAAAAATAAAGCGATTCCTCTGATAAATAAAATTACCAAAATTGAGAATGTACCTAAAAGGGAAAGTGATTTTTATTGACAAAAACCCCTCCATGAATTGATTTAGTAAAACTTCCTTAATGCACTTTAAAACTTTAAAACTATATCCAATAAATAAAGTAACACATAAATTAAAACTCAGCGAAAATGGAGCGTAAGAAGACGGATTATCGGTTTATTTCTGCCTAGAAGTCTGAGCTCAGTGAAGTTAATTGAATTAAGACGCCTTAGAGTTCTTTCTCAGAATTTTACAAATTTTAAAATAACGTTTTAAGGGATTTCGCATTCCGTATGAAAGATTATGCGTGTTAAGCTATATAGTTGAAAAAGAAATGCGCACTTTCTCTACCCTTAAAGTGAAAGAGAATAACAAGATTTATTCTTGATGTATGTTTTATAGTAGTGCTTATTCAAACATTCAGCGAATAAGGTCTTAAGAATTTGAAGGACGATATTCAAAATTTTATATAAACTCAGAAAATTTTACATATATTCTTTATTCTGTCTGAAACTTTTTGGCTAACGGTGAACATAATTTAAAGTATATCAAACTTTGGCGAATCTTCGTTCTTCAAAAAAAATTTTTTTTCTTCGCACCCGCATATTAATTAAGTAAACTTTGTTTGATAAAGCTTTCTTTTCTATGCATAACTTAAGCGATGAATTTAGGCTCCTTTTCTAAAAACTTAAGAAAATCCGTCTTCACGCTTGTAAAGATTAATTTTTCAATTAAAGAGTAAAGTGGAATTTAGGTATCATGTCTTTAAAGAATTCTCTGATGTAGTTTAAAAATGCGCAACAATAAAATTTCATTAAAATAAATGAAAGGGAGGTCTTTAAGGGTAAAATAACAATAGATCTCAACGTGAAAATTTAGGCAAATATAAAGAAATAATAAAAAATATTATCTGGAGAATGAAAGCTTCATGTCACTAGTTTCTAGTATTACAGACAGTTGATTAAAAATATTTTAACGTAATTATTAGCGTGCATTTCATTTTACAAACTCCAAAAATAAGTGCAGGCAAATGGCTTTTAAGTGAAAATTCGTGTAAAATATTAATTTTTCTTCCTGGTTCACTTGACAAGTCAAATATTTACTAGCTTAACGGTAAGCTTTAAGTAATATGTCAATCCTCCCTAAATTTAATTTATTAAAACATGCACTTAAACTTTCCTCGCATTTCAAAATCCGTCCACTGACACGAAAGCCTTTGGGAATTTATAATTATATTTATTAATTTGTTTAAATTAAAAATACTTACATTTATTTTGCTTAAAACTACAGAAACTATCCATAAAAACTGAGAATCATAATATAATAAATATTATGACGTTTTTAAAGTTAACTTTATTTGCAAACATAAGATTTCATTAGTAATTTCAATTAGTAGATCTACTTTCAATGTGATACAACTAAGTTTCATTAACTGAATGCAAACTGTACTGATGAAAGGAAATAGATGATTGGTCCTATCAACACTTTCACAATTAATAAATTCATAATGGTGAGAGTGCTGGGAACCCTTTAGTAAGTTTTTGAAGACAAAGTTCCTTGCCGCTGAATCAATTCACACTTGGTAGACCATAAAAGATAGTGGTTCAGTAATAATAAATAACACAAGATCCACCGGAAAAAATTCCACTGGTGAATAAATAAACAGTATACTTCTTTCGCATCAATGTTATCAATGATTGATAAGGTAAAATGGAACATGGCCTCATTTCTAACTGAATTTCAAATCTAGTAAAATATTATAACGTATTACATTGACGCTTGTTATCGTTAAAAGGGTTAATAGAAACTTAATCTTATCCTACTTGCAATAAAAGATAAATCTTATGTACGAGGGGAAGTCGGTAAATAAGTTACAAATGAAAATAGAAATGAAAGAAATAAGAATACTGATTTGAAAGCAATTTTTATTTCTCCACATAATCTTCCTGTACATTGAGGACTTGTCTCATCTTTACAAGCCCCTCAAAACCAGCAGCATAAAAGGTGGTGTCAGGGAAATCGAAACCAGCAGCATAAAAGCAGCATTGAGAGCTGTCTGAGCAAGGTGGTGAATTCCCTTTGTACAGCTTGGAGCCGAACAAATGGAAGTCGCTTGGAGCAAGGTAAGAGCTATACGGAGGATGCTCGAAAACTTTCCAGGTGAACTTACACAGGATGCTCAATTGTCGTGTTGGCAATATGAGGACGCGTGTTATCATGCAATAACAACATGCCTTTGTTGGTCGCCTCTGTCGAATGACATTACGAAGTTTCCTGATGATGTTACAGTAGAAGTCGGTATTTAGAGTTCACTCTCGCTGTCGGAATATAGTAAGCAATATCCCTAGAACACTATGAGCAAGACTTTCCCGGCGATGAAGCTGCACAAAGGGAGTACAAAGATGAGATATTATGCAGATGTCTTTGAATTTAAACCAAGCCAGATGACCTGAAGATGTCCTGAGGCCAGGACAAAATATTTCGTCGTTCTTCTCTTTTTAGTTCCTTTTTATTTATGTTTATTGACTTTTCATTATTATACTATATTCAGCAGATGAATACACCCACAATTATTATACAATTGTACAAAGGGAATTCAGACAGCACCCCAAAGAATTTTAAGAGTCTTGTGAAACAATGGGATAAGCGCCTCATTATACAGAGTGAGGCATTTATCTTGAGACAACTGTCGTAAGACTACCATTACGACAATATCTTACTTTAATTCTATAAGATTGCGCGAACGAAGCAGTCTGCTGTGAAGATGACAGAATATTAGTAGTTTGGCAGTAGAAATATACAGGGTTAGCAAGAAATAAGTTTCCAACTTCAGAGGGCTGTAGAATGCGTTCTGTTGGTCCAAATGAGATAAAAAAAACTACAGATAATTCAAATGATGCGCTTAAAGTTTATAAAATAAAAAATTTTAGTACACTAGATGGCGCAATAGATGGTTGGTTCATTAGAAATTTTGGCATCGACTACTAAGGCCATTTTGCGCCTTTTACATAAGTTATATCTGTACACAGCCCGGGACAAACACAAACATTTATGCCCACGGCAGGGATTCGAACCCACGACCAGGCGAACTCGAGAACTAGAAAGCCTACGCCCTAGCCCACTCGGCCAACTGGCCGGCGCGCAATAGATGGCGCTCTAACACAAATGGCATTTCTTTGCATATATGGAAAGTCATGTGCTTTACAGCGCATGCCTATTAGCATTATTCTTCTGATAAAAAGACAGCGGATTCTGCACGAGCGGTTACTGCTCTGCCAACACCTCCTAGCGGCTATTGTCAATCGTATTTATACCAATAATAAGCCATAAATTTGGCCGCTTGATGATGATGTAACAATGGATACACCTTTTGTCCGCAGGCCTTTTCTCTTGGAGGTGCTGGCTCTGCGTATCATGCCTACGTTGCCTGAAAAAGCGCTACTGGTAAAATTGTTCTACCAGAACCAGGAGAACGCCGTTGCAGCTGTAAAGGAATTCCGTCGAATGAAGCGGTTACGAAGAGGTCCAATGACTCCATGCGCCCTACGCAAGATGATACAGAAATTCGAAACAATTGGGCAACTTGCCATTCTTCCAGGTAAAGACGAAAGCAAATCCCGTCTTCTAGCGTCGAAAATATGGCTACCGCGGTCGGTGAAGCCAGCAGTCAGTTGCAGCATGGTAGTGTAAGTGTGCCAGTTTACCGTGTATTGCATATGCCGTATTCCACTGTACGAAAAATCTTACGGCGGATTTTGCATTTTTATCCCTACAAAATCAAGTCGGTGCACCACTTGCAGGACGGGAACTCAGAGTTTCCTACAACTTTTGCACTTCAGTTCCTTGCTCGAATGGTGGTTGACGTCACTTGGCCATGGAACATCCTGTGGAGTGATGAAGCCCACTTTTGCCTCAATGGGCAAGTTAACACCCACAATTGTCGAATTTGGGCAGCGAACAATCCTCACGCAATCCAGGAACAACCCTTGCATCCTGAAAAAGTGACAGTATGGTGTGTTTTCGGCTACCATTATCATTGGACTGTATTTTTTCGTAGAGATTCAAAACCTGTACCGTCACAGGACAACGGTACGTACTGTCATATGCTGAGGGAGTTTGTAACAGCGTGGATGTCTTCAGGACATCATTTTCATGTAGGATGGCGCACCTCCTCACATTGGTCGTCGGGTAAAGCAGTTGCTACGACAGCATTGCACGGGTGATCAGCTGTCATTTTCCAATGGCATGGCCTGCTCATTCGCGACTTTTGGTTGTGGGGTTTCCTGAAGGACAAGATCTACCGTCAAAGGCCAGCATCTGTGCCAGATCTGAAAGACAGCATTCGACGCCATGTTCTTGATATTCCGGCAGACTCACTCCGGTCGGCTGTGGAGAATATGGTTCTGCGATTAGAGCACATTGTTGAACATGAAGGAGGACATATTGAGCAGTTGTAATGCTACGTTATTATGTTATTTCTCATTGATAAAGCATATGAAATGAGATTATGTGTATTATAGCGCCACCTATTGGCGGATTTTTGTACAAAATATTTTTATTTAATAAATGTCAAGGGCATCATTTGAATAATCTGTAGTTCAAATTTTATCTCATTTAGAGCAATAGAACGCATTTTACAGCCCTCTGAAGTGGGAAACGTATTTCTTGCTAACCCTGTACTTATGATCGATTTTCAGCTTGTGGTCAAACAGCTGTGCCTAATCATAGTCAGCCGTGCTATTCAGGCAGAGATCGACAAGTTTCTTTAAATATTCCGCTAAGAAACTGATGCGCTGGAGCCGAAACTATTCATCCATTGAAGTAACGGACCTTTTAATCAGATGAAAAACGCCATCCCTTTAAAGCCTTTCTCAGCGCTCCGAAGCATTAAAGACACAGAAGCATCCGCCTACAATTCTCCTGAATCTTCTTAGGTGATTTTTCTGTATGCAACTTTATATTTCTGACACTTTTTTTTACTTGGAAGGCTGAAATTTGGATATACAAGTTTCTCTAGGCAAGATCTGTATTATTGTGAAGTTTGAGCCGGGATAGTTCAATAGAGTCAGAGTTTTTGGTTCGATGTATTTGTAAATGAATATTAAAAGCAATGAGGCTGAATAATTATTATTGTATAAAACCTTTCTTTGTACAGAGATGTATGTTTCCATGTTTTCGTAAAACATGAAGCTATAGCGTTGCTTACTTCTAACTCATATTCGATGCGGTAATCCAATTAGCTTGTCAAGAGATGGGTTTCCCAAGTAATCTATTTTTTAGATATAGTTTAAGAACAAAATAATTCAAAAGCTTTATCGAAGCAATTAGGCAATTGAGAAGCAATTAAGAATGTTGAGGCAATCTTAGCTCACGTACATCACTTAAATATGTCGAACACTACACATTGGACCAAAAAAACGTTTGGAATGAAATTTGTTCTTCTCGAAGGGGCCTATCTAATGATACTAAAATTGACCCCCACCCCCATCCTCTGGGGTGGGTGGGGTAACAAAGAAATTTTAAAGGGAAACCCTCATTTTTATTGCAGATTTGGATTCTCCTAAGTCAAATAAATGTATTTTTTTCCGAGAGCATCCAAATATGCAAAAAAAATGGGAGTTCCCATTTAAGATTTCTTTGTTACCCCCACCGACCCCTTGGGGGTGGGGGTGGTGGTCAATTTGGTGTCTTTGGATAGGCCCCTTCGAGATGAAAAAAATTCATTCCGAGCATTTTTGATCGGTGCGTAGTTTTCGAAAAATTTCAATATCTTCACTTAAATCGACCACCCTGTATAATGTCTAATTAATAATATTTACATTTTGCATAGCTTGCTAGAGGATAATGGCGGAAAATGACACTTTATTTTCTAACTCATTTCTACAGTCCAGGACTTCTCAGTCTCTTGTACGGATAATTTCCTTTAAAATAATTATGAAATTGAAATTTACAATACTTGCGTAAAATTAAAACAACTAACATGAGTTAGCAGAGTAGTAAGCAACAATAGAAGAAATACATTGCAATAATAGATGGGAATAGATGGCATCTTTTGCCTAATGGTTTCAACTCTTTTGGAAGACAAATGATCGCGGAATACTGTGGGTTGTAATCATTTTTCAGCAGAAATTTCGTTTTCTTCTAAGTTGGTGAGTGTAGTTCGTATCATAATCATTTTGCCTCCTCTTTTTCTTGTCTTCTAGGTTTGTGATTTTTCTTTATAAATTGGTAAGATCCTGTTTGAATTGGAAGATTCATATAATGTTTAGAGCAATTAAAATCCTGTTTGAATAGAACTTGTATTATCAATTCAATCAAAATAGTGCGATTAATTGGTTATTATTTAAATAGTAATCATCAGTTAATTAATTTGATTCATTCTTCATTACCAGCATTTGTAAATATAAACTTGGGATTTTTGCTGATTGAACTATAGGAATAGGATGAAGTTTCCTTCAAGGCAATAGACAACTACCATTAAGCTCTGTTTGGTTAGACTATAAGAAAAGTTATTATAATCTGCAGACATTACGTTCAGTTCAATGTAAAAAAACAATAATTTATTATTTTAATAACTTTTATCTTTGCGCAAATATATATGAAATTTATAATAAAAATTGTTCAAATATATTTTTGCTTTTCTCTAGGGTGAACATTAAGCTTTTATATTCTGTCTCTTGGGCTTCTTTGTTATTGTCTCTCTTGTCGAATGATTTTTATTACTCTTATCAATTCCCCTATTCTTTTGACGAAAAGCATAGTATTCTCGGTGGGTTTTTTATATTCCCACTGAAGATTGCTATCCATTAAAATGTGAGAAGGGAAATCGATCCAGACCATTAAGAGCAATTGCCTCCAATTTCCACCCAATTAATTTTCGGTTATTAATTTTTTCCCAAATAGAAAAGATAAACACTTTCAACGATTTTTTTTACTTTCTCACTCCTCTTAATTTCTTTTTTCCATTCTCCTCTCTAATTGCACTCTCTCCGATTCTCATCCGTTATGGGAGTAAATTAGCCGCAATCGCTTTTGTCTACTAAAGTATTGTTTTTCTTCTTCTTCTCTTTTCCTAGCTCCACCCTACTTTCCCTTTGATTGTCTTAATCGATTTTCACATAGTAGTAGCTCACTTAAAATAAACTTTTAGGAGAAACATTATAATTTTTCTGACATAGTGAATTACAAAAAATACTGATTTATTCATATTTTTTCACATTTTTTTTGGTTACTTGTAAGTTATTTTTTATGTAAGAAACGAACGTATTTCGTCATTTTATATCGTGTATAGTCGACGCTTGTTTCCACATTATTTGAGCAGAGAAGGCATTGAACTGAAATACGAGGAAGGAAGGAAGGAAGGAAGGAAGGAAGAAGAGATCTCCTTCGTACATGATCCTCTAATTATCCTTAATACGAGAAACAACAATTTTATGTGATAGTGTACTTCTAGAGTTATAATGGGTATTTTGAAAGCAGACGTTGTTTATGAGGGTTAATGGCACTTAAAAGACGACTCTTCCAGGGAGATGAGAGAAAAATTGGTTACGTGAAAGGAAACGTCAATCTCGCCAATCATTAAGGCTTCAAATACGGTACCCAATAAGAGTGTTCGAATGAAGGTTGTTTACTTCACCAGCTCCCTGATTTTGCAGGGTAGCAAATCCTCATTTCATTGAAGCTAATTAAGTGATACATGTAATACGAATTTAATCATCCATGTGATCTGATTAAAAGAGTAAATTATGCATCGTTTAATATTAATATTTCTGTTAATGTTAAACTTTTATATCTTCAAAACGAAATTGTCGCAGAATCGACACCTTTTGGACTAGTTCCTGAGCTTTATTGAAATTCTATAACTCAAACAGCAGCCTCATTACAGCCTACAGAATTCATGGAATTTAAAATCATATAACCCAAGAAGGTCGCCCACCAAATAGGACATATTTAACCTTTCCGTGCTTCGCAGAGTTTTATCTATCACAATTGTGCAGTTTTAATCACGCTTGAAATTGTATATTTCATTTCAAAATTTACCAATATATGATCATGTAATATTTGACGTCTCGCGGGAGTTACGAAGTTCAGCACCATGTCCATTCTGAAATATGAATATTTACATTTATAATGCACATAAAATTTGTCACGCACATTAAGACTGTATATGTATGACAGTTATATTTTCGAGGTAAATCTGTTAAAGTAAAATTCTTTTTATTTTTATTTTAGTAACCGAAAAACAAGCTAGTGGCAATTTAGCCAAATGCGAAATGTTCGACAACCCGTTACTTCTTATTAGAGTCAGTTTTAATTAAATTCATTAGGGCCGACGATTTAATGAAATAACCCACTAATTGAGATTCTCTAATTAGGGAGAATTTTCTTCATTTTAAAGAGAAGTTTGTATTTTGATGGGTAATTTGTTTCGCGGAATTTATTTTTTTTATTTGTTACAAGAAAAAAATTACTTCAAAATGCAATTTCTAACAAGAGTAAGGAATAATTTAATGCCAACACATGTTTGACTGTCTCGGCTTGCTAAGTATTTATTATCTACTATCTCACCAACAGGCAATTTTATTGCTTAAATTGAACATATCTGCTATGTTAAAGATTTTTATAATGTATAATCATTTTGCTTTAAAATATGTAGCAAGTAAATAGTATTCATTAGCTATTTATCCTTCTGTTGCGCACAATCTATAATATGCATTCTTCAGTCCATCGTAACAAACAACATAAGATCCCGGGGGGATAAGCAGCAATTATCGCCCCAAGTAAACGACGCCACACATTCCTTTCTCTACATTCAATCCTTGCTTCGCCTGCTACTATTCTTATTTTTATTTCAAACTTACAACGTCAACTTATTCTTGTAGTTGATCTGATACACATTCCTTCCTCTCTATCCCACATTTCCCAATCTACTGGCTAGCATACAGTTTATGGCGAGATGGCGACCCCTCAGCACAAAGTGACTCATCAGACCCCGAGGTCCTTCGCGAGTTTGTAACCACCATGCGGAGCGATTTTTGCCAAACTTTCGGAACTGAAGCTCCAACCATTAGACATTGGCATCAAATGAGGCGACAACAGACATGCTTCTGCAAATTTGGGAGAAATTTGAGTATCAAACTGACGTGTCCTGAGTAGTCGGCGAGGGGGTCACATGGAACACTTATACCCTACCATGTCAAAACTTGAGTATATTCTGACCGTTTTGCAATTTCACCTGCTTCTGTAATTTGATTTATTTTTTTAAATATAGAATTTTGAAGTCGGATGAAGACTTTTGATAAACCAACCCTATGTGTATGCGCGAGCACTCGCTGCCATATAAGAGCATCCATCTAGTCTTCGTCGATAGATGTTACACTTTCGTGAAACATGGCTGATGAAGAAATACGGAGCGAGAGGAGTCATTGATTTCGTACTTGTTCAAGGAATTCGGCAAAACAGAATTATAAAAAAATGATGGAATTCCACGGAAATAATTCACCATCGTATGTGACTGTAAAAAATGAAGCGGTTATCCAGTCTGGTTAAAGAGATTTAAATGCAGTCATCGTCAGGTAAAAGGGTCGTACACAACGTCTTTTTTAAGATTCTGAAGAAGTTATCCAAAAATGCCAGGCCATCACTACAAATTATTATCTATCTCTACTGAAAAAAAATAGTATGAACAGAAGCGGAAGAGAAGTGCTATCGAAAGAATTCTGAGCTATGCTGTAGTTAAACCTATAAATGTTGCCTCATCCGCTATATATATTCTAACTTCTTCCTCATTCGTCAGTTGAAAGCGTTTCTATAGTGATAAAGAGGTGATAATTGAGGTGGAAAATCCAAAATTCGATAACCTGAAAATTGTTATCTGACAATGCATTGCTAGAAGGGCTAATACATGTTCAAAATTTTGAATTTTCCACTTGCCTCAGCTTGCGAACCTTATGAACGGCCTTGTACATGATAGAGCATCTTACTAATAACTCGAACTATAACCCTACTTTTAATGAAGAATTATCAAAACTGTTAAACATTATGCCAAGGATTAAAAGAAGTCAAAAATAATTGAATCAATTTTTTGTATTGAAAGTCAGAAAGATATGATTTATCTTGAATTCATAAAAATTCATACAATATTCGAGGTTTCTTAGAAATGCATTCTATTAATAAAGCATTAGCTATCGTTCGTTTTAAAATTCGATTACATATTTATATGTTTTTTAAAGGCCAGTGAAGGTAACCTAATATCAATAAAACGGGCACATGAAGGTAAAAGGCGAAGCTTCTTGGAATAAAAGAATTGAGAATGGCGAATACGGAGTAGATGGTAGGAAAAGAATAGCAAATGGGGGTTTTAGAAAGGCAACATGGACAAAAGGGAGGGTCCGACAACTCCACTCCACGAATGCCACGTGTTCAATACCAAAGGAAAGAAGGCAAATACAAAGAAACGAAAGAACCATTGAAGAAAAGAGGAAATAAAAAGGCTAGAAACTTGTTTTGTTGTTGAATAGACCCTAGCTAATTTCGTTAAACTCACATTTTAGCTTGAAAGGTTAAAATTTTTTAAGGCGGACTGAGTGAGGGGAGGAAGAACTTCAATGCATTCACTCCGATCGTATTCTGAAACGAGCAGCTGAGGCTATAAAATGGAGGAAGGCTGAAACCATTTGAGTATCCAATGCACATTCGACATTCATTTAAAAACCAAACGAGACAATTTGTATTGTTCGTATAGTGATAAAGATTTTCGAGGCAACATTATAGAATGGAAAAATAAACGAAAAGATATAATTTAAGACGGATAAATCTTATTAATATGTAAGAAATAGAATTTTCTTTTAAATTTATAACAAAATCGTTAAGAAATTATGTTATCTTAATCTTTAGTAATAGACGCCTACACTGAAGTAACGAGTTCCCGTTGTACATATTCTTATAATTCCTAATTTAACTTTACAAAAGAAAAAGACATTTAAAAAAAATGGCGAAATATACATAAACTTCTGTATTTTTTAAAATAAATAAAATAAAATTGCTATATGCATATTAACAAAATATTGGGTTGTTTCATGATTATTGGTCGATTTTCACGAAAATAAAAAACGGCATTAACAGACGAAGAAATCCATTTTCTTCGGAAAAATATCTGCCCTCGGCGGCAATATACAGCATGTACATAATATATTGCGCCGGTTTCATGTTTTATTGTAGGTGTATTATTTAACATATCATAACGAAAGTTTGCAAAACTTGTGACTCGCCAAGTTTTTTTTGAAAAATGTCCGGCAGATCTATGTTTCCGTTTGCGGCCATTAGAGGGTTACAGCTGCAAAATTGATGGAGTGTTCGTGTCGGAAATGATCAAGAAAGCTGCCATGGCCTCCACGCTCCCCTGACTTAAACCCTTGTGACTTGTTTGTATGGGAGTATTTGATGGACTTAGTGTTTGTGCTGCTATTACCGGCTGATCTGCCATTACTTAGCTCGTATCACCGATCTTTTGTTCAAATTGACAGAGACATGCTTCATCTGTAAAATCACTAAAGGGGCACATTATCGAGCACCTGTAACATGGCAAAAAAAAATAAAGCTTGACGAATTGCTCTATGTACTGTAAAGTTTTGTGGTGATATGTTAAATAATACACCTACAATAAAATCCTGAAACCGGGGCAATCATTTGTATACACCCTGTCAAGTGTGTACATAACACTTGCCTAAAATGATGATCAAAATTTAGTTATCTACGTATTCTTTGACCGGCATTTAGCAATGTTCCCGAATAGTTAGGCAATACATGTGTGCTTATTATAACTGTTACTTACTTTTTGATGCTCTATCCGAATCTGAAGGCAAGATCAAAGAAATCGAAAAAATTGGCAACAAAACGGTCGACTTTACTGTACGACATTTTTAACTGGCTTGCGTTTTCAATATTGTTTTGACAATGCAGTATCACGAATTATCAACTGATTATACTTGAAAACCAAATGTTTTAGTTGATAAAATTATCTAAACAGACAATATCTGCGTTAATAAAAGTTCATTTTCGTAATATACAGGATGCTTATAATAGAATAACCTGATTACAAAACTTAAATAACTCGAAGAAAAATTAATTTAAACCAATCCAGTTAGTCGCAGAGAAATTATGGAAGTTTTTGAAGAGTATTAAACAATTTCCACGTGACTTCCGTTCGCACTTCTTATAATGTCCAGACGATAATCGATTACACGCTATAACTTATCTAGCATTTCCTGGGTCACAGTCGCGATAGCTTCGATAATTCTCTGCTTCAACTTTTCCACAT
>JAHWFO010006271.1:2612392-2638310 GCA_023313115.1 Rhysida immarginata
ATTATTGTTGGTTGGGCCACTATTGCGCTCAACGCCTCAATTAACCTAGCATACAATAGCCAACAATTACAACCAACTTAGCTTCATCATCTTTATATCAATTGTTAAATTCTTATTTCAACTGTTTTCACCATTCAAAAATGTTTTATCCTACTGATGATGAGAAAAATTCTCGAAAACGTTTTATATAAATTTTATCCCAAATATTTGGATCACCCTCTTCAAAATTTCATCTGTATTTCAAAACCAACACTTCCTTCAAGATTATCGTTTTCCACTATCAACATTATCTTCACAAGACTTCATCTACATCCTCAATAGACTGGGTTTATTTCTGCTATCAACAACAACATCTTCAATAGACTACATCCTTTGAGTTTTCTTCCATCTCACAATTTTCTTCATCGTTTTTCAAGATTGGTGACTTTATTTAGTATTATATATTTTTTTGTTTTTATTAATTTTACGATTTTCCCCATTAAAAGGAGACTGGCCACATTTAAATTTAAAAATGAATCTTTTTTCTTTTGTTTTTCAACAAATATAAATGAGTTCCATTAACAGCTCGTTTCATTAAGTTTTAAAAAAAATGCACGAGTACGTTATTCTATTCACAAAGAGACGTCACAAATTATTCAGATATTAAATGTATGTTTTACTGAATGGAGTACGTATGTGATCAAGCGTTTCCGGAACATACTTTTGTACATTAAACAAGATCTAACTATGGTTTGAACCTTCCTATGTTTATACAGCCTTTACATTCCGAGGAAGATCTTCCAACAGATTTTAATGGATAGCTTCAGAAATTTTCTTCCATTCTTCCCGAAGAGCGTGACGAGTTAAGTCATAGATGTGGGCGACGAGGCTTAGTCCGTAGTCTTCGCTCCAATTTAAATCACAGGTGTTCAGTGGAATATATTTCGGGGCTCGATTTAGGCTAGTCCATTTCTTCAACTCCTATCTCCTGTAAACTATTCCTGTGAACATCTTGCTTTGTGACAAAGAGCATTGTCATATTTGTACAATAATGATACAAATGCAAACTACCGCCACAGTCTTGGCAGTGCAGAATTGTCCAAAATAGCGAGGTATATTGCAGATGTAATACTGGAAAAAGTATTTGCAGATGTAATTTTTGCTACTGGAAAAAATTGGCCCAATCCGCCAGGCACAAACTAGATCATCTGATTGCCAGAGTGTTTATTGAGATTTGTCACCTTATAAGACACTATTTCATAATACAGTTTCTGTGCCGAAAAAATCATTATAAATGTCGCTTCGCATTGATTATGCTGAGGTGGCTCTAATAAGATCCTCTGCTCGCGGCGAATGTTAATTGTAATGGCGGAACCTGAAGCGAGATTTCGGAACTCTGTAGCTATCCTTTCACCTGAAGACTTCCGATTGTATCGTGTCACATGTACAAATACTGAACAATCTCCGTCTGTCATTTACTTTGGCCTACCTCTTTGTGGTTTCACTGACTTTGCTCCTTGAGATTTCCACTTCACGTTACCAAGTGCGCTAAGTGCGCTCTAATGAGTGACCCGTATAGAACCAATACAGTCATAAAAGAGTCTAGTAAGACAAGTTTCTTACCTTCTTTATATTGCTTTAGACATCATAGACATGTAAATTAGATACATAATATGTTTTGATCACAGTGTAAACCCGAAACTTGAACATTATTAATTTCTCTTAACGATCAGACGAAATAATTCCATGATACACGCATTGAACGATGTAGAGCGCAAAACATCACAGCGCTACTTCGATGGATTTTTTCCCTCCCTTTTACGAGTTTTATGGTTTTGTTTTCTTTATGCAAAAAGTGGATTTCTACTAATTGGTGATGCTTTACAACTTTACAATTGAAATTTTTTCTCTATTCACTCTGATTCAAAAGTTAGTTTTTGCAACATCTCAGTGTTTACACTAGGGGCGCTGGGAATACTTTTATTCAATGGAGCACGGGAACTTTCCTAACTTGACTTTTATAACTCTTGCTTCTTTTGTTCTAAAACTATTCGACTGTTTCGGGAATTTCCTCTGTATATTGCAATTTAATAATTTATGTAAAACTGAAAGTTTGGCAAAAAGTGTGCACGAAGCTTTAAATCCACCCATGTGAGTGCATGTCGGTGAAAATCTTGAAAGTTTGGCAAAAAGTGTGCACGCTAAAAATACCCTCATATCTGAAATTCCTATTAAGAAAACTATATTCTAATTATAGAAAGTATTGTATGCAAATGGTAACTGTTCCTGATGTCATAAAATTGAAAAATGCCGACTAAAGACCGGTTGACCAGTGGCTGTAAAGAGATAATACTGAATCATCTTTCTTCTGAAATGAGGTGGCAGCTTTTGCCATGCAGGACAATGATTGCTAAATCAACTTATAAAGTTTCTAGCTTTGGATTTCCCATTGAAATTTTAAAATCCAGAATTCGCTGATAGTTTAAAAGTTGTAGTCAACTATTGTTCAATTTTACTATTTCAATAGTTCTAATGTTTCTCCAGTAATTCAGATATTATTAGAGTTAAGAAATATGGATGTAAATTGGCTTCAATAGAAAAATTTAAAAATCAGTTTTCAAGCGAAATATGAGCAAAAAATCTCTTCAATGATACTCTTGTTTCAACATAATTTGTTCAAATAAAAGAAAATTGTTGTTGGTTAAAAGAGATAGGAACTCAAGTTGAATTAGTTGTTTAAAGTTTTACTGCTTTCAGGAAACACATCGAAATGAAAGATCATATTAAATTCAGTTTTTCTCAGTTTAATGAGCACTTTTTCCATTCTCAAAAAAATTGGTTACCTGGTGGTGAAATGTGTGATGCGATTTATTTTTAAAAACAAATTTGGGTAAACTTATTGAGAAATAAAAATTTAACAAGAAATTTCTGTTGCCATAAATAATATAACAATTGAATAATATAACTTTTTGATATCATGCATGTGTTTTTGAGTTATCAAAAGGAATTACTTCCTATAGAATGATATTCTTTTTTATCTGTTGCTTCATCACTGGGAGCCCATGTGATCGTGAGAGTTTTCAGTTTCGAGATTCGCAAAAATCGATTTACCTCTAACTAGTGAATGCTGTGTACAAATATACTGAAAAACAATAGCGATTCAGGAAAAAGAGCTATAAAATTTGTATGTACCAAGACGGATATTTTTTGCCAAATCGGAAATCTGCAGTTGTTTTGAAACTTTTCATCTCTTGAAAACAAAAGAGTGGCTCTAAAAGTAATGCATCACATTTTTAACAACACAAAGTTTAATTCACGAACTTGCTATTTACACAATACCTCCTTCTCTTTTTTTTATCCTCTTCCCGAGAGAGAGGCAAATGCAGCATTTGTTCAAATTCTCTGCTGCATTTGACATCTGTCAGAAACAATGTATAGTAGAGTTTCTTGTGTGAGAATGAGACGGTAGGAAGAATTCACAAGAGGATGAGACTTCATTCTAAACACAAAATTTGAGGAGGACAATCGTCTTGTTTCACTGAAAGATGCAAATTGGGGAAAAAACTGCAAATTCAAGACTGTTTTATGAGCATTAATTGTTCGTTGGGTTAGCCCACCCCGTCAATTATTTTAAGAAATTTATTTTAGATTTCAGATTAGATTTGAGATGATAAAAAAAGTTTCAATTTATTTCTTGAATGAGATAAAGTTTTTGTAATCAGTAAAAATATTTTGTAAATTTTACGTTTGAAAAGCGTTCCTGAGCTATGATAATGAATATAAGATATAAATTGAATTATTGTTCATATATGACGTTCCCATAATTTCTTATTCTGCTTAAGCTGCCTATTTTAACAGGCAATTTAAGCGATCAAAGTTTATAAATTTTAATTAAAAACATGTCAATATTATATATAGAAGTGCATTTAGATAAAAGACAAAAAAAAAGAGTGAATCAATGAAGTGGAATGAAGTTTCAGGTGAATTGTGTCTCCAGAAATTATTTCACTAATTAAACTTTATTACACGGTTGCCTAAGTGAAGAAGATTGGCTAGCCAATGATTCTTACATTATTTCCAAATGAAAACATTGTCTAAGCAGCCGAACAGCTTGGTGAGTAAATTTTGTTGGGAATTTTAGCAGCACTCTGAACTGAGGGAGGATTCACTGCTCAATTAATAAACTCAAAACAAACAGTAAAAAACACACAGAGCAAATTGTCTCCATAGTGATAGTATAAAGATTCTACCTCCTAGTTTCCAGCGAGACAATCATTAAAGAGTCTTTCATGCCTTAACGAGACCCTTTTATGACCCCTTTGGTCTTCATCCCTCCTCCGCCTTCTCCGCTTCTCCTTCGTTTAGGCAATTTCCCTTTGTGATGAAAATCACGACAGTTTTCTCCTTTCGCACTCTTTCATAGTAACTAAAGAGGAAATCTTTTTTTCAATCGCCAAAATTCAATCTGTACGGAAATTAGAAATCTGATGAATCATAAACGGGAATAGAAATCATAATTCCAAAATGAATGGCAAAAGTGTAATAATTGGGACGGAAAATGCAACCAGGAGACGAATTTTATAGCAGTTCTATTGCTAAGAAAATTTTCCACTCGCTTTCATAATTAATTATACGCGTTTGCGCATTCATCGAAACAAAATTGTATTAATAAATACATTTCTCGTTTATTTTACATAAGAAAAAATAATCCCCACTTAAACCCTTATTATAAACTGAAGTGATTTTCTAAAATATTTATCCTTATAATAATTTAAAACTGCGATAAAGTATTATTAAATTTCGAATAAATAAATTCTCATTAAAGATCATATACAGATCTCGATTATCCGAATTAAACAGCAGCAAAAGTAGCCTTAGATAACTGGATAGGAAAAAAAACAATCTAGGCGAGTCAAAAGTTGGGAATATTGCTTAATTTTTATTGCAAGAATGTATAACACTGAAACGAACGATTTAAATACTAACGCCTAGTTTTCTTTCGTTGGGCAGATTGTAGATATGAAATAGATATTAAGCAACAGGTTCGATACTTAAAATTCTTAACAATCGCTTTAATTAGAACCAAACATGTCACGACTCTTATTATTAAAAAATAATGAAAATAATAAATTGAAGTAGGTTTTTTTTTTTTAATATTTTTTTATAAAGCTGATAATGACGAACACGGCGAGGTTGCTACAAAGTTACACCAACAGCAGCTCTTAACGTGCAAATAGTCAACATAATAAATGTAACAATGCGTAAGCCCTGTACTGTCTATCGTTTTCGAATACAGACTAATTTGTTGCGGTTAAAAAGCTGTATGCTTCAAAGTTTCTATAAAATTACACATTAAGATAAATTTAAAAAATATTAAAATACCCATATCGTTTTACACCTGTTCTTCATGTAATAGATATGCTGCAAAGCTATTGATTTATTTTTTATTATTATTTTCATAATTATGCATTATACAGTATGTAATACTAGATTAATTAAATTCAAGTACTCTAAATAATGTCGACGAATAACCTTCCCTTAATTTTGAGCATTAACTCCACTTTCAGTTTATTACGTTCGTAGAAAAATTTCCTTAATTAAATGAAGCACATTCTAAAAATAATTCGGAAACATGATGCATCGTGTAGATGTTTTTATAAAACTCCGCGATATCGCTTCTCTTGCCGTCCTCCCCATGGATTGATCCGCCTCGTTTCATGTTCTCGTTTGACGAGGATGCCAGTCTCCTGAGGATTATAAACAAAAGCAGAAATGCTTGGTTTAATAAAAAGAACTTAGAACGCCTCTTTACTTATTAAGAGAAGAAGCCAAACTTAATATAATGAAGTATTGTTTTATGTTTCGGAGAGATGAACATTCTTATTGTAGTTTTAATTTTGGAGATAATTATAACCGCGATAAAAGTTAATTATCCTCCCGATACCTGTTCAATTAAGAAAAAAATAAGTTTCAAGATAAAGTTTAAATTTTCGAAATTTTAAGAAGCAATTTATGAATTTCTATTGCGTTCAAATTCCATTTTAAACAGCTGAAAAATCTTAATGTTTGAAATGAATTCTGGAATTCTGGGATACAGTATTAGATATCACCGCTCTATATAGTAATAAGCTGAATGATATTGCTGAGACGCCAAGAGATGAGTCATTGAATTATTAAATTTAAATTTCTTAATATTAAACAAAAGATAAACAATAAAAAAATAAAAGTAGAAATAAAAATTAAAAAGATATATAAACAATGTTTATCCTTATTTAACAAAACAATAAGGAAATATTGTGGAATGGAACTAACTATAAAGTGAAAACTTTTAATCCACAATAATAAAACTTGCGGAGTACAGGTTTACACTTTATGATTATCCTTACTTGTTTGTAATTCAGCGAAACATGAAAAATTATATGAAATTTTCTCATTGCTTTAAATTCAAATTACTTGCTTAAATAAATATTTAGAAACAAATCTAGCTCTTTAATTAGAGTAAATATTTTTAAATAAATGTTATTAATGGCAATTTATGCTACCTGCATCAAATGAATATAATGTAGGAATCGGCGATTAGGTTTCATTTAGACGATATCAACGTTGGTTTCACTCTTCATAGAGGGTAGAAAAATAATAAGAATAAAGCGACCAAAATTTTTAAACTTAAATTTTTTAACCAAATATTTATAAACATCCTATTAAATTGCCTTAGTATAAAAGAAATACGATGCGTTTTTTTGTTAGAATATTGGCTTTGATCGAATTACTTATTTCTAAAAAAAAATAAAATAGCAAGAGGTAGTGAAAAAGCGAACTAAAGAAAAAGAGAAATATAACTAGACAAAAACAAAATCGGAAAAAAGGCATTAGATGTTTGATGTGGAGTTCAAAGCAGTAGAAGAAAAGTTAATGGATGACGGTGAAGCATTCTTAGCAGGCTCCTCTGAATTCGCTGGAATACACCAAGTTATTTACTCTATTTAGATTGTTTCTTATTCAAGCGTCACCTTTTCATGCACGGTTCAGAACTTCTTTGTCAACGTTCTTTAACTTCAGATAGAACGGTTTGTAACAGCCGACGTTTGTGAAAAACGACCAAAGGAAAAACATCTTAAAAAAAGTTTCACTCGCAAGACACGTTGCCACAGAAACCTCAACGATCGACGTCGATGTCCGTCTTCCCTCCTTTTCCGGCAAATGCTTGTTTCTCTCATTCACCATATAAATCTTACTTTCTATATCCTCCTTCCAGTTTTTAAAGTTTTTTTAAAGGCCTCCATAAAGTTTATATGTAACAATAAATACTCATTCAGAGTCAACTTAACACCCGCCCCACACACATAAACACATACAAGCGAAAAACTGGTGCCGAGGATCGTCTTATCATTTCCCTTTATTCTGTATATTAATTATTGTAAAACACTATTTGTATTTGTAATAGTAATGTCTTTGAAAGCAAGTAAATCGAGCTGATTTATAGATTAAATAATAGCTACATTAGATAAATATTAAATTTTCATTTCGCAACTTTTTAAACTGTCAGATGCATAAGACATTTGAAACATTCTAATATTGCAAAAAAAGGTTTCAGAAAAAATCCATCCATATATAGACACCGTCACAAGTAATCCAACCCCTGCAGCCAAGGAAAGCATACAGGGTGTCTCACCTAAAGTGAACCAACAGCCAACTTCTAAAATACAAATTTGACAAGAATTATTGTACTTTCAATGCAAGAATTTTTGTACTTTTATGTGAGGGGCTTTTATGTGTATTCCATTTCCAAAAGCAAAAAACAAAAAAAAACCGACGCCATTTTCGAATATGGAAGTCAGCTTTAAAATGTGCAATGGAAACCGCTATTTTAATGGTATTTTCAGATTGTACGCAACATTTGAGAAATGTTTTATTCGTGGTGTTTTTCCAATTGATTTAACCGTTTAGGAGATAGAGGCACTGAAAGTTTTAAAGTTTTGAACCCAATTTTATCGATGAAGACAAAGAGATAGAGGGCGGGTCTTAGAAACATTCCTATTCTACTTTTTGATGGACTTTAAGAATCCGAAGTCAGAATTTCAAAAGTCCTAAATTTTTTGGTACACATGCACAGACCTTGCGTTGGATCAACCGTAAAAACACCAAGAATAAAACATCTCTCAAATGTCGTGTACAATCTGAAAATACCAATAAAAATAAGGGTTTCCACTGCACATTTCAAAGTTGGCTTCCATATTCGAAAATGGCTTTGGTTTTTTTGAAACGGAATACACATAAAAACCGTCACATAAAAGTACAATAATAATTATTCTTCCATTGAAAGTACCCTGTCAGATTTGTATTTTAGGCGTTGGCTATTAGTGCACTTTAGGTATATAAGAAGCTTCAAGTGATCAAAAACGCAAACATTGTCTTTCTACAATAGTTGTGCGGCATTCAAAAATAGGGGTGTATGACTCCCTAGACTTTGGACGCTCCTATCAAAGGTTCTTTCGAAAATGATACTGCCAGTGGTTGGATACTGCAGCAGCGTGGAACAGTTTTACACCCTGGTGGTTTTGTGATCCTCAGAGAGCTGGTTAGGATCTACACCCATCTGGAACAGGTCTTGTTGAATTTCAGCTTATCATGGATGATGGTCTCCACACTCCCAGTGCTGATTTTCAGTATTGAAGTCAATTCTTGGACATGAATCCGCCTGTTGTCCCTTATCAGCTCATTTGTTCATGCGATGATGCCATCATTGACTGCAGTTATTAGCCTTGCCTTATGAGGTTCATTTTCGGTGGATTCTCGCCCTCCTTCAAACTTTTGCCATCAAGCAAAGACGAATGATCGAGACAAACATAACTCGATGAACTGTCTCTGAAGTCTGTGATGAATTTCAGATGTTTTCACACCTTCTGAAACTTAATGATTATTCGTTGTTCAACTTTGGTCGACACATCGCTGTCATGACAAGCAGATGAGTGGTGCTACATTTGCATGACAGGTGGTAGTTGCCATCCCAAACAATGAAAGTTAAGATTTTTACAACAATGAAATTTACAAAAAATAAAGTTCAGCTCAAATTTGAACGTTCCTCGTATTTCAACGTTCCTGGTGATGAAGTTTGGTTGGTTATACAGAATGGAAAAACAGAAATCATGTTACAAAATTGTAGGGGATTTGTAGGTGGTTCAGAGTAGGCCATATCTTATGTAGAAACCATTATGCGGAAATGTTCCATTCTCCTGTTATGAAAGTGGAATCGTGCAAAAACCATTGAATATTCATGTAACAAAAACAAACTTTATTGGGTTACGAAAAAAACTTTATAACAGTTGCTCAAAACGGCGTTCCTCAACGTCACTGTAGGCATGACATCTGCGAGCAATGTTTTCTTAAGGAAACTTTGATAAACGACGTGTTTCCATTTTTGCCTCTTTTGACCTCCCGCTCCTTCCATGTAGCCTAACGTGGCTTTTGCCTTTTCCCCCCCCCCCCCCCAGTTGGAACATAGTTTTTTCGTATAGATTGCAGAAGACATTTGTAACAACTCGCTTCCCAAATGCTAAATCATATGCCTGGCACCCTGAGTATATAGCGCATCTTAATTACGGAGATAATTACGGAAATAAATAACCATAATGCTATTGTGTATTCTGTATTCTGTTTTATTGTGAAAAATGAAAATGAAAAATTACGTAACTCGGGCTCGGATCCCCCTCCCCATCACGTAAATCAGCGTAGCTTTTTACCGAACCCCTTCCCCCCTGACCGGGCCACGTGGTTTATGGAAGCTCCCTAAAGTCTTTCAAAATGCCTTCCATGTTTTGAATGCGTTCCGCTACAACCGGAATCTGCGCCACCAGTTCTTACTGGGAATTCACTGGAGTTTCATAGACAAGACACTTCATGAAACCCCGTGTCCAACATACCAATGATAGTATGGATGAATACCGCCAGACACTCATGTGATCCTCATTCATGGATCATGCAATAGAGCATCTCTTTTGACAGGTTTCGTTGAACTTCTTTAATTACTTCCTTTTCAAATCCTGCTTCACTGCAATTCATTGGTGCCCCGCAGTTGATCCTTCTGCCTATGAAAGTGGAATTGTCGTAAAGCTGACGATAAAATCGGGCTAACATTTTGTGAGTAGTATTGGGACGCTGTGGGAAGCGTTCTCCATAAAGGCGACTAGCAGCTCGTCCATTATATCGCGTTTCACCATACATTAAAAACATAACAGTATACCCAGCCATTGTTAATTTAAGTTGTGGAAAAAAGCAACATTCAAAGTGGCGAAACAAGAATAGATTATTCAAGTTTTGGACGATTCCACTCAAACAGCAACATGAGGGCAACTTAGAACATGAATCCTCTTACACCCTGTATAAGAGAGGCATAAGTTTTTATTGAATTGTCTACCATCTGGAAATACGCCGTTTTTCTTTCCGGAAGAAACTGTACATGCCAACTCTTTTCAAGTGGTAATTCATCAATCATCTATTAATTGAAAATTTTGATGCAAACAATTACAAGCATTGTTATTGCTTATCAATTATTGTATGTTGTTTAATAGATCTATTGAACTCCACTATATCAACTGTTTAACAAATTTAAATGTTATACAATATGTGCAACGGAATACCAGGGCTATTTTGTAAACATTCTATGCTATGCTGGTTATGCGAAAGTGATTTTATGAACACCTGAAATTAATAATTCTTATAGAAATTAGATTTCATGTTTTTTTGGTTGATATTTATGGCATTAGGAAACGTTAATCAGGTTGATCGATAGAGGTTTTTGATTCCAACCACATATCTATTAAACGTCGTATGTGATTTTTCTAAAATATGCTGTGTAAGAAATCAAACAAACTGTAAAAGTAAATTTAACAATAAATTAATTGACGCGAAAATTTGAATTGTTTTCTTTACCTTTCACGATCATGCACTCTCACTCTATACAGCAAGAGATGTAGCTTTGTTTAATGTAATCGCATTTGCCTCTAAAGACTGGATCACAGGGCTTCAATTTGACATAGACGTCCCTTGTTGGGAGTAAATGAAGCTCATGAAAATCGCCGGCTCCTCTGATCCATAAACGCTCTTTAGGAATCACAATAGCCGCATCGTTTGAATTAATGAACTTATTGAAAATTTGCCAACGCAAGCCAGCGGGAGATGAAGAGTGGTCTTTCGACATTCACTGAACGAGCTGCAGTGAACGGGTACACAAGTCAAAGGAACCGATGGTCGGAATTAATTGGAAAGTTTAAGGAATCAAGAAGAAACAAATGACCTTTCAAAATTATAAAGGTTCGTCCATAAATTAGGCCAACATGTGGTTGTTGTTTCTGATTTATTGGGAACAATTTTTGCTCAGAAAAAGGATATAAATCTAAAATATATTTTTGATATAAGAAAAACTCATTAACACTCAAAATTGTAAATGCTGTATACAGCAAATTAATCGTTACTTTTGTTTAATGAAGAAAGTAGAAATAAAAATATTTCTGAATAAGATATAATTTTATCGCACAAACAAGAAAAACAGGCTCTGAACATAAAGTTTTTATTTGTTTGGCTTTATTCGGACTCTTGGCTCCTAGAAATGTTAGTATTGGTGTAATTTTATTACAGTGTATGTATTTTATTAGAGAATATCGTTGAATGATTCGTCGTTGAATCATTCAGTATTCGCTTTATATTCAAATATTGGAATTCTGTAGTAATTCACAGTAAATTAAGTAATATAGATTGATACTTTAAAAACGAAATGTTTAATGATATGCAATAATTTCAAATATAAATTATATCTTTCGATTAACCAGATCCACTGTGAAGATTGTTTTTCGCTAAGATATTCGGGCATACAAAACAACCTCTCTCTCTTAATGCGCCGTCTCTTGACTGAGGTTGGCGGCCAATTGATATTGACGAACTAGGAATAATAATGCGGTAGTTTTCCGTTGCGTTCCGCATGATTAGTAAGAGACAAATAAAACATCCATGCCACAGCGGGATTCGAACCCGTGACCCGAGGATCTCGAGAACCACTGAAGCCTGCGCCCCTAGCGCTCTCGGCCACCAGGGCCGGCACAAAACAAAGTAGCCAAAGAATTAAAGTTAGTATTCTCAAAAATTGACATTTATCAAACAGCGAGTAGTGACTATTTCAATTTTTAATGAGGGAGAAGAAAAGGTGGTAATGCGGCCCCCTATCGGTATATTGGCCCCAGCCTGATAAATCAACAATTAATGTCATGTGCGAAATAGGTAGAATATCCAAAAAAGCAATAGCTAGTTACAAAATTTAAGGTATAGATATCGCTTCCAGTTGACTCATCTGTCGGCAAGCACTAAGCTATTATCAATGCACGATAGCGACGAAAGTTTTTCTCGTCAAATATTTTTTGTTGTAATTATTATATAAATGTGCAAAAGGTTGTAATTATTGATTTAAGGAGTTTAAATGATTAATTTAAATTTAAAATGAGTTTAGTCTCCTTATAATGGGGAAAATCGTGAAATAATAAAAACAAAAATTAAAATTAAAGTCACCAATCTTGAAGAAACTTGGGAGATGAAAGAAAACTCAAGGATGTAGTCTATTGAAGATGTTGTTGATGGTAGAAATAAAACCAGTCTATTGAGGATCTAGATGAAGTTCTTGTGCAGATAATGTTGATAGGGGAAAACGATAATCTTGAAGTACAGATGAAATTTTGAAGGGTTGATCCAAATGTTTGGGATAAATTTCATATAAAAACGTTTTCGAGAATTTTTTTCTCATCATCAGTTGATTAAATATTTGAATGTTGAAAACAGTTGAATTAAGAATTTAACAATTGATATAAAGGTGATGAAACTAAGTTAATTGTAATTGTTGGTTATGATTGTTGGCTATTGTATATTAGGGTGATTGTTGTTAAAAAGTAGTGTCCATTTATTGTTTATTTCTATTGATGGTTTGGCTAAATTTTTGTTATTTGTAATGATATTTATTGTTTCTTTAATTAATCTTTTTTTATAATTTTCTTCTTTTCCAATGATTTTTGTGTTATTCCAATCTGGTGTGTGGTTTTCTTTGATACAATGATTTACTAAATGGTTGTTTTTGTCTTTGTGGCGAAGTGCTCTTTCTTGTTCTTTTAATCTTATTTCTAATTGTCGTTTAGTTTGACCTGTGTAGATATGTTCACAATTTTTACATGGTATTTGATAAATTATATTTCTAGTGTTCCATTTTTCTTTATTATTTTGACATATTTCTTTGAAATTGATATTTGTGTTATTATTTTGATTGATTGTTGTTTTTAGGTTGGTAGTGGTTATTAATGTTTTAGTAATGTTATTTTTTATTTTTGGTATGATTTTTATGTTTGGTATTTGTTCTAATATTTTTTTCTGTTTGTGGAAAATTTTATTATTGTATTGTATTGAATATCTTTTTTGTTGTTCTTGTAGAATCGGTATAGTTTTTGTTGTATTGTTTGTAAACGCATCTATTAAAATTTTGTCTAGTGTTAATTTTTTGGTGTTAAATTCTTAATTCAACTGTTTTCAACATTCAAATATTTAATCAACTGATGATGAGAAAAAAATTCTCGAAAACGTTTTTATATGAAATTTATCTCAAAAATTTGGATCAACCCTTCAAAATTTCATCTGTACTTCAAGATTATCGTTTTCCCCTATCAACATTATCTGCACAAGAACTTCATCTACATCCTCAACAGACTGGTTTTATTTCTACCATCAACAACATCTTCAATGGACTACATCCTTAAGTTTTCTTTCATCTCCCAAGTTTCTGCAAGATTGGTGACTTTAATTTTAATTTTTGTTTTTATTATTTCACGATTTTCCCCATTAAAAGGTTGTAATAATAATTTATAATATTGTGACGTTTTGAAGGAAAATTCACGTTGGCTTTTTTCCTTGGACCCTATTATTGTTGTTTGTCACACCGAGCGCTTTTTTTTTAATTCGGCCCCATTAATATCGCCCTCAGAATTTGTATTCATCATTTTGGCTTCATTTTATTTGATGATGAAAGCGATCTTAACCGTAACCGAGGCCGCGTATTGTAGAGGCAGTGTACGAGGGAGGAGCAGTCGTACCAGAGCATAGAGAGGGGCAAACTTACGATCAGCATTAATGAAAAGGAAGAAAAAGGAATATCCCAGATAATGATTATGAATCGGAAGATGCCCTTAACTTGAACAGGATTTAAGTTGCCATTGAAAATATGGACGCTAATTGCATTTTCTGCGATGGTAGCAAAAGAAAACGATAGCCAGAGTGAAGAATGGATACAATGCCAAAAGTGGCAAATGTGAACTCATAGTGATTGTGCCGGACCAGAAGGATATTATCTTGTGATTTCTGTCATTAAATTATGCACACGCGGAATGTCCCTCTGCAACATTTAAACTTCAATTATTTTGAGTTTTTAATTTTTAATTTTTATAGCAGAAATATTATGTTTATTTTTGTTCTAGTAGATAATATCCTAGGTGATTTTATTCTTGAGTTTAGTAACATTATTTTTCCATACATTTAAAATAGCCCTCGGGGGCCATAATGCCCACACTTGAGTTCATCTGATCTGTTTGGAATGACAAAAAAAATCACAAAAAACATTATTATTCAAAAATTTTGAGCATTTTATCACTTCATATCAACAAAATACACGCTCTTTGAGGCTATAGTAACTGGTTTTAGGAAAGCTTTATACCATTTTTATTACAAATTTATAAAGGGGGGGGGAGCACATTACCGTCTTTCCCTCTACTATTTCAATTTCCATGTTTATAATTTTTAATTACACTAGAAATTGAAAAACTTCATTCGAATTTATTCAAACTTTTTTTTTTTTTGAAAAAACACGAAATTTTTACTTTCACTCCTGTTTATGTTACAATTACACATTCTCATTTAGTGGCAATACTTTTTTTCTTGGTCGTAAATTACCTTCCCTTTAAACCCATCCCTTTGCTTTTCACCTTCTTTGAAAATGTGTTTAAATTATATCAGTAAACTTTATGGGCAACATTGTGCTCAATTTTTCTCAGAAGTAAGAAAAAAAAGTGGAATGGAAAAAATTCCAACTTTTTCTCCTTTCCTCAGCCTTCACAACAAATCTGCAGGAGCACGAAACCCCTGAAGGGGCACGCGTCGTTCGTAATTACGTCTTATTTGGCTCCCCCCAATAAGACCCATTCGAGTTCGAAATTTATCAAAGCGCTCTAGACGGAGGGGGGGAAGGTACAAAAACGCAACTTTCGTGGAAGTTCATGATTAAAACTACTGCTTGCTTAGGTAGAGGGAAGACCACAAAACTAAGCTCTTGGATAAATACAGCGAGTTAGATTTGTTTTCATACTGAGTTCATGTTGCACAAATAAATTAGACGATAGAATTTAATGTTAAAGAATTCAATTTTCCTGTGTTAAAAATAACAATTGTATTCGTCCACAGTTAATAAGGCAATCATTGTCCATAACAATAAGCAAAATGTTTTAAATGCAAACTGAATTAAGAAGAATTGAATAAATTAAGACTAAAAATGAAGAAAATATTTATGAAAGTTTTCGCGCTATTTCATACATATTTAATAGGAAAAACAGTCGAATTCAACACGTGATCAATTTTGACTGTGAATATAGTACTGGGAATTAGTAACCTAAGAATTGATGGCACTTTCCGTCTGCAAAGTGAAACAGGCTTTATTGCAGTTTTCACTTCATCGTGGCCACTAACGAACTCCTTTAATATATAGAAAGAAAAATAACTCCGAAAACACTATTCCACATAATAAATTTTAATGACTCAGATGTACACTCACTGATGATAGAAACTTTGTTTCCGAAATGTACATCTGAATCATTAAAATTTATTATGTGGAATAGTGTTTTCGGAGTTATTTTTCTTTCTATAGTTGTGTCCACAGTTTTTGGCTTGATTCCATTGTCCTTTAATATACTTTATATAGAATAATATTATTATTTTATATAATAATAAAGCAGTATCGAATATGACTTAGAGTTTGCAAGCCTCTAGTGATAAAATCGAATACTTTGGCATTAGATTTAGAGTTGTGTAAAAAAAAATTTCATACATCCAATTTCTTTCGTATACGCCTGACAGACTATAAAATACGATGTAAAGTATCCGAATAATTTTTGCTAAATTGTATAAAAAAGATTTCTTATGCTCAAACCTAAACCTATAGATAATCAGTTGTATAATATTTCTTTATAATTTACAACCACTGATTTTCTTCGAATTTTTGGCATATCCAGGAACATGATACACCGAAACACGTGAAGGACTGAAACATTGATATGCACTCCTCAAAAGAATTAAGGGGTAACAAGTTGTGTGAAAATAGCATATTAGGTAAGATAACCTTTAAGGAAACTTACAGAATGAAAGAATGGAACTCTATTAGCATAAGCAATGAACAGTTGGTGGTCAGGTAAACGTTTTTTCTAGGTTACAACATGAAATGTGAAAATGGGAAAATTCAGGGCTTATTATTGGTGGAAATACGATTAACAATTCCCTACTGAGGTGATGTAACAATGTAAAGACGTTTCAGCACCCAGGCCTTATCTTTAGGCATGGATGAAGAAATACAGGATAGGAAACTCCATTGTTTAAAGCGTGAGTTTTTTTTTCAGTGGCGTCTTCTGGCCATTTGCGTGGGCATTACTCTCTGTCTAGCAGACGACAACACTTTTCCTTATTGGCCTCTATGGCTCAGTGGTTGCGTGATCGGCTCATGACGTGGATTCGATCCCGGCCGAGGACGACGAGAATTTTTTCAAGGGGAAAATCCTGTGATCACACACTTCCTTCGGAAGAAGTCCTTATTAAATGTAATAATTGCTGCTTGTGAAATCCGTTTACAGTATGCTTCAGTAACAATTGCACAAGTAAACTGCAACTATCGTAAAGCAAAACATCATCCATACAGATTTTTTGAACATATAACTTCACTTTTCTCAAAAATTCATCCGGTAAACAACTACAACGGTTTTAATTCCCTTCCGATGGAACTGCGTGATCACAGGATATTTCTCCTGAATAAATTCCCGTCGTTCTCAGTCGGAATTGAACCCACGTCCGCGGGCATCGGAGGCGATCATGCAACCACTGAGTCATCGAAGCCAATAAGGAAAAGTGTAGTCCTCTGCTAGACAGAGAGTAATGCCCACGCAAATGACCAGAGGGCGTCACTGAAAAAACTCACGCTTTAAACAATGGAGTTTCCTATCCTGTATTTCTTCATCCTTGCTTTAGGTGATGTAGAAATAAGATTAACAATTCCTTTTCATGATGATGTTACAATGTATGAATTTTCATTGCCCAGGCTTTCTTTCTAGGAGTTGGCATTTAGACGAAGTCATTATGCGTCTATCTATCATGTCCGAAATTTATTCAAGAAGATTGGGATCTGGGCTATGAGCGGACCACGGAGATGTCGTTCTCCTCAAGAAAGCCTGTCACGACATGTGCAAGAGCATGAAGAGAAAATTTTCACCCATGGCTAATGCAAAAGATCACACGTGTTTGCAACACCCCATCAATGTAACGCCAAACTGTCATGCAATCATGTCTGATGATAACAAGGTCTGTTCTATCTTCGATTGAGACACCATTGCACACCATCACCAAGTCGCCATTGGAAGCTCTTGTTTCCTGGACGGTAGTCGGATGAAATCGGTTTTCTATACGTCGCCACATTCGCACACGACTCTCTATAATCGGGACACTTCAGTGAAAAAAAACCGTTTCTCTAATGACAGAGTTGCCAGAGGGCCACTCTTGCAGACGTCTCGGCTAAGACTCACTTTCAAAAGTCGGTTCCTCACGGTCTGATCAGAAACTTGTAGACCAGTACTTCGAGGAAAGTCATTTTGCAAGACTCTGGCAGTGGTTGTGCGATTCCTCAAGGCTTGAACTTGCAGAAACGATCATCTGTAGCGGTGTTGGCTTTAGGCCTAGCTGCCCAGGAGGTCTGTGAACGGATCCTGTCTATTTGTGCCATCTGTCTAGTCTCCAGATCTCAGAGATACCAAGCTGTTGCGCAACATGACGCTGTGTGTGTGATCTTCTTGAAGCAAGACAAGAGAGCCTTGTGGCATCTATAGCACTCAAATGCCTTCTCATTTCTAGCAATCATCAATATGTTACCATAACAGCTACTATTCATATATATCAACTCGATGCACTCAATTAGAAATTACAGTATTAGAAATGTATTTCCATTCTTATTTGGGATAGAACTTTACCATTAGGCGCCTAATCCTCCTATAAATTGTGGAATTGGCTAGAAATGTTAACCCTTTTAATTTTTGAGGAGTGCAGATACACCGAAAGCAATCGACAAACCAAATCTCAAACTTTTTGACCATTTAGCAC
The DNA here is from genome assembly GCA_023313115.1 of Rhysida immarginata. Classification (NCBI taxonomy): domain Eukaryota; kingdom Metazoa; phylum Arthropoda; class Chilopoda; order Scolopendromorpha; family Scolopendridae; genus Rhysida; species Rhysida immarginata. Next base: position 2,630,798 of record JAHWFO010006271.1, read on the forward strand.
ACTAGTAAAATTAGAAATAAAGGAGTGAAGACTTCTACCAGCCACATTATTTCTAAAAAAAAACAAAAACAAAACGAAACGATTTCCAGTGACGAGGTAGTGAAAGATGAAGTAGTGAAATTGCTTAATGAGCAGAATGCCAGTTTCATCAGGCAATGACAAACCTCATTTTACGCCATGACAAACGCTGGAATAACTTTGGCGATTATGTTGAAAAATGAAGGTATATTATCAAAATCAAAAAAAATTTCTGTCTTGACCTAACTTACCTGTTGCAAAAAAAGTGAAACTTGTTTTTTGACTTACCGTCGTATAAGGTATGTCACAGAGAGAGTAAAGAAAGGAGGGATTGAAGGAGAAGATTCCAAAATTAATTTTTTCAGCGAATATTGCGAACAAATTAATGACCGCTTCACTGTATGACAAGATAAGTGATGTTGCTGTGCTGCGGGTATATCTTTTTTATACAAGATAAGAGGAAAAGGGTTTTTTGAAACCAAACAATACATACATACAATAAACAATAAATACATTTAACTCTCGCCATAACGAATTGTTTGTTGTGGCAATTGGACAATTCATAGTAATGAATTAGTACCATTAGAACACGAACCAGTGAACCGATTAGAAAATTTTTTTCTTTATTATAAATTGTCATCGATCTTGTGTATGTGTGTCAAGTTTCAGCTCTCTAGCTTGTCGGGAAGTTGGTTTAATATTGATTACAAGATTTGACCTAAACAAACTAACATTGCAAGTTTAATAAAGCTTTTGATAATGAACAAAATTTGTTTTGCATATTATATTCCATCTTCCAGAGGCAGGTGACAACGATTGCTGTGGACAATACTTATATTTAAAATGGAGAGAAACATTAATTACTGCTTTAAGAGCATTTAAATTGAACTGCGCAATTATGACTTTAGTAACCTTAATTTTCTCTCGGAAATAGTTACTTTTCGTGTAAATATTAACACACTCCTCCGCAGTAATATGCAACAAGCGTTCTTGCCGAGTTAAACACTCATTAACGTATTCCTTTGTTACTGAGACGTTCTGGTAATTTCTCTCACTATCCGGTTCTAGTTTTTTGGGCAGTTAAATTTCTCAGTATTTCTATAACGTTTTCTAATTAAATGCAAATGATATGGTACAATTAAAGATGCTTTCTTTATTCGGCAGTTTTTCATTCTAATCGGTGTGGAAGGGCACATTAGGCTTATACAGAGATTACGTTGTATAGTTAAAAGCATGATTGCACATTGTATAGCTGTGGGCGAGCCAAGGACCAAGGAGGGGAAGAGAGATAGATGGGCCATGTCATCAGCTGTTCATGAATAAAGTAAAATCAGTAAAATCAACACAAATTGAAACTGCTCCTAAAGCGGCCATCGTCGTGGCAATATTAAGAATACTACGTGATTTTAAAAGGACTATTTGGATGTTTTTTTTATTTTTATTTTGTCTACTATACGAGGGTTGGGGCATAAGTCATGGAACTATTTTTTTCCCTCAGAACTAAGGGATGGTATCACAAAATGTCACATGTCTCAATAAAGCCTTAGTACGTTTAAGCAATACCTGAAGGCTCTGTGATTTACTGTTCTTTAAAGCTCTTGAACAGAGAGCAGTGTACTGTATGTTAAATCAGTTCTTAGTCAACCGCCATGCAGGATGGATATAAATCGAGTTGAACAACGCTCGTATAAAAAAGTAGCCGTTCTCTATTTTGATTTCTGTTACTTATTCTGGAATATGAAACCTGAAATCATGTTCCAGAATAAGTTTTCCAGAATCATGAAACATAACATAATGACTATCTTAATAAACATGAGGAGCATAAAAAACGTTTGTTAAACATCCGTACATTTCGTCCATTCTTGTCCTTTCATCTGTATATTTCAGATTTTCCATCCAGGCTCGAATTCTCAAAAAAAAAATAGTTGCCATGACTTATGAGTCCAATAAGCCTAAATTTTATCAAAGGATACACGAATAAGCGATAATTATCATATAAACGTTTCATACACTTGCTGCTTTGGAAATTTGCTTAAAATGAAGATACTTTTTAAAGTGAATATATTGCGTGCACTTACCTTAATAAGTAAATACGGTGCTTCTATAATTTTTCTTAAAAGATTTGTCTTAATTTGTCTTAACAGATTTAAAAGCAGATTAATTAATTAATTCGCGACTATTAACAAGTTTAAAAGTAATTTTCAAAGAATATTTTTTGGAAGATGTTCTTATATTTTATGTATGGAATTTTACTAACTGATCTACTGAGGAAACTGCTTTTTGCTAAATTTAAAGGGATGAAGAACATTTTAAAGTAATCTCAAAATTAATAAAACATAAGAGCAGCCTTATTGTGTTTTTTAAACCAATTATTCATGAAAAAAAAATTTGAAGTTAACATTTTTCTTTATTTACTTGATCAGAAATAGCTTCATTTATTCTTAATAAAGCATTATACAATACTTTTATCCATACTCGCTAAGTAGAATTTTACTGATATTCTATATCTCCTATTAGTTTAGGTAAAGTGAACAGCGATTATTATTGCTTTCAGAATTCTGGTTTTGAGTTTAAATGAAAATCCATTATTTATTTGTTTTGCATGAATAAATATTATTGTTTGATAACGTTTAATTGCCAAAAGAGTTTCAAATGCACGCTCTTATTAATAGTGCAACATCAGCTTAAATCTCTTTCTATTGATAAATAGCCTTCGTTATACGCGAAGCAATGCTTGGAATATTTTTCTTTGCATAATCGTTGCGCATTTGAAGTAAGCGACACATTAACAAGTTCCAGTTCGCTTCGCCAATTATTTTGTCGTTCTTCTTTTTAATTACGTTAATGCGCCTTGCCATTTCTATTGCCCCCCTCCCCCTCATCTCGCCTTCTTAGATTTCAGGTTGAGTGTTAATACCTCTGTGAATCGTTCTATTAGGATGCTGACGTGTCTAACCTAATGAGTTTGACACTCTACGCCGAGTGAGCAACCCTATAGTTAAAGAAGCAGATCCCTCCGCACTCCTCCCGACATCCCGTTGTTAGTAACACATTCTCTTGTTTAGGAAGTGGCAGCACCGTTGTCTTCGCCAATAATTGAAGCGTCGATTCTACCTTTCGCTCATGAACACCCGTCGCGTTCGTGCAATGAATAGCACGATGCAACGCGAGGAAACCCATTGTTTCATCCGGGTTCCATTAAGTGCCGCAAATGTACTCACGAATAGTCTAGAATCATTGGCGCTTGTCTAAAGTGAGAGCGAGCAAGCGGTCGTGTTTCGGGTTCAAACGAATCAAAGGAAATGACGCCTGTTTAAATTCCAAACATGTTCTCGTATCGCACGCCCTGGCTCGATAAGCTTTCAACTTTCTTTGCTTTTTTTCAATATTTATTGCCTCGTAAATACTCGCATTAGATTTTATGGTTTCAACGGTATTTATTCAAAGTTCATAGATTATTATAATAGGGATGACTCTAAATCATGTTATTCATAAAACAGGTTAACATCTAGATTGTCGCCCAGATTTATAAAATTATTTTTCAGTGCATTAAATTTTTTAAGTAGCCATTCATCTAATACTCGACGCGGAAACTTTATAGGAAATTTAAAAGTCAAGAATTCGGCCTTTTCAACAGACTGAAAATTGCATCAGAAAGTCACAGAGAATTAAAATTTGTTTCTTCTTACATAATATATACGAGACTCATAAAGATATATATGTTTTGGAACAATTTATAAAGCTTCATAAATTATAGGCTTCTTCGTCGATTTGCTGCATTACAGTTCCATTTTATTCGTAGATTGATGTTTGCGTCGTCCAATTATTTTAGCACAAATACTTTTCTAGAAGGAAAGATGAATAATTCTCTTTTACAGACTTTTACTTCTAGGTCACTTAAATATGTCCGAGACAACACAAGCATCCATGTTCACGGTAAAATTTACGCATGCAGCTAACGAATTACGCCTCAACTCTAACAGGAAAGTAAACCCTAAAACCTAAAAGAATTAGAAATGAATTCCGAACTCCAAGAGGGTTCCAACTCCACATATGAACCATTAGAGTTTGTAAGCGATAACAATTGATTTTCTATATCCAAACTCTAATTATTTATATCAGAAATTATAAGTTGCCTGAAAATTTTTCTGTATGAGAATATAAGTTAGCTTTCAATACAATGTTATCTTTGAATTTGATGTAGGCCTTGCAGTACATATCGGGCACAATATCGACCGGTTTCACCTTTTATTCCTGGCTTGGTCAAGGATAAATGAGTTTGATGTTACATTCAGAGTTTAATTCTTTCTATGAATTTTATTTTGTCCTCTTATTAAATTTACAGGTAGCATTTAGAGAAAGTTTCCTTCAGGTCAATTTACCAACTTATTTACAAAAAAAATGGCCATTTAATGCTTGAAATTTTATATGGATCTTGAAAATTTCAACTTTGAACTTGGCGAGGTAACAAGTTAAACTTTGCCTTAAAATATCAGCTGTAATTTTTCCTTAGAAACCAGATCCTTTTTCTTGAGTTCCTCAATTGTGGTTTTTTCACGAGCCACCAACGTCACGATAAGAAGTAGACACGAGTTCTTTAAAGTGTAGTATTTCTCGAGGAATTTTTGGAGTAAACGGAGTCGAGGAATCTTTGGAGTAAACGGAGCTTCTTTAACATTAATGGAACGTGAAATTTTTTTTTTGGAAATTGTCAACTCTTCCAAGAATAAGTGGCTGTTGTAAAATGTCAATAACAGCACACGACCTTTTAAGTTCGGTTTTAGAGCTATTTTATTTTTGCTACTTCTTCTTCGGTAGTCTTTTTGTAATATTTATCTTCAATTACCATGTACCAGGTACCTATATGACATTTTAAAAGGTAAATAGGAATATCAGTATAAAAAAGGAAGCATGAATAGAGTGCACTTTTGATAATATTTTCCTTAGGAAAAAGTCGTAGATGACATGTGAATTCTTTAAAACTGCTCTTTCGTGTATTTTGTTCTTTGTTGTTGAAAATTTGGCTATCTAGAAACTTTTAAAGCACTTTTAAATTTTTTTCAAAGAACGAATAAAGCCTTACATAAAAAAAAGCGAAATATAAAATGCATATGGCTAAGAATGGCTGATATTTAACATTGTCAGTTAAAAAGTTCCAAATTTTGTTTGAAGAGAATGAAATAGGTGCATTTCGATTTAAATTTCAGACCAACTTATAGCAATTTGAAAATGGGATTTTTACTTGAAGAATCATGGTGATGCATATAGATTTAGAATTATAGAACTGCTAATTTCTATAGCGGTGAAACCTTACCGTAAATATTATTAGAATGTGAACAAAGATATTCCAATACAGAAGAACGCGCTACGGTTGTTTGTTTTTTTTAAATTACATTCATTTATAATCAGAAACATTCTGTTAATAAAAGCATCTTTTCACTAACGAATATATTCTTTTCAGAGTAAACATATTGTTGTTCTTCTTTTATCAACATTAGCTCATCGTTACAGTTTGTCTTAGCTGTATTAAAGAAAAGCAAAGAATAAGTTAAATTAATTCGAATTCGTGGAATAGTACAAATCTTAAGACTCCAGTCAATTAAATTAGCGATGTTAAAACTCTTTAAGAACATGCCAAACACGGGTTTTTTTCTTTTCCGCTGTTGGTTTCGCAACTTTTCTAATCCCGAGGCGCCTCAAAAATCACCCTTCCTCCTTCCACCCTTTAGCTTACCGGCTAATTGGGTATCGTCTTTTACAAGGTAACTTTAAAAGCCGGGAGTGCTTTCTTTGCATTAGACGTTACGGTTAGATCCGTTGGTGAATCGGTAAAAGCACTTTCAGCGGCTGTCACTTTTTCTTCTCTGACAATGATGGAAAGGCAAATGAAAAACAAGCAAAATGTCTCTCTTGCAATCAAAGGGAAGGTAAAACATAAAACAAAGGTTACAAGACGAAAGCAGTAAACTAGAGGGACATTATTTGATGAGGTGAATTAAACTACTGTTATCATTTTTAGCTGTCCATAAATCTAATTTCAATGTCTAAATTAGAAAATTATGGCCCGGTAAAATTTAAATACACAATGGAAATAGTATTATATCAAAATTTATAACTCTTACAGAAAGAGAACACAATAAGATTGACTTTATAAATAATTTTTATTCAAACAGAGTGAAATTTCATAATGTACAGGGTGTTTCATAAAATATATAGTCACTTTAGCAAAAGAAAATCTATATAAAAGTTGTCACACTAATTTATACAGATATCAAGTTGTAACACTAGATTCATAACTCCTTTTTGGCTTCTAAAATTACGACAGGTGTTCAAAATGATTACACCGGCCAACGATGAAAATGATTTTCCTTATTCTTGCAGTTTTTAGTGTGCTGAACCCGAAACTCCTTTTAGATTTTTTCTACCATGTCACCTTTCCAAGTTACGCACATAAAGACTGCAATGTTAAAATAATGTGCGAAAAGAAAAGCGGCTGCAGTGTTAAAATATCCATATTTTTAGAGATAAGGAAATTTATCAAGCCCCAAATTCCGAATAATTTAAAATGTTTCGCTGAAAACAAGAAATCTGTGGGTGATAAGGAAAAAAAAACTGAGGTCAGATACGGATTCAGCACTAAAAAGCATAAGAATCAGCTCTTAACGTTAAAAAAAGTTCATAGAAAGTTAGTTAGTTGGCCTGTGTTATTATAAGCGTCGAGAAATTTTTGGATACGGCAAGCAGTTGCTCCTATCCATTTCTCTAGCAAACTATCATCAGGTATAATCTCCTACGTCTAAATGGTAGTGTGGTCTTTTTCGATCGGGTCGTCGTCATTCAAAGCATGTAATAGTCTTTTTCATGTAAGCTTTTGATTTTGCTGTTACGGAAATAAGTTATAGATAGCATCTAGTAAAGTGTGTGTTGAATTGAAAAACTACCGCAAACGTGATTCTGACTTGAATTTGTCGAATTATGTGCACACTTTTTTTTTTAAATTCTCTGTATATGTTTACATTATAAATTCACATTATAAACTCCAATAACTGATTTTCAATTTTCCAAAATAAATCTTTACGTATGCTGAAAATGAATAGTTAAATTTTTAACATCGTCGTAACTGTTTTACTATGTGCTTATGTGATAATTAATTATATACAAAAGGACCAAAAATCATACTATCAATATGTTTTGTCTATCGTGCTTATTTTTGTTGAAGTGCCTATAAATATTTTGCGCCATTATAAAAGAAAACCCAGAGGCTTAAAATGCAATACAATATTTAGCCTAAACTGATGAGTTTCGGTCCTGGCTAAATTACACATACGATATTTGAAATAAATCGCTGTGGCTGACGTAATCAGCGATTCCTGACCTGGATTTTTCCACCCAGATCTAGATTTTTTTTAAAGTTCTAGAATAGAAAGTACGGCAATCCTTTTCCGCGCCGCCTGCAGCTGCTGATTGGTAGAACACGAGTCACGTGAGCTTATCG
>JAHWFO010006271.1:2638710-2669874 GCA_023313115.1 Rhysida immarginata
CGAATTAATTTTTATATTTATATCAAAACTTCAATTTAACAATCCCTGTTCGAATAATGGTGACAAGCCAAATACTGTGGGCAAATGTTAACTAAAAGAAAACCAATTCCTATTTTATTAAATTATATTTTGATATTTTTATACTTGTAATATTATTATTATAATAGTTTAAAAATATTTATAATTTAATAACATTAAAATAAACTATTAAATTGAAGTTTTGGTATAAATAGAAAAACTAATTTGATAAAAGTTATAAAAGTTTATTAAATTATTTTAATAAAAATTTATAAAATTATTTTTGATGAATAAAATTACAAAAAACCTACACATAGCATATACAGGGTGGGCCGTAAGTCGCGTACCAAAGCATTTCAGACAATTCTGATAATAATAAACGTTATTTTATTAAAACCAAGCTTAACTAATGAACTAAGAAACACGTTGCTGGTACAATCACAATTTCTAGGCTGATTACACGACGCTCTTCCGATCTCGTTTACACATCACACTTCACGTAATTCTTTGGTGCGCGACTTACGGCCCACCCTGTATTTCAAAATTTATTAATTTATTAACACTTCATAAATGAGGTGAAAAACTAAAAGTTTAATCTAGTTATCATTAAATTACCTCAACCTTATCATTATTTATATAGAGAGAATTTTTATTGAAAACAAATTTCAAAGCAAAATCAATAGTTACGAAATTTATTGATTGTCAGTTAAATTTCCAGACGATAATAATACGAAATGTTGTTTTAAAAATTGCATTTTAGCCGAATTTTAGAGTAAGCATAACTCAATTGATAAGGCCAACTGGGCCAACAATGGCGGCGCGGAAAAGGTTTGCCGTAGTTTCCTAATTTAGAGCTTTAGGTGTTTTCCTAGCCCAGCGACATCTGATGAGAAAATAAAAACCCAGAAAAACCCGGATGACGATACTTGAACATAGCACGTGACGAAAAAAATCCCTAGATTCTGGGTGGAAAACCCTATTTCCGGCAACACTTCCGTTGGCAATGCTGGACGTAATATAGTAATTTATAAAATATATAATTACAATAGCTGTGCCCGTGGTTCCGCTCGCGTGACGACACAACATAAAAAAAAAACCCGAATCAATAATTAAGCTAAAATTTGTTTAGTGTTAATTCTGATGTAAATAATTATCAGACAAATATTTTTAATTTTAATATATTTTTATTTTTTACATTTTTTATACTTTCCATGAAATTAATTGTTGTTCGTTTTACTTTTTCTACAGAAGCATATTTTATCGTACGGCCTCTTTGTCCACAACATTTCTCGTTATTATTATTAGGCGCTAGTACATATAAATTGTTACTACAACCGACACGGGAACATGCGATAATGTGAAATGTATGTCTGTCGGAGTTCCAGCAAATTTCAGAGTTTGGGCTTATTTATAGTCATAGCAAAGGAAATCCTGATCGGAAATTGGTGAAGCTTAAATTGGAAAGGGAAGTTAAGCAACATCAGGCACTGCTAGTCACTGGATGGGCGACCATCAGTGAGATACGATCTTCAACCCCCCTGGCTGCTGCGACCATCTTACAGCAGTCGTTAATCCAGGTCCATCCAGGGAACCAACTCGTCGGCCTCTGGCCATACAGGCCCTGGATGGACGTATTGGATTACAATCAAGAAATAAAATTAAATAAAAAATATAAAGGTATCATGGGTATTCTGGGTTTAAGACTTCTTTTTTTTTATTTTGCCAGTACCGCTGCCACGCATAATAGTTGCCTCAATAATATATTCCCTCAAACTGTTCACTTGTAGGCGAGTGCCATTGCACAACTTGCTTATGCATATATCATATAGTTTATGTTTCGTAATAACATAATTGGTGCACCAATTTTTACAGTAAGGTCATCAACAGGCAAACCTGATGGATAAAGGTAAACCAAGACTCTATCGGATAGTGGACTGCGTGTTCGTCATCATTAATAACAGTGCCCACAGACCTGTACGTACAGTTGATTCAAAATATTCAGGATCGTTTTATTATGTTATCTGCCATAACAAAATATATACAAAAACTTGGCCAGAGAACAGGCCTTATATGGTTATTTTTTTTAATCTTTTTGATAAACAAAACAAGTTCCGTAAACATGTAACTTGAAGCACAGAAACTCTTAGTCAATAAGAGGAGATGAATTTTATTAAATTTTTGTGCCATCTAATGAGGTTATTTTGGACACTAACTGATTTTGTTTTTCTACATTTTCCTTTTATGGAATAGGCAGGCACTTACTATCTCATCAGTCTTGTAAATAGATTATATACATAAGGAATAATTGCGTTGTGCTTGAAGACTTATAAGAAAAATTCTTTCAATAAATAAGCTTGTTATGAAACTACAAAACACATATGTTGGGGATTGCGTCTATGTCTATCTGTCTCTGATTGATCTTCAATGAAAATAAAGCTGATGTCGAAATTAACGTATAGGCAATCGAAAGGTTTTGATTATCCCGAGAGACTAGTGGGTTGTTGCGTAATTCGACGAGTGCCACTCAAGAGAATTCCAATTGCTTAACGAGCTGCAAACAGGGTTGTGCTGAAATTTTGTTAATAAATAAATAAAATTACAACATACAAAAAAAGCTTTGCTCGTCGATTTACTTCCTCGAACTCGAAGCCAAACTTTTGCTAAGATTATAAAAAAGCTTATGACGTAAAAAGAAATCCGCGCGAATTCACTTGTTGACATCCTCAAAGGCGGAAGTCGATTTTCTTCTCCCTTTTTCGTTTCTCGGTTACTCGTTGGAAATTTTCATAAAAAATGAATATGATTTCAGCCACGTGATTCTCTGCGGATGTCGACAGAAGGAAAACATGCAATTGCTGGGTTTCTAGTGGGGTCATCTTTAATTAAATTTGCAAGAGGAAAAGAAAAAAAAAGAGGGCGGGTCATAAACATGGCGTTTGCAACAGATGTCAACTCGTTCTTGAAGGGTTTGTTGCTTTATTTTTTTCCTCTGTGGTTGCTTTGTGGATTTAGATTAGTTCTTCCCTGTTCATGTGGTGGAAAGTCACCGGCAATACATTTAAATTTAATCGAACTAATTAAATCATTAAAAGAATAATTTAGGTGCTAGTTGTTCTTCGGAACTTAATTTCCTCTTTTGAGATCATTAAAATCGTTTCTTATTCTCCTCGGCTTTGACTTCTGTTAGTTCTGTGTTCTTCTTTGTTAATTTTTACTGTAATTTACTTTCACTGTTAAGTATTGCAGCTTTCAAAAACCACATTAAAGAAGCGGAACTCATAAGTGAATTAATACTTCGAATACTGCATGAGTCTATGGAAGACTTTAATTTTAAGTGATTTAGGAAGTAAAACAATTAACACCTGGGAGCATACTGAAAAAGCTAACATAATTCAAATGTTAGACGTTCTAATATTTTAAATGAGTATTTCTTTTTAATTTAATTTAAACTCGTAGAGAAAGGGCTAAATTTTTAATTCATTTGTTATTTCTTAGAAAAACGGGGATGAAATATTTTTAATCTAAGAGAAAGTGCTAAAAGCTATTTTACTTTAAAGAATTTTATAATATAAAAATAAAAGGGCTACAACATTTTCATTTCAATGATACTTTAATATCATTTTAAAAGAAACTTCTAAAAAACTTTCAGCGTCTATTATTAATAGAGGATGTGTTTTCAACGCAGTTTTCCTATAAAACTGAATAGCGAAATTACTTCTGTACATAGTAAAATCAGTGGCCTTTGGAAACATCGATTTATTTCGAAACCTGTAGGGGAAATATCTTAAAAATCCAAACTCTACTTGATACTTATCATCATTTGATTTATAGGCCATTCTTCCCCATCCCCTTTTAACTGAATATCCACGTGAAACCGAAGGGTCGTAGGCTTGTAAATTGGGGTCTTAGAGCCCGTTTGTTGCGAGAAGTCGGTAGAACCGTTCGATTGGGTTCTTTGTTGATTTTTTTCTTATTTTATCTTCCTGTCTTTCCTCCCCCGAGCTAACGTATATCCCAATCTCTCTAACATGTCCGTTTTTATTAGCTTCTTTTTTCCCTCACGCACTTCCTGACTTGAACACGTGATCTGCTCCCACTTCTGCTTCAATTTGAAACGGCATCGTTTTGAAAGGGATTTCTCATCCCTCCTTTGCAACCATGTTATAATTCCCATTCGACCTTTTAGAGATATTTTTCCAGGAATCAAACATCTAGACCTCAGAGAGGAAGGAACTTTTTTTTTTAAAGGACAGAATGTTTTGTCGCCATAACGGATAAAGGGAGCGTGGTTTCTTCTTATTTATAATTTATATTTATCTAATAAATATTTTGAAGTTTTTGACTAGACGACATTAAAGAACAAGGAGGGTCCACTTTTGAGTTTTAAAAAATATGAATACGCTTGCGTTATTTACATTTTTTTGTTCATTAAAATTATTAGCAGAAACAAAAATCTAGTTTTCGCAAAAGGCAGCGATCGTCCTTTCCAGTAATCGAGTTTCCCAAAAATCATAAGAAATTTCGCCATAATATAAAGAAATGCACGCGTCTTCTCTCCAGTACTGGGAAAATTTGCCTTTTCAAACACTCCGCTGCGCGCATGCATTCTGTATGTCGGAAACGTGACAGAGAGACGAACAGCTGAATAAACGAACCATAAACATTTTTCTAATGAAAACGTGATGAATTTTCAGAAATTTTGTTCAAACCAGCTGAGATATCATTTTAAAATGAAAGCTTTATAATTTAGTGATTTGAACGTGCAGGCATCATGTATTCTCAAATACGTGATATTGTTTTATGGATATTAAATTTTCATTTTAAATAAATAAAAGTGACAAAAACAAAGTAACAAAGTTAAGAATAACTTCTGGAATAATCAAATTCGACCCTTGAAAGCTATTTCTATGTAAATCCAACTGTTTCATGCATAATGTTTTTCTCTCAAATTACGAAATTCATTCCAAAAAAAGTGAATTATTTGAGATGTTTATTGAAAAAAAAGTGGAAAAATTTTTCTCATTAGTCATGAGGTTATCTAAGCATGTAACGTGCAATAATTCCATTAATTCTGATTGGTTCCATTAAACATAAACAACGAAGCATGTGTTATTGGATGATTAGTTCTCAGTGTTTAGAGCTTCCACCTGAGCTTCCAAAATTGCCTATCACAGTAAGGAATGTAATTTCTCACAATAATATACGTTCATATAGACAAACTTCGATAACGGAATTGAATAGAAGAAAACTTCTTCGATAACTGAGTTTTTCCCCCCCAAAATAAATAAATAAATAAATGCGTGAAAATTATATGCAACACACAATATCTCGAGCTCATTTCTTAATGCAACGCTATTGGGATTTTGAGCGATTCATATTTCAATCCCGGACATTATACATTCTCATTAATATTTTTTGCTTGGTTCCTTGAAATGTACATTAACAAGTTCGACTGTATATTTGCGCTTGTATACAGGGTGAATACAAAAGTCTGAACCCCCCTTTTATTTTTTGAACCGAAGCAGATATGTCAATTTTGATGAATCCAATGAATAGGAAGTTGTGGGTGGCCTATCCAAAGCTACAAACAGTTCACCACGTGCTTGTGGATGATTGGTTGGTCCGATTTGGATGATTTTTTTTTTGTTTTGTTTGTTTTTTTATGCTGAACAAGTTTGCAATTGGGTTTTTTTTCCCTATCCCTTACGGTTTTTGAGATAAATTTTGGATGTGTCCTAATTTGCATATTTGGGATGATGAAAAGTGCATCATGGGATAGGCCACCCACAACTTCCTATTCATTGGATTCATCAAAATTGACATATCTGCTTCGGTTCAAAAAATAAAAGGGGGGTTCAGACTTTTGTATTCACCCTGTATAAAGTTGAGAACAGTGAGGGGAAAGGTCAATTAATATTCTTGTATGTTTTTCATAATTAAGACATATTTTAATATTTATTTGTTATAATACGCAGTAAGCTGGGATTTTATGCATAATATTTAATCATGTTCATCGTTCTGTTAAAGCCTCGCGATAATTGAATGTAGGTTTAATTTTTTACGGAGTAATTTTGAGGTTTGGTACCATACATACAATGCAAATACTTGCGGGTTTTTAAATACTGTGCAAAGCATATTTAAAGTCTAGATGAATTGTTGGATGAATTTCATGTTAACGGCTACCTATGAAATAGACAAGAAAATGGGAGTTTTATATTTTCTTTTTAAAAAAAATAAAGCATATGAAACACTATATTTAAAAGAAATTATGTTTACTCACTAGTGAAGAAAAGAAAAAAAAGAGTATTTGACGTATCCATCAAATATCAATCTATCAAATACAGAATTTCAGGAGCAGCTACGAGCAACAGCCTTGCACATAAAAGACTACATCGGGGATCAAAGGTTTGGTTCCCGTCCTTCTGCTCGAAGATCTTTGTTACCCCTAACATTAACGATTCCCTGTAGAAGCATGGACGTTTACGGAGAACACATTAAATAAACCAATCATGATATTTGCATGCATTAAGTCATTATTTTATCTCTTGCGTGATTCCGAATTTTTATTTCAATTTTGGAAAAGCGACATTTCAAATGTCCTGATAGCTCATAAATCTCCGTTTTAATCACTGAAACGGAAAAAATACAATGTGCAAATGGCACTCTATAATAATTAAAATAAAGCTTGTTATAATTCAGATTAAATAAATTAAAAAAAACAACTTTTGATTTCGATATACTTATTTTTAGATTCAAATTTGAACATATGATATTTAAAAGTGAATTTTTTAACCTCAATTGGATCTACTGTTTCATTATGTAATTGGAAAAACGGGAATTAAGAATGTTTGAATGACTATTCAAATTCTTTGAAATATGAACTTTGGGTGGATCATTTCATTGCATTTAAGAATGAGACTTCCATAGAGTATGTATGACTGCATTCCGCGATTAATCAATTAAAAATGAAATAATAAAAATGCTAATCGATATCTTAAAAATATCGACATTTTGCATTCCAGGCAAACAATAATAAGGAACACATATCAGCAAAATTCACAGGTCAGGAAAGCCATTTTTATAATAACATTATGAATTGAAAAAATGAATCACTTTCATAATTTATTTTCTTCCAAAATTACAAATTGAACGTAATGAATTTTTCCTCAAAAACTTGTAATTTTTATGTACGGTAAATAAGGAAGAAAGGAAATTAAATTAACTCTTAATATAATTTAATTACCATGTATATATTTAATATTCAATTTCTCAAGCCAGTTTTTATGGAGAAACGAGATCGATAAAAAAATTTACTAATGTCAGGCCACTAAGAAAACTTGTACAAGATGCACCCTAATTCTACTTCCAAGCATTAACATAGAAAACAACATTTGATGGATGATATGGGTATAAATACAATGCAAGAACAGCTAGAAATTGTTATTTTGCATGCCTCTCGTCGAAGGCAACGTCAAACAGCTAAAGAATTTCATCGTTAGTCATTTTCTTTATCGAGCTGACTTAAGGGGCATCCTATAGATTTGTCATCCGCAAGTTTTTTTTCTTGCGATATATATAACAGATAAATGCATGGCTTCCTTTTTAAAGGCCAAAGTTTAAACTTAGGTATCAAAATCTATTAAAGGGTTTCGTACGAAATCCAGCTGCTGAAATTTTGCAAATGATTCACACAGTAATTAAACTTAACGATAATTTCGATGGTAATTTCACACCTATGAAAACCAAGCCTGTTCTTCGTCAATGGTCAATGCTATGACCCACCCAATTTTAATGAGTTTATTGAGGAAATTTCGTTGCATTTAAGCATAATTTTCTTCATTATATTCACATTGACCTTAGTAATTGATTGAAACCTTTTGCGCTTCTGTACAATGTCTTCCTACATTTGAGAGTAGAGCTGATAGTGCAAGGAGACATTAAAAAAAATAATAATAATAGAAATAGCTGTAGGTTTTTCTGTGAAATATAGGCTCTTATGGATTCTTCGTAAGATCTTCTTCGTTGCTTTCCCCTCTATCTCCTTTAATTTTTTCCTTCCTAATGCTTTGCACTCTTTTATAGTATCTAAAGAGCACTTCCTCCCTCTTTGCTTGTGTCATTTATTTCGTTCATTTCGGCTACGGTCAGTTTCTAATGCCAAAGAAAACAGTATCTTTATAGCGTTTTCAACTATCCCGGCTCCCTTGCGTCTGTTCGACGTTCCAGCCAAAAAGAGAGTAAATTTGTTTCTTTCTTACTTTTGCCCTTCTTTTGTTCGGAATATGTGTTTTCCTAGTCGAAAAGCTTTTTATTCTTTTGTTACGTAGATAAATAATAAATTTTGATTTCACTTCCACAACTTTTTTCTGTTGCTCTGCAAACTGAGTAATAAATTTAAAACGAAATCTTAAAGTTAGTCTATGCCAGTAGCAATTAAGGATAATACTTTATAGGGTTTAATGAACGTAATACATGAAAAAACTGTTTTTTAATTGAAACTGGAGAACTGGGATTTAGTATATTAATACCATGTCAATTTTCTCTTCCAATATTCTAAAGGGGGGGGGGGTTATTTGGTAATATTTTAAAAAAGAAGAAAAAATTTAAATATTTATCAAATCTTAAAGGAGCTTGCTATATTAGGTTTGGTATATTGAATCTTAATCAGAATATGATGTTTTTCTATGTTGCAACAGCAGAAAATATTAATCGTCTGAAAAGAACAAGTTATTCGCATTAGCCTTATTTAACTTTTTGGCCATTTATAAAGCCTACCTTGTATTTATGCAGACTGATTCTGAAAAAGTGTGTATAACTATAAGCAATGACAGAGGTGACCAGAATGAATATTTGCTTTTAATACAATGTGGGTCCGAATTTGAAACTCTGTATACCGTTACAGTTTGATCGAATTCCAACGAGTAGTTTCCGAGTTACGCAATCAACGTCGTAACACGTGCTGGTTAGTACTCGAATGTCAGCACTGTTACGATTTTGAATGCGTAACTCGGAAACTACTCGTTGGAATATGATAAAATTTTAACGGTATAAGCGTTTAATGTACCCTATTATTCCTCCAAAATTTATTATTCTAGGCGTTGCAGAACCTGAGTTATTAACTTGTTGATCTTGATGGCGGCATTTTTATTTCTGTTCATATCTCAGTTACCGTTCAAATTCGGACCCACATTGTATTAAAAGAAAATGTTCATTCTGGTCACCTCTGTCATTGCTTGCAGTGATACACACTTTTGCAGAATCCCCCTGTATAAATTAAATTAGAAACTTAAATTTCGTGAAAAACTGAAATAACATTTCAGGTTTTCATGTTCAATCATATTTTTTGAAAACGCATGAAGAATTTTCAAAACATGAATTTGAGCTGAAGAGGCAGCGATCATGAAACCCATTAATATTTCATATGAAATTTGTATTTTGTATTTCGTTCCAAGTGACTCGTTGATGTGACACGTATGTAACATTTATTATATTTATTACATCGAAATGCTGTATGGAATAATGTTTTTCATACAGCACAATACAATATGTTACTAAAGCTCTCTGTGCTATAAAAAAGAATAAGTAAATATGCAGAAAGGCTGTATCTTTCTTTAAAATGCTCGTTTTCCAGAAATATGCTGAAGATTTTTTTTTAATTTTCGGTTAAGAGTTATCTAGGAATAATTATTAATTAAAGTTCTTTAACAGTTTCACCATCTGACTTACTTTAAAATTATATGCACCAGATTCTCTTTTTTCTTATTGCTAAATAAGTTGACATATACATGAATTTTATTATTAATGGTTCCATCATGATAAAGTACCCCTTAAAGACTAATCAGCATTATCTTATCATTCGATTATCTTAACTAGGCCAATAAACTTTATAGATTGATGATAATTTCAAACATTAGGTATCCTTGGCACCAGAAAAAAAGAGTTAATAATAGTTATGGTTTAATCACTAAAAACTACTATCTTTAAAGACCCCATTTATGTTGTTGAGATATGTACAGACTAAGAATTCATTAAAACTAGTCATTGTTTTATTTATAGATTAGATAAATGTGTCCAAAAATCACAAGTATAGTTAAACTGTAAGATCTAGAGCCCTGTGTGAAATGGTCGAATAAGAAACATAAGGAAATACAAATGGTATAATGCGAAAAAAAAAAAAACAAAAAAAAAAAATTCTCAGACACGACTTATTATCATACTCCCCCGTCCCGGATTTATCCTCCGTATTTTCCTTTTTTTTGTTAATTGATCATTCCAGTCAGGGCTCTAGATCTTACGGTTTAACTATAATGGGAACAACTAAAGCAATATTTGTTTCTCTTCTGATCAATGCATATAAAGTTTTGGCAAGGAAAGCAGATTTTTCAAATTTGTTTCTTACTTTAAACCATAAAACCATTAAACCATTTCTCTTAACTATAATTCCGAGTTTTATTGCGCGATTGCATTGATGTTTTACAGTCATATTCTCAGGCTCATTATTTTTCATTATGCGTAATAGATGGCGGCATCAAACAGAATTGTTGTTAAAAACATTAAAGTAAAAAAAGGGCTGTAATGATCCAACAGAAAGCGAAATGTGTTATTTTCTATGCAACATTTGAGTGTTCAGAGAGAATTTAAACGCGTGTACAAAACAAAGACTCCGGTTCCTGAAAGTCCGTCACCTTCTGAATGCAGTGTTTAATGACAATTGGTGCGGTCGAGAACGGCACATAACATGGCCTCTCAACTTTCCGGACCTGGTCCCGCGAGATTTCTTTCTGTGGAGTCATATCAAGGATATTTTCTACGGCCAATCTTGACGGACCTCCACGATTTAAAGAGGAAAATCACCGCAGCCATTCAAAGCATCACGTTGGAGATACTAGAAAATGCGTGGAAGCAAAATCCGCCGTTTATGAACTTTGTGTTGTGCGCAACGGTGTACTTTTTAAAATTCCAGAAAGGTAATGAGTCTCAGAATATATCTGTAAAATGTCAATGCAATCGAGCAATAAAAACAGGAGTTTTAAGCAACCGTCATGCATTTGTAGACACCTTGCATAACAAATTTTTATTTTTTTTCAATTCAAAAAACTGAACATGATACTACCTTGAAAATGTACTAACAAATTGCTATATATGAATAGAAATTGCAATTTTAAATAAGAACAGTTAAGTTTTTTGATCCTGTATTTGATTACAAACACGTTAAGGTTGTAACTAAATTGTCACTATAAATAAACACTATCTCCATCTTTAGAATGGGCTCTCATCTAAGAAAATTGGTTCATCTAATTAAATTACAGAAAGTCACGGACATTCCCTCCATGTTAAGTATAAACTGTAATTGAATTGTATAGTAAAAACTGTCCTAATTTTAGTAGTATAATCCGTAGACAATTGTCTCGCAGACAACAAACAGTGCAGCTCAATAGATTTGCTTTGCTAGTGTTAAGTGTTACTCGATGCCTACAAGGCAAAAAAGGAGGATAATAAACGCAGCGACGGTGGGAGGCTCATCCGTTTTCATCAAGCAACGGATCTTCGCTGGTTCGAAATTGCGAATGCAGGCTTGGCCTATTCATGGGGAGTAATTTACTTGACAAAAATTACATCCGTTTCAGGGAAACTGGTACTCATCACAGAAGGAGACAAACACCAGAAAAGCGATTACTACGATGGCAGAGAAGAGAATGAATTGAACATTAAACGAACGACTAAACATGATTATTTATCTATCTTTCCAGATAAATAACCGCGAAAGGTGTTTGTTTTTTCCCTACATCTGAATTTAAAATTTAATCACGTATTGTAACATAGTGTAACTCTACCCACCAGGTGGTATTAATATTAGGCTCATCTGCCTATTAGCTCTTGTTATTTTGTGCGCCTTCATTCCTCTTTTTATTAACACACGTGCGCTCTTGGATTTTTTTCCCTAAGATTCCACGTGTAGATTTTGAGCGGACAATAGATGATCCCCATGATCGCTGTGATTATTTCTAACGAGATTTAAAAGACGTTTCCCTCTCACCTGTCATCATCCTTGACTTCGGTAAACAAACGATAAGAAAGGAACGAACCATCCAATCATGTGGAGACGATATAGTTCGTGCGCAATCGAAAATTCTAATCACTTGTCCGTAGCCCCTTGAGGCGGCGTCGCCTCCGCAGGGCTTTCGTCTAAATTATGTAATCATCAGGTAGGAAAATGGGTTGTGCGCTCATCAAATAGTTGCTACGAAAGAAAACCCACTAATTACCAATTAAGTTTAACTATCACCTGTTTGTAAGTCATAAAATAAAACTATGTTTCCATAAACTCCAACTTCAAAATATAATAAATGGTGTAATAAAAAGAAAGAGATAAACTTGCATACGATATTATCCCGTATGTAGATTCTGTAACATCAAAGGCTATTCGATTATATTCAGAAAGATTATATATGAAACATGATCAATATTAAATTACTTTACTATCATATACTGTATAGGAGAACTAATTTAAGTGAAATTAAATTGATTATATAAGAGTAGGAGTTGAATAATGTATAATTAATTAAAAAAATAATAACTCCGTTTTAATTCAAGGAAATAGAAATAAAAAAAATCAAATTTATCTATATAGATAACCAACGGAATGGTGAATAATTTTTTATATCTGGCAGATGCAAAATTCATCTTAAGTGTCAAACATGAAATCTTAACTTTTATAAATTCACAGAGGAATGGGAAAACTGCTTAAAAATTAGAAAACCTTATCGGCGAAGAAAGCGAATTAGCATAGAGTTAAATATGAAAAAAAATCAGA
Source organism: Rhysida immarginata (assembly GCA_023313115.1). Lineage (NCBI taxonomy): Eukaryota > Metazoa > Arthropoda > Chilopoda > Scolopendromorpha > Scolopendridae > Rhysida > Rhysida immarginata. The sequence goes on from JAHWFO010006271.1 coordinate 2,651,543, forward strand.
TCTTTAATTATACACACAGATCTTTGTTTTTCTATCGACCGTTACTCCAACATCCTAATAATAAAAAGCCTATGCCTATTATATTTATTGACGTTTAGACAAGAATGAAATATCGGTTAGCGCCCCCCGCCCCATAGCACTCTCTTCATGAAAGAAGCTAAAGTAAATGTGCATGAATGGTTTAAGGAGACAGGAGTTGAAGAAATGGGCTGGTTTGAACAGAGGTCCGATATAATTCTCTGTGAACACAGGTGGGATGATGTGGAGCCACGACAACATCACCAATATACGTGGCTGAACTCACTCAACGTTCTTCAGAACAAACGGAAGAAAATTCCCGCATGTATCTGTCAAAACTTGGTGTAAGGTATTGCTCATATATCAGAGTCCATAATAAAAGCAAACTGAGGTTTTGAATTGAATGGTACTTTCCTCAAGTGAGGATGGATATGAAATATCTTTTCTTTAAGGTAAGACATATTATGTGCTTTAGGGCTAAGAACCAGGTGCAGGGTTTTGAAACCAGTAACGACTGCTATAAGATGTTAGCAGCAGCCGGCACCGACAGCTTTACGTGTCCTCCGAAGCACGGGGGTTCAAGATGGAATTTTATTGGTGGTCACCCATCCAGTAACTGGCCGCGCCATTGTTGCTTAACTCCACTGATCGGAAACGAGCGGAAACGTTCAGTGAGACAACCAGGTTACAACCACTATATTAACTGTTGTAAAATCATAGTTGTAGGCGAAAATACAGGTGACCGAAAACTTTTGATACATGCTGTAAATATTGCAAACTATCGTAAGTTCCTCATGTGAATGCTCATATTGAGTCTATTGTAAAAATGTAGATTTGGCTTTCTTTTCCTAGGCGAAAGACCTTCGATTAGTAAGCGTATCGATTATTCTATCCCCCAGTTAGTTTCAGTTACAGTAGAATTCGGATATTACGAGCTCGATTTATACGAAATTTATTTTCTATTTAATGATTATTATTCTTGTTAAATTTTAAAAAAATCATTACAAAATCAACTTGTAAAAACAAAATTTAATGTTTTTTCAATTTTTTTTCTAATACATGTACACTATATGATCACAATTATCCGGACACATGCACGTTTGCGCTCTAGCCACGATTTCATGGAAATCAATAGGGCGTTGCACATCCCTTTGCCCGAATCACAGCTTCCACCCTTTGGGGAAGACTTTCCACCAAATGTTGGTAGGTACTTTCCGGAATGTTCCTCCATTCCTTCCGACGAGCGAGAATCAGTTCAGGTACAGAAGTTGGCCGATGTGATCTGGCCCGCAAGCGTCTTTCCAATTCATCCCACAGACTCTCTATAGGATTGAGGTCGGGACTTTGTGCCGGCCAACCCATTTCTTCGACCCCTGAGTCCGCGAACCACTGCTGTACACGCCTCGCTTTGTGGCACGGAGCATTGTCATGTTGGTAGAGAAATGGCCCGTTTCCGAGAAATTGCCACAACGTTGGAAGTGCACAGTTGTCCAAAACATTCAGATAACGGTCGGAGTTCATGATTCCTTGCACAGGAACGAGCTGGCCCAGTCCGTACCATGAAAATGAGCCCCACACCATGACTCCTCCTCCTCCGAACTTGACTGTGGGCTCTGTGCACTCAGGTAAGAAGCGTTCTCCAGGTATGCGCCAAACCCAAACTCGTCCATCGGATTGCCAGAGTGTGTAGCGAGATTCGTCTGTCCACATTACACGTTTCCATTGGTCCATTGTCCAGTTTCTGTGGGCTTTGCACCACTCCAGACGTCGCTTGGCGTTGACCCTGCTGATGTGGGGCTTGTGGGCAGCAGCACGGCCATGGAATCCCATCGTGTGCAGTTCCCGACGAATTGTCATGGTACTGGCATCATTTGCAGAGGCGTTTCGAAACTCTGTGGCAATTTTTTCCGCCGAGGACTTCCGGTTGCTGCGGGTGACACGACGAAGCACTCGACGGTCTCTGTCCGTTAGTTTCTTGGGTCTACCGGTTCGTTGTTGAACTGTTGTTGATCCCCGGGTCTTCCATTTCATAATGACATCGCCTACTGTTGACTTGGGTATCTGAAGAAGGCTGGAAATGTCACGCACGGACTTGCCGCATAGGTGACATCCAACGAAGGTTCCACGTTGGAACTCACTGAGCTCTGCCGAACGACCCATTCTTGCCAATGTCCAAGCAGAGTTGTGTCTGAAGGTGTGGGAAGCTATTTAAATGATGTGCAAGTCATTATCATGTGACATTGGGCCAATCGATGATCTGTGAGGGGTGTCCGGATATTTTTGATCATATAGTGTATTTGATATAACTGTTATCATTTCCTGCAAGAGCAGCGCCATTTTGAACCCAAGACCGATCTGAAAACATGGCCTACGTTAGTCGCATGTTCATCAGCCAGTTGAGGTTTTGACGTCATCCCTACTTCTTCCAAGAAACGGGCTGAACCATTCCTGAACTATTTCTCGGATTCGAAGAGTGGGATGTAATGCAAAGTTTTCGTAAACATATCGAGAAAACTTTCGAGGATTTCGTCAATGTTGATGAAGATTTAGTAACGGCAGAAACCTTAAGAAACCTTAACAGATGAGTCAGTGCAGGGAAAACTAAGATGGCGGCACTGACGAAAGTGTTTACGACAAAATTCCGAGCCCCAGCAGTTTCGTAATATGAGTTCTACTATATATTCGATTACGTCGATTATATTCGTCGTCTATTTGTCTTTCATTTTTATTTTCTCAAGAAAAAGACTCCATCAATTTGCTTAGAAAGGGAGCTTACAATTTAGGAATGAGCCAAAAAGACATGCTGATCAAATATACAGTATATTTATATTATCCAATGCTGATATGAAAAATGGTTATGTATACTCTAATAACTGTATATTGAAAATAAAAGTCCGAGAATTAAATTCGTTTAAAATCATCCCTGTTAATAAAAATATACATTTTTTGTTTCAATGTAACGAAATTTTAATGTTACGAAATGTTATGAAAGCATAGCGGATAATTTTATTGCTTTTATTTCTTAGCGGGACAATTTTATTAATCGCTTACAGCCATGCAATTGGAAGATTACCTTATCCTTCTAAATCAAATAATTCAACTTACATTTTTACTACATTATTTAGAGATGAAATTGGTAGAGACTTTGCAATACAATAACGGGAGAACAGAATTTCCGACTGGTTTTGCCATTTATTCCCGGCTTTATCCTCTCTCATTATTAGACAGGAGAGCTGCGCAGTAAAACTCCAGAGAGGTGATTATCAAATAGCTCAGTTATCAAAATTAGCAAATACCGAGAATACATTTTCCATAATAAGGTTTTATTTGGAATAATTCAGAATTAGAAATAATATATATTTGCCATGATTTATACATTTTGATTGCATTCTATTCTCGTATATTATTATTATTATTATTATTATTATTATTATTATTATTATTATTATTGTTATTATTATTATTATATTAGTATATTATTAACCGAAGGTCCCGATTCGAATCCAGGCCGTGGAATTTTCTTTACTATTTTTCTCTATTTATTCATTAATATCGGAGGTAATGGCGTGAAAAAATCCTCCTACGGCCATTTTCAAATTATTATTAATAATTAACTGTATTTCCCAGTATTTGTTAAAAGGGGAGCCTGTTACTTTATGAGAGGACCCGACCAACCCGTTGTGTTGGAAAAAGTGGCAATATTTAAAAACGGAAATTACTTTATGGCACCTGCTTTATGGATAGCCTTCGTACAATTATATCGCTTCTTTTTCACTTAACCCCTGATAAGAATTAATGAATCGATATTTTACAATTCACGCATTGCAGAAGGTAATGTTCTGTATTCCTTACAAATCAAAACACATCATCGTATTCGAATTATTATTAATTTTTTTTTGCTGTTTAATTTGGAAAAATTAGTAAATGTATAGAAACGAGTAAATGTATAGAAACGGTACCTTTTTACTCTAATCCATCGTTTAAGATCGGCCTCGGTGGCTCAGCAGGTTGCATGATCGCCTCTGATGCCCGAGTACGCGGGTTCGAACCCGGCCGAGGACGACGAGGATTTTTCAGGGGTAAATCCTGAGATCACGCACTTCCTTCGGAAGGGAAGTAAAGCCGTTGGTCCCGTGTAGTCGTTTGCCGGCTGCACGTTAAAGAACCCTTGCGAGGCAAAATTTGCGGCCCCTATAACGTCGTCCTGAAATGACCATAGCAGTTGAAAAGGATGTTAATACCAAACAAACCAAACCAAACCAAACCATCGTTTAAGTCTCATATATTCTTCTGAGGTCAGTTATAGATTTTTTAAACTAAAACGCACATGTATAATAACACTGGCCAACAAAATTTAAGATTTTTCTTTTAACTAAATTCAAGTGGGTGATTTTTGGTATTATTTTTTCTGCTTATTACGAATATAATTTTGAAATTTCTCTAGCACGCACAGATTTCTTTTTTTTTTCAATGAAACATTTCTAAATTATTCAGTGATTGGGGCCTGATAAATTTTCTTACGGCCCCAAAATATGGACAGTTTAACATTGCGGGACGCTTCTCTTCACGTCCATTACTTTAACATAGAAGTCTCGAAGTGCATAACTTGGAAACGTGACGTGATAGAAAAAATCTAAAATCCGATTCGGATTCTACATGCAAACTACTACTAAGAACACTTTGTGTGTTGACTAGTTACAAAATGTGTGTTGACTAGTGTAATATGTTCATGCATTATCAGATGACTCTTCTGAGGTTAATCACATCATAACATGTAAATATAATATATGAATCTTAAGCTCATCATTAGCAGAATTAAAGCTGAAGTCCGAAAACGAGAATTTTGTTCTCGATAATATCTGCGAATTTATAATGCAACGTTACTATTTACCGTCTGCAACAACAACGTATTCTTCTATTTAATACATTCTTTCTTGAATATTTTTATTTTATTTACACATGCGATTGGCAAACCTTTCGTGTTATGAGAGTTTGTTCAATTAAAAATTCTTACTTACAAGAAAGAATCTCTTTCCATTCAAAATAAAAAAAAAGAAAAAAAAAAAAAAAAAAAAAAAGGAAAAAGAAAAATCACCATGGCATGAAAAACATGACGACTAAATGAAACAAATAAAGTATGAAGAGTAATGAAAGGAACAGGAAATTCCACGACACATCAAACTAATAGTGATTTTGATAATAAGGTAAACAATTTAAAAACATAATATTAAAATAAAGCCCCCGGAAATCCACGGTCTTTATAGACAAAATATTATATTTTAAATTATTCTTCGAAAAAATATTTATCCTTATGTCATTAAAGAGTATAATAATATATCTAAAGACGTTTATAATATCAAAAGTCATTTTGACGATTAGAGCGAAATTTATTAAGATTCTCAGTCTCCATTTGGCCTACATCATTCTATCAATATTGCAGGATTCCATCCTGGCCAAAGATAATTTCTTCACGGGTAAATAAAAGGCTCCCATTGGTTTTCGATATAAAGTTAATGGTGACTGCGTATTGTTATTTTTCTGCTGAATATTAATGAATTTTCCAGTTGAACAAAAATTTCCTCCTCACCGATACCCGCATGACCCGATATGTTATTAAACTGAATTCAATCATCCAAATCTAATTCAGAATAATTAAGCTTTTATTATTATTGCTTGTCAGTATTATTAGCACCATCATTATTTATAGGAAAGCAAATTTGGACTTCAGTCATTCGAAAGAGACGAAGTGAACAAGATGTTTGAAGGAGGAAGGGGAAAGAGAAAAATGGGGAAGTGGAAAAGAAGGAAGGGTGGCCTGAACAATCTTCCATGTCCGGATCGTAAGCTTGATCTTCGCGATATGTTTGCTTTGCAACGGCGTCAAACAGTTAAGAGATGCTAGACGATCACTTAGCAGCGCCTCCCTAAATCTTGACGTCTAATCTTCTTGCACCGTTTGCAATTCTCCAACGTTTTATGAGCTCTGACCCGATTTCTTATCGCCAATGTCGATATTGTCGCGAAAATCTCCCGAGCGTTAAAATTTTATATCTTCCGTAAGAGCCTACTTCGCCTTTCAGACATAACTTAATATTGCTTTAGCTTCCTCCTAAATTGATTGATTCCACGCGAATGATCTCTTTAACAAAGTTCTGCAATGTCGATTGCTACAGAGTCAATAAGGGAGAAATATATTTTCTTTATTCCCCTCTTTCGTTACTTACGGTCCATAAGGCGTTGAATTGAAAAACAAACAGAATTACGATAGGTCAGGTTATTATTAATAAATGGTAATATTAATAAAAATAGGATCGCTGCGTCTAAGGCTCCACGTAGGCGCAAATATTCTTCTTTAGAATAATGCACATCAAAAACGGCGAAAAATATTAATTGAATCTGCATTGACACTTTTCACTTTGCTGAAATCTCATTATAATCTTAATTCAGTTTGCAATTTAATCTCACTTTAGCTTATCAAAGAAGAATATTTCCATCTAAATTTTTAGGTTCTTAGATTGTTGTTTCACAAATATTCTCAAAAGAAAGTTTTAATTAAGATTTGAAGATCTTTCTATAAGTAAAGCCTGGAAGATGCCCATCTTTCTTTTTTTTAATTTAAATATACAAGGCATTATTATAGACTCCTTCTTAAATCTACAATGCTAGTAAGTCGTTGATAAGTAACTTTAGATGAAAGTGGAATTGAATTTTTATTATAAAATTTTTGCTTTACCAAACCAAATTATCTATTTTCTTTCCAATAAAAAATTTAATGTTGTTCTCTAAGAGAGGAGGGAAAAAGGGGTTTTTTTCCCAATCAGTCTAAAGCCGCAAGGTACGCTGAATATTAATTTCATTTATTTATTTTAGAAAAAAAACTAAACCCAGAGCTCGCAAATAATTAATCTATAATTTTATTATTTTTCTCTCCTATTTTTTCGTTCAATTTTCTGCAATATCATTTTTAATAGTGAAAACGAAAGGAAATGAAATCGAAAAAGAACGGAAAAAATGCGAAGGGGAAAATATTTCATTATCTAGAAACAATCTTTTGTTCATCTTTTATGGAGTTGGTTCATATTAGTTTTTCTCGTAAGAATGAAATAACCAACAGAGATTAGAAATCGCGCGTGATTAGAAATCATCGACCAATCAAAAACCTTCCACACACACGTGCAAGTAGGCTGTGTCCTCAATTTATGTTTAGGTGATCTCAAGCGGAATATAAGAGGAACAATGGATAGCATACAGCATCTTCAATTCAAATCAGACTACATGATGGATATCTAAAAAAAATTGGAAATGTATGATAGTGTACACCAGAAGAGATAGCGCAAATTTTTAGGAAACAATGGCCATTTAGGCTTTGCAGGGACCAATATTTCAAGAGTGTTCGCCGAATGACGAAATCACGAAAACACCACCGCCTAAAAGCACAATCGACGTCCACGCGACGTAGATAATCGTGATGAGCAAAAAGTGTCTAGGCTCATCAAAATCTAGATATGCTATTATCTACCAGCTAATAGCGTAATACTATACAGGAACTGTGAAAGCTATTTCGGAACCCAAAAGCCGCTCTACCTTTGCACGGCTCTACCTTTTCGGATTCTTCTCCTATCACAAGAGAACAGGGAAAAAAAAACAACTCCAAGTGAACGCGTGATCATCAAGATTGATTGGACTGTGGATGACTGGAGAAGGCTTGCCTGGCGTGAAGAGTCGAGTTTCCAACAGTTCCGGACGGAAACAGGGGTGGAGGGTGGATTTCGAAAAAGTAAACGGCAAAATGGTGGGGGGGGGGGGGGGGGAAGAAAATTCGCCTAAAAAATTCCTAAAAAAATCGCCTCTGCTTATGCGCGTGGTTGTGGCTCCTTTGTATCGGAAAAGATTTCCTCTTTTAAAGAGAGTATTCGTCTATATTACGTACATTCATTTGTGAAAGGGGGGTTTGGTTAATGATACAAAGTGCTACAAGAGGGGGGGGGGGGAGTTAAAATTTGTTATTTTAGCGAACGTATTTTGCGTAAGAGAGCATAGACTCGTCCTGTCAGATGTACCTATAGAGATCGGTGGTTCGTGAATTTTCATGGCATTGCCAGGGTTCCTTAATCAGAGTTCATCTACACCTACTTGGTGGGGAGTACGTAACATTAACGCCGACAAAATCATCCTCACATGGCTGTTCCCATACAGTGAGAAAAATTTCAGCAGGTCAATGTAAAAAAGCGCGAATGGTCCGAAGAACTTACAACAGACTTTGCATTGATCCACTGGCCAGCATGGTCACCCGATCTCTATCCAATCGAACGTCTTTGCTTTCAAACATACATAATCTCATCCGATTCAGGATAATCTACGGCGACCGTGACCATTCCAGTTTTCCCCGCTAAGTGCTGTTATAATTACTAGGCCTTCATAAGGTTCGCTCGAGAATCTTAATGTTAGACTAAGCTATAGAATATCAATCTCCCGTTATATATTGTATTGTGTAAATTTCCATGTAAATGCTACTCTTGATAGCTGATTTCACAACACAACATTGACCAGGCCCTTTGGGATTTATACATCCCCAAGTCATCAGAGAATCTGGAAATTTTTTTCGCAAACTTCAAGCAGTCCTTAAACTTTTCTTAAGACCTCCTCCATACAAAGATTCCTTGATCATCGCCGAAACTGATGCAAATTCTTGATTCGTCACTAAACATGACTTTGTTCCAATCATCCAAAGTCCACGATTTATGTTCTTTTGCCCACTTGAGACGAAGTTGCCGATGTCTCTTCGTTAATAGTGGTTTAGTTTTGGTTTTGCAGAAAGAAAATCCCATCTCGTGAAGACGATTTCGTACAGTTCTGCTACATAGAGTACATCAACTCAACTCTTGTGATGTTGATCTTCTGTTTTCTTTACAAATACTTTGCAATGTTTTATCTTGTCGAGCACTTGACTTCCTATGTCGTCCATTCATGTTGAATGAAGACATTTCCCGTATTTTGATACTTTTTCCATAGTTGTGAGACAGTTCTTTGTGAACAATGGAATAATTGGCAAATTTCTCTCTGAGATTTTCCTTCTTTCAACAATGAATAATATTCCACCTTACATATAAGATTATTATTGGCATTATTAATATTCCACCTTACGTCTTTTGTGATAGACAAATCTTAAAAAAATTTAAACAAATGCAGTAGATATCTTACATCGTTTGATAATTCTTTCACAGGTCCACTGCAAGAGATTCTGTTCAAGAAAAGGTCACTCAATTCAGAGTAACTGCAGCATGTGTCGGATTCCATATTTATTTCCAACTACTTGTATTCAGATGATTCCATATTTTTTCCATGGTGTGTTGTCGTAATTTTTTGTATTTTCAATCAATAAATAAAAACTAGAATTATGTTAGGGTATAAAAATATTAACTGCATCTTCCGTCATTAATGTATCAGAGAAGATTGTGCTAGTTGCAGAGCTTTTCCATATTTTTTTCCGGGCTTTATAGATGTTTGCGATAGGTTATTTTTATTTGTTTGTGATACAGTATGTTCTAAAAAGTGTTAACTGGTCGAAACATCGGCACGTTTATTTGTATTTATCTTTTCTGTCAGGCTCCTGCGATAAGCTGGTTGAACAACATAACTTAAGCGAGATAAAAGCTAGGAAATATAGAGAGGGTAGTGATGGACTGGTGCTGTTGGTACATTGCATTTGCTTCATGATAATAAATCGAGAGTGAGCTTGGTGTGGGCAATATTTTAAAGAATAGTTTGCAATCATGCCTGCATTTCATTTAGATGTTAGTGGAGCCGTTTTATATCAGTTGTTGGCTTGACAGGAAAGTTTCTGCTTCTGACTCACGACATTCACTTAATCCCAGCAGCTTAAAATAACTTAGAAAACAGATCAAGAGAAAAACCCAAATAAATTCCACTTTTAATACACGTAGATCATAAATATATTGTTTATTTTATTTTGTTTCAACAGAATTCAACAAGAGCTTTGAAATTATACTTTCATAATTTATTTTACGTATCGTGTTGAAGACTGTATACCAATGTAAGCTGTTTACGTAATATAAACCATTTTTAGATGTTGTAACCGACATTGCAGGTAAATTTGAGAATGCTGACTGGAATCAGTTAGACTAATCACAATTCTAAAGGAAATACTATTGGAAATTGTTAAATATCAAACACGTTTTTTATTTTTTTTATCCCGAAAAGCTCTTAAACATATTCAAATGTGATTGGGTAAACAAAATATGGGTAACTACCGATTTGAGCAGTCTTTCACGTAGTCACAATGAAATTTAAAAGTTAGTTTCATCATACATGTAAGGAAGAATTGCATAAGTTGGGACGTTTTCAAGAAAAATATTTTTTGGAACTTCAGTTTAAAAAAAAAAAAAGCACTGATCTGCACACTTTTTTTTGCCAAATTTTGTTGTTTTCCACCCAAAATTCTCCTAAATGTGGGGAATTCCACTTGCGTGCACACTTTTTTTTGCCAAATTTTGCAGTTTTCCACAGAGAAATCACCGAAATGTGCATTGTAGTTTATGAATCATCAACAGAAGCTATTAATACAATACAAGAAAGATTATGGGTATGGTATACCATAAGAGTCTTTAGTTTTTTAATAGCAAATTACGGTAAAAAATGAGACAAAGCACTTATCCTTTCTTATGTTAACTTTTGATATCAATTTTCAGCTTTATTTGCTGCTTGCAAAACAAGTAAGATGAAATTTCAGCGTATTTATGCAGGACTAATGTGCCCATTCTTTGCCTAATAAAATGAAACTGTCCCGACCTAAGAAAATGAAACTGTCCCGACCTAAGAAAATGAAACTGTCCCGACTTAAGAAAACGGTAACTTTGAACATATAACACTGTTGGAAATCTAATGGTGGCAAGAAGCTATGAAAACAACCCGTTTATATATCAACCAAAATAGAATATTCACATTTGTTCTACCAACGTTCTGTCTTCGGACTGTTGAAACATTTTACTTAGAAGTGAATAAAACTTACTAGATTTTTTGTGGAAATTCGGCAGCAGCTTCGGCTTTGATAACAAAAAGACTGTCTCCTTCGACAAAGTGCTGAAAATTAATAACTGGGGGCACCAAGAATTGCTTAATTTTTTTAAATCTGTTTTTCTCAACTTAGAACTCTCCTCTATCAGTATTTGTATATTGTGTAACTATTTCTACAAATAATCTGTAATCTAAAGATGAGATCTTGTTTGCTGTAACGAGTCAACAGATTGGTGATTAATAGTGTCATTCTACGGATGATCTTTCTATATATGTCATGCTTCTCATCTAGTTTACTGTATTTCCTTGTTCAATTGTCGATAGTGTCATCCCCTAAGGTAAGATGACCATATATCGCAACTCGAGTAAGACTTTATTAGGATTTCATTTTTTATGAATAATCCAAATTTTATAAACGTAAACTTTTCTGTGACACGAATTTAAGGTCACATGATTTGTCCTTTCCATGTAAATTCTTAATTTTAAGGATCTAGCCTGTTTACATTCAGCCACACCAGAATCCAACGCTTCTCTTCTTACAGATATGACATTCGGGCAGCTATGGCCAGCAACGGATTAGACTATGCAACAGGTGTATACGCAAATTTTGTTTCAGAGACAATATGGAATGCGAATTAGAAAGATACACTCAATAAATATATTTAAATTTAAAAAATAATTTTGATTAATTTTAAGGAAGTTTTATCACTCCAACTCTAAAATTATTGCCAACTATGCATATTATTTTTGGCACTGTCATTTGAAGCGCTAAAATAAAATTACTAAGTCATCCGTTGGATTTATTTTACTAAGCAACACGTGGAAAGGTATATTCAAATTTAGCACTCGTATATTCAAATTTAAGTGATACGAAAATGCCTTTTTAGTGTCGGTTAATCTAATTCTCCAACACAACCTCCTACGTTGTTAAAAAAATGATCTTTAAAATCATAAATTCCTTTAACTTAGAGAAACAGAGTTGTCTCCAACCAGAAATTGCAGTGAATTTCAGTTAAGGTATATTGGATGCATCATTTTAGTTCACTTTGATAAAATATGGCATTTAATTATGATCTGCTTTAATTGCGTTTCACGTGTAATGTAAAGCAGCATAGAATAAAATTAATAAGCCAACCGTTATTTGCATAAGCATTTAAATGAAATCTCCTCTCGTTGTTGTCGAAATAAATCGTTCGCTTAGAGGGCGCAGGAGGTGTCACCTCCTTTTCATCACAGGACGGTCGAAAATTTCATTGCGTATAATCTCAGGTGACAGACAATGAATCCCAAACTTGAAAAGCCATTTTAATATCATCAACTCGTCAAGCTTACGATGAAACCTTTAATGGATTTTATGATTAAATGGAATATCTAACAGGTAAATGCTTGTTGTTAATGAAGTGAATGAAAAGTTAAAGCGTTGAAGCTTATTAAAATGAAACTAAGTAAACAACAAGACTGGCACAAGCACGCTTTAACCAAATGCTCATACACATGCACACGCACATACACAGAACATACACATATAAGTAAAAGCAATTTTCTTTCATACTGATAAAAGTAAAAAAAATAGCATAATATGTAACGGAATTACATCATATAAGATTCTAAATGCAGAATATATTGTTGCCGTGTTGAAAATTAATAATATTATTTAAAATTCACAACTGATTCATACCTAATAATATGGACGTATTAAAAAGTGACAAATGAAGCCCCAAAAAGAGTCGTCGAAAAAGACTACCTTAATAAAGGCTGAATCATATGTTTATAATGTATATGCCGATTAGGAGCCCAAATAACAATGTATATGCAATCGAAATTTCTTCTACTTAATAACAGCTATCAATTTTTTTAATTAAATTATCATCAAAAATGCGCTAGAAGATAATTAAGGCAAATAACCTAAAGAAGCAAGATTGGCAAAAGAACACGCCCTTATGCAGATATTTGCTCCAGATTGGCCCATCAAATGCAAACACACATAATGAAACATGACTTGAAATTCTTAGGTTTCTTATTTGCAATTACAACCTTGCAGATGAAGAAACAATTATTCGAAAAAATGTCTATCTATCTATCTATCTATCTATCTATCTATCTATGTATCTATCTATCTATCTATCTATCTATGTTATGATTATAATTTGTTATATTTGTTGTAAATAGGCCATTTGACCCAAATTTTATTTGAATTTAATATTGCTCATTATCGATCGTAAAGAAAATTCTTTAACTTTATCAAATATTCTATTCTTCCTATGGCAAAGAGAGGATATCTGGCGGATATTGCATTAAACCCCATTTAATCGGATATTTCGCAGATTGGTTCATAAGAAAGTGAGATTATCTAAAAGGCTTTATTAAATCTATACCAAAATCCTATTAAACATGTCATTATGATCTTGTTAATTCGGATTTCCGGGTGGTAAATGAATAAAGTAGTACTAGCTCTTCGTGAGTTTGAATCGCTGGCCGAGCTTTGTTTTGTTTGGCACTACTTACAATTAGTGCCGCCTTTGGTGAGGAGCTCTCGGTTCTCTTTGTCTGTTTGTTTGCTGAAACGGCAGCATTCTTTTTAAAGATATGCTCTCTAAATGCATCGCTAAAATCTCATCTACCGTAAGCGACGTACGCTAAATGAGATTCGTATCTTATTTTCCATCTTACTCGCTCAATAGTATTCAGTAGCACAAATAGATATTTTTTTTCATGAATTTTTTTGAGAGTAATTAACATTTGTATGATCCTATTTTTTAAATTTGTAATTATCTTGCGACATCTTTTCTTAAAGTTAAATTCTATGGAAAAATTTGATTCTAATATTTTTTTTGCATAATAATACCGTCTTGCAACCTATATTTCTTGTTATGTCTCTTAAACAAGAATGATATCAATACAAAATTAGCGCTGTATATATTTTATTGATTGCATTAGATCGTAATTTATAAAAATTGAAACTGAGAACAATTCTGTGCGTTCCAATAATAGGTATTTACAGCAGCGCGTTCCAATATATCGGTGACATAAAATGTTTACGAAACTCAGTCTGAATACTTTTGAAGGAATTCGTCTTCAAATAACACACCACAATGAGCACCTTTCGTTGTACTCCACGTTGAATTGAATCAGGTGAATGTGTCCTCACCAATGGTAACTAAAACAACTCCCTATTGTTTTGATATCATTGGTCCTAAAGCACTGTATAAAGAAAGTATGGACAATCCATTGTTGCAGGCAGCCATTTTGTATCCTATTTCAAATGACGATTACTTCGTGTTTGCAGCAAATTCAAACTTCAGAAGCACATTCCTCTCTAAATTTAGCCAAAAAGGAAATATTCAATCTGTAAGTTTGAATTTACTGCAGAACACGTTCAAAAGAAGAAGTAATCATCATTTGAATCCAAATGGCTGCCTGCAACAATGATTGTCCATACCTTCTTTATATCGGGTGTCCAAAAAGTTTGGTAACGTGGCAATTATCTCAAAGTTGCCACGTAGGTGAGATATGATGGGTATGGTTTATAGGTTATAGGGGGGTGGGGAATTCATTGACGCACTCAAATTTGACTTTGACCCCCAAATTTAAGGTCATCCATTTGCTAACTCGAAAACTATTAAAGATAGAAAAAAATTTCCATTTGCTACTCTGTAGAGCAACACCACATTAATCTAAAAACAGTTTTTAATCACATCCTTCCCCTTGAAATATTTTGAGAAAATGGGCGAGAAATAGTCCCTCAAGGTGAGGTTGGCTGGCGAGATTGGCTGAGGTTTCTAACGCATTTGAATTGCAGTGAAGCACACCATTGGGAATTTTCTTTCCTTGAGCGACTCTTTCTCGCCCATTTTTTCAAAATCTTTCAATGGAAAGGGTGTGATTAAAAATTGTTTTTAGACTAATTTTTTTTTAACCATTGTTTTTAGACTAATATGGTGTTGCTCTACAGGGTAGCCATTGGAAATTTTTCTCTATCTTTCATACTTTTCGAGTTAGCAAATGGATGACCTTAAATTTGGGGGTCAAAGTCAAATTTGAGTGAGGCAATGAATTCCCCACCCTCCCTATTACCTATAAACCACACTCATCAGATCTCGCCTAACTGACAGGTTTGAGATATCTGCCATGTTACCAGACTTTTTGGATATCCTGTATAGTGCTTTTAATTGGTTCTCACAAACAACGCATCTATAGGGGGCCGCAAATTTTGCCTCGCAAGGGTTCTTTAACGTGCAGCCGGCAAACGACTACACGGGACCAACGGCTTTACTTCCCTTCCGAAGGAAGTGCGTGATCTCAGGATTTTCCCCCTGAAAAAATCCTCGTCGTCCTCGGCCGGGGTCGAACCCGCGTCCTCGGGCATCAGAGGCGACCACGCAACCCCTGAGCCACCGAGGCCGATATATATTAATAAAGAGGAATAATTGAAATATATCCATCAACATCAATTAATATTTATGATTTAAGAAAATTGCCTCAGAAAAGTAAAAATCAGTACTTTCTACCGACATCCCTGCACTCCATTTTCTCAGAGAAATGCCCGGACGAAGATATTCTTCGTGATTCGAGAACTTGCCACGTTTTTGTCTCCGAGTCAGCATCACTACTCAATTTATTTTTGTATATTTTCATCCGAATAACTTCAAACAGTACTGATAAATAAATTTATCAAACCATAACTAGCAAGCCAATTAAAATCAAAAAATGATTTTATCACAAAATTTGGTGGAGATGTTTTCATAATTTACGTCCTCTCAATCCAGTAAATTACTTTTACAGTGACGATTTTGCATATTGTTCTGTTGGCAACTGTTTATATAACATTACTATTAGATTTTAATTTCAATCCCGGTCTAGAATACAATGGTCCACGGTGGCTCAGTGGTTGCGTGATCGCCTCTGATGCCCGAGGACGCGGGTTCGACCCGGGCCGAGGACGACCAGGTTTTTTTCAGGGGGAAAATCCTGAGATCACGCACTTCCTTCGGAAGGGAAGTAAAGCCATTGATCCCGTGTAATCGTTTGCCGGCTGCACGTTAAAGAACCTTTGCGAGGCATAATTTGCGGTCCCTATAATGCCGTCCTGAAATGACCGTGGCAGTTGAAAATGACGTTAATACCCAACAAAACCAAATTTTGGGAGGGCCCGAAAACCCCGATGGTAGCTGTGTTGAACGAATAAAAGTATTTTTAGGTCGAGCTTTTTATAAAACCTTTAGTAAAAAGCATTGCACTACACAGAAGATTTATTATTAAAATGATAAGTATGTACCAAAATTTTATAATGATTATTTTTATTATTAAAATAAACTCTTGAAACCTTAGATTTTTATCCTATACGTAAGTGTTCATACTAGAGTTGTAATGTTCCGCGTGTTCTTTAGTGTCATTCTACATTACAATTTTAATTGAATTGTTAAGGAATAGTTACATTTTTATTCCATAAAATGTAGCAGTAAGTTTCAAAAGTGTCTTAGCTCTTTATACTTGTTTATTAGGAGCTTTAGCATAAAAGTTACTTATAAGAATGCGCCCTTGGTCTGTACGTTTATCCGGCCGTCCGTCGTTTGCACGATAACTTGAAAACGGATTAACTTTTTCGAATTCTGTTTTCAGAAGTATAACCATCAAAGTCTTAGCTCGGCCGTATCAACTTTTCAGAATTTTTCGTGGACCCCTTCAAGTCGAATTCGCGCGCTAAAACAGTGAATGTAAAGAATACTAAGATAATGGCATGCCATATAACAATCGATTTGTCAAGAAGGAATACATTGTTACTTTCTGTTCATCTTTTAAGCATTACTGACATCAGCGCGCGCACGTGAAATCGCTTTGTCGACGCACGATTGCTCAAGTGCTCATAATGTATAATTGAGTAGCGGAAGAATGGAGCTACTTATTGATTTTATAATGTCTTAACCAACGTTATGAAATGAGTAGATCGTTTACGTAGCCGCCATCTTTGGGGCAATTTGAAGGCGGCGAAAAGTGGAAATAATCTCTATTGTTAGTGTAGGCACCATTACTATGGTTGGAGAACAACATCGCCAGCCAAAGCGCCATTACTACGAGGGGAGTTCAATAAGTAATGCAACACATTTTTTTTCTCGGCCATTTTTGGTTGAAAAAACTGGACATTTCTTGTGGAACATTTTCAAACATTTCCGCTTCGTCTCGTATAGTTTCATTGACGTCCGATAGGTGACAGCGCTATAGTGAGCTGTTAAAATGACGTCTACAGTGGAGGTACGTTCCAAACAACGGGCAGTGATTGAGTTTCTTTTGGAGGAAAACCAGGGCATCTCAGATATTCATAGGCGCTTGCAGAATGTCTACGGTGATCTGTCAAAAGTGTTTGATTGTGATCCGTCGATCTGCTCGAATGAGAGTGTTCGCATGTTCCGACATTGCAGGAGTCAGAGCTATGCACGGCTGGCCAGCTCGCGGGAGATCAGACAATTTTGCTTGACCTTGTGGCGATGATGACACACGCTTTGCCCAACAACTCACCGTGCTTTTGTCCACTGCCAGATCGTTTAGGCTGAAAAGAAGAAGAAGAAGAAATGTGAGATGTTGACAAGTTATTACATGAATTGAAGATCTACAAATGAAAATCAGCCTTTCTTCTAATAACTGGACAACATTTCAAATTTCAATCATTATTTACATATTTACTAAAATTTGTGAACTCATCAAACGTATATTACTTTAAATTTATTTCGTTTAATTTCAATCCTTACACGTTATGTAAAGGAGAATTACTTAAGAGCCTACTGAAGAGTCGCAGCTATCGCCATCTGGCGGACAATATTGTCTACGGACCAAACTTTAACCTAGAGAACAACAGCCGTGCACAGACCAGGGGATAGAAAGACCATGATACGATGAAGGCCATTTTTTGCCAACCAAAGCAATGGCCGACAGGCTTTCAAATGGGGACAGGCTTTCATTGGTGACGCTGAAGGCAGCTCATGAGCGTTCTACTCATTTCATATCGTTGGTCTTAACTGTGTACCCCTTCATAATTTCTACATTTTTTGAGGTAGAAGGTTGAAATTCGGAATGTAGCTTACTATGGGCATGCCCATCTGTATACTATTTAGTTTGGTTTTGATTGGTACACTGGGGTCGGAATTATGGGGGCGGGATTAAGAGAGGGCAGCATTTTTGCGTGGTATTAGGTACGTAAAGGCGTAAAATTCGGTAACCAGATTCCTCTATGCAAGATTTACTGTACTATGAAGTTTAGGCCTAATTGTTCCAGGGGGGGGGGGGGG
>JAHWFO010006271.1:2669974-2685292 GCA_023313115.1 Rhysida immarginata
GGGGGGGGGGAGTTAATTTCTTTTTAATAAATGTATAAATGTATTTCTGCTTCACTGCTAAAGCTCCTCCTTGAAATGTTTACAAGATTTTATTCTTAAATTGCGCTACCGACGTAAGAATAATCAAATTTACAAGCTGTGTGGTTGCAGGGCAACGATTAGCTTTTAACATCATAAGCTGTATATTGGCCAGGCTTTTAAGTTTTTACAATATCCTGCAAAACAAAGAAAATTGATGCAAACACTATATTAATTACTAATGAACAAAGTCTGCTTTAACTTCAGCGATAAACATAAAACGGACTAGCCAATTTATCGGAAGCCACCTAATGTGGTGCTGCTCTCCGCAACTTGCTTGCATTTTTTCTGGTCATTGACTCCATAAACTAGCTGAAACATTTCAAAGGAATCCTGCCAGCCCTACGCTGGATTTTGTAGTCGCTTATGGCTGTTTTTGTTGAACCGCCGATCTAATTCGTCTTAAAGATATTCGATTGCATAGAGACCTAATAGATTTTGAACGTGCTATGTTAGAGGGCACCAGAATAGCAGATTACAGCCTTAAAGAAACAATCTGGCACCTGTAAAGCCTTTTCATAGACTTATATTTCAAGATTGTTCAGTAAATGGCCAAGATTAAGGAAAAACGGTGACTATGCATGCTGGCGACTGTACTGGCAATTGTTTACTGTAAGATCTGTCGTGTGTTATTCATAGAAGTCTATGATAATTCGTCCCATATGAACGGATCGTTTCCTGCTGAATGCTCCAATCACCCTGCAAAAACAGAGTGGCTATGAAGGGATGAATCTGGTCAGCGATGATCTATAATTACCTGTAATTATGTATTGATCAATTTTGATTAAAAATTCAGGCATGAACACATATTCGGACACAGCTCTACCATCGGCCTGAACAGTACGTGTCAAACGGGAAGGGTCCATGCTCTCGTGTAGTTGGTGCCAGATCCCGACAGGCCCCTCAGCCGGGAGCAGTTGAAGCGGAATTCATCAGACCAGTCAATCCACTTGTCATTCTGGATGATCACGAGCCCACTGGAATCGTTTTCTCCGGTTCTGTTTCGATAAAGAGGAATTCGACGAGGGCATCTTGTAATTGTGCACGGATTCAATGGTGGTGCGTTCCCAAAACCCACCACAGATCTGGAGTTGTATTGTATTGTTACGGTTGCATAGTGGCCGTTTTTCTTGATCATACCATTTACTTAATACCCTTGAAATATAAGTCTATGAAAAGCCTTTACAGGTGCCAGACTGTTTCTTTAAGACTGTTAATCTGCTCTTTTGGTACCCTCTAACATAGCACGTTCAAAATCTATTGGGTCTTTTGCCTTAGTCATGATGCGGTTGGAACTGAGGAGAAGATACACAGTGGTGTACATTTTTTGACATCATCTGAACATACAAACGAGGATATGACCCATTTGCACATTCCTAGATGATATTTTTTTATTTAATAAATTTGTCGATGCGTCCTAATAATAAATAATTTTGCCAATGAAGGAAGGGGAGTTCATTGCGAATAAATTGTTGGATAGCTTTTAGAGCAATTTTCCTTTAGAAATTATCTTACATTTTAAATATGGCAAATAGATTGTCGTAAAAAAGAAGCAGCAAAGATGCGCTGCAGAACGATCAAAATATTAGTTGTCATAGCTGAGGTTGCATGCACTTTGAGTTCAGTAGAATAAGCGTGCTTTTCTAGGAACATAGTCAAAATTAATCTCATAGAGTATACCTTCTATGAATTCTAGAATGGAAAAAGAATGGGAAATGATCAAGATCGAAGTTGCCTGTGAAAAATATTCAAAGTCTGTGACAATTACAGTATCGGACGATAACGCGATGGGTCAATGCCTTTCGTGTAGGGCGTGATCTGTCAATGGATAATCTTTGCTCAGGTTGCCCCTCCATTTCAAATGTGATAGAGCTTTTGTGGAATGGGCACCGACGGACTGTACGACAAATCGCCCAACAGGATGGGATCAATCACCAACTCTGTGAGAAACGTTGCGATGTTGCGGAAACGGTGAAGAAAGTTTTTGAGCAGTTTTTGAGAAGAGGTTTTGAGCATCTTATTCAGCGGAAATGTCTTCTTGTACTTACGACTTGTCTCCGGATGAATGAATCTCTCAGGAAAATGCTATTTCGTTATGCACAATCAGTTCCGAGCAGTAGGGCGCTCCATCATTGCTCTCTACAGAAACCACTCCACTGATGGAATCTTACGCTTCTTACGCATTTGACAAAAGAAGCAAAAACATGTCTGGCGATTTTATGCAAGACATTAAACTTTTATATTCAAATAAATTCATTTCTTCATTTATAATTTATATGTTGCAACTGCTATTTTAAAAGTACTCTATAAAAAAAAGTAACTTGACAGCCTAACTTTCATATAATTTGTCCTATAGAAGATCTCTTCCTTTTGACATGTTCATTTCTTCAACATGCAATGAAAAACAAACTTTGACTGAATATATAATTGATAAATACTTAAAAAAAGCGTTAACAATCAGCTTTTGCAATATTAACGTATGTATAATTTGCGGAGTTCTAATAATTTGTTTAAGACAGAATTTTTCGTATCCTAATAATAAAGATAAAAACAACAAAATGATGGGATGTTTGCGGTTTTATTTTTTTCTGGTAAATAATACATAATGAGAAATAGTTTGGTGCTTTCCTGTTCACTAGCTTCGTGAAGCTATAAAACAAAAATAGAAAACAGCCAGAAAAACAGTCATTCTACAATGATATTGAAAAAACTGGAAGTTGATTTTGCTCTCCAGGCACTAAAGAAACTGTTCATTTTATTTAATCATGTAACGCTGCAATATATCCAGAATGATCTCTCCATTTTCCCTTAGGTCTATTAATTTCAAAGGAAGGGTCGTAATTTACATTTGTTCCCACTTCCCCATAGGACTGCTAAAGGGGATATTTTTTCCGATTAATGTCAGTAAATGATATTATTGTCAATAGCGTCACTTTTTTAATGTTATTGGGAATTTTTCTCAACGCTGACGATGGGGCATTTATTTCTTCAGAACGCCCTCTATTTTTATTCTATTTATAGAAGACCCATGCCCTCAGAGGGAAAGGGGCTAAATAGGACCTCAGAATCCAAGAAAAGAAACGAATTCCATAATGGAGAGAGAAATACAAGATATATCTCAATTTTTTTTATATAATTGGAATTTAGTAGTCTAAATTTAAAACATATCAGTATGTAAGGTTTTTTACAAAAAAAAAATACAGAAATAAAGAACTTTAAGAAAATTCATCAGCCAATCCATAATTATAATTAGAAAAAGCAGAAAGAAAAATTCCGCGACTTGGACCCGAACCACGGATCACGACTTTCGGTGTCGCTGCTTTAACCACGAGGACCATGTTAAATTAAATTTTATTAGACCATCTGAAGCTTCAATAACCGAATTTCAAGTTTATTTTAAAAATCAATATATCTATAATATACGCTTAAGAATGTCAATTTCTGACCTAAAAAATGGATGAAATTCATTATTAATGCATTATTTTAAGAATCATAGACCTCGGTTTTAACAGAATTAAATACGACAAAATTATAATCTCGGTTTACGTCCTCTGTAAACTTAGCAGCGCATAGTTTATGTAAAAACCGGGCTACTCATTAGTTTCAAAAATATGAAAGAACATACGAGATCAACAAAAAGTATTTATGAATACAGTTTCTACTTAAATGATTTTAAGAAATGATTCTATCTAATTTATGAAAAAAATAATATCTAAAAAGATTATTTTAAAAATAAAAAAAAAGAAATGAAAAATCAATTATTTTTGTTCAAAAAACTTTGCTAATAATTAATATAATTTATAAGATTGTTTTTTTTTGCTTAACATTTTTCTTTTCCCCGCGATTGATCGAGGAATATTTTATATTTATTTCACAAAAAAACATGTTACTACAGAAATAAAATGGTTTTGCGGAACCATCTTTAAAAGTAGTGAAAAACATATGCCAGACACAAGAAGCATTAGTAGAAATAAGAGGCATGTGCTGCTTTCTGCAAGTTCAAGGGAATCTACGTAATAAATTTCTGTTGTCTCTGTTGTTTCATCTACCCTTCAAATTTTCTCTGATTGTGTAACATAATAAAATCAACAACAAATCAAATCTTGATTTCCGCGTGTATCTGAATTCACGTTAATAGAGATCGCGAAATTTAGCAATTCACTATGATTGCATGAGAGGTGTTCAAACGGAACTCAACCTTCAAAAAAGACAAATTTTGTTATAAAAGCATTTTTAAAGTAATCCCATGGAAGAATAGATGGAAGTGCCTCTCGCCGAAAAAAAGCGTCATGCGAGATAGGACGAGATATCATGTTGTCCGCCAGAGTGCCACGAAATCCTAATGTTTGTTTTCATTGAGCAAGAATCCTTTTTTTGTATCATAATGTTGTAATAATATAATATATATTTAATTTTGTGCGTTAAATAACTGAAACTATGATATTTTGAAGAAATTTTGTTCATTA
Source organism: Rhysida immarginata (assembly GCA_023313115.1). Classification (NCBI taxonomy): domain Eukaryota; kingdom Metazoa; phylum Arthropoda; class Chilopoda; order Scolopendromorpha; family Scolopendridae; genus Rhysida; species Rhysida immarginata. Next base: position 2,674,519 of record JAHWFO010006271.1, read on the forward strand.
TTGCTCTTTCTCTCAGTCAACATGTCTAGAACTTAACAGCTAACTTCACGGAAACCCCTGCACCATTTAAGTCAATTTAAAAATAAATAATTCCAAAACATTTTCCTACCATTTAAAAAAAAAGTGCCCCTAAACCGGTCCCATATTAAATTTGAAAAGGGTCATTAAAATGAAAGGAGAAAAAAAGCATTGAATGAAAGAAAAGCATTTATTTCCTATAAAAACAATCATAAAATGAAAATTTAAAATTTTTTAATGAAATATCAAGTGTTCAATTACTTCAAAAGACATCTGTAATTCTAAAATCATACAAAAGATCATAGGGGTTGTAAGCGCAATCATGTAGGCCGCCAGGTGCGCTGCGATAGCATTCAGTCACATTTTAGCATTGGAAGTGCTACAAGAGGCGCTTCCTTCTATTCTTCCATGATAGTCCTCTGTAGTGGCAAGTTTCCTCGCATTTTTCATCGCTAGAATGCTTTCTGGAATAGCGCGCGGTTTTGTTATCACTACGAAGAAAAAGTTTGGAAACGGCGAAAAACTGGTGCTAGATCTAGAGCAGTGGTTCTGAACCTGAGGGTCACGAAAGATTTTTTTTTGGAGGGGGTCGCCGTTATTATTTATATTTGCATTTAATTTTAAAAGATTTCGAGATTTTTTATTCCGCCACGTACCAAGAGTAAATGTCTTCTTTTTTTATTCTTATATGAGGCGAGGGTTGCACGTTACTAACTTTTAGAAACGGGGTCGCGATTGGTAAAAGGTTGGGAATTACTGGTCAAGAAAATAGATGGATGTGCCTCAACGAAAGTTTTGTTTTACAGATAAATGCGGAAGAAGAGCTGGCGCATGATTGTGGCATAAGTTTCAAGTCTTGTCCTCCAAAAATTCAGGCCAAATACTTTCTACACATGGTACACTTCAACGACAAAATGATTATAGTGAAATGCTGTGGCAAATTTTTTTCTCCTAAAAAACATGTTGCTAGTGCGCAAAATAGCCGCAGCGATATTTAAAAAGTTCGATCCTTTATTTTGAACACTCCGGTAATTAGTTAGTAATTTTGTGGAAAAAAAGGAAGGAAAAATTACGCGACCTGGATTCGATAACTCTCTGGTTGGTAGAGGCGACGAGCGTGATACTCGTGATCCCTGATTTGAATTCGAGTCGAGAAATTTTTCTTTTCGTTTTTTGTATCGTTTATTTCTACATTTATGACTAAGAAATTAATCTCTCCTAAGGAGGATATATTAAAGTAGCGGAAGCCCTGAGTTCGTCGATTATTTTTAATCCCCATTTTTTTTCCAAAAGTTGATTTTCTCGAACGTAGTATTTAGAAAATGAATAAGAGACATCTTTGTACGTTTGTCATCATTTCCAATTGAATGATATATCATATGACGTATGTCGCCATTTGAAAAGGTTAATAATTTTAAACATCACGTGACTGATACCCTCACAAATCCGACCCCATTGGCCCAAACTTCATAGTAATGTAAATCTTGCCTAGAGGAATCTACATAGCGAATTTTACAGCTTTTATACCTATATATACCATATAAATCAAACGGTCCCGTCTAACTCTCACGCCCATAACTCTGATCCCAGTGGGCCATCAAACCAAACTAAATAGTAAAGTGGGACATATATATAGTAAGATGCATTCCGAATTTCAATCTTCTACATCAAAAAATGTAGAAAATATGAAGGGCGGACAGATAGACGGACATTGTAAAACCAATAAGTAGCTTCATTCTCCCGCTACTTAATAAGTCAACGTGTCTCTTGTATGGCGATAAGAGCGTTATCACGGTTTAATTGTATTAATTAGTATTTGTTTGAATTAACTTTGTGATAAGCACAAAAATTACATATAATATTATAGGATTTACTTTGCATTTTCCCCGCGATATACTTTTGGTCCCGAATCGTTTTAATACAAATTAATAAAACGTTTTATCGCAATTTTACGACACGTGAATTAAAATTCCCACATTTTAGGATATGCTGGCAAGATTATTACAAATCATTTCCTCGGTAATTTCCCCGTTAAAACATTAATTTCACGGTGAACCGATAATAGGTATCGCTCATTTAAGAATCTTTTGTCCTTTGACGAATTTGTCCTCGGAATGCCTCTTTGTTCGAAGATATAGGGGGAATTTTAGTGTGCTTGCTCGTTTTTTTCAATGCAACATATCAAGAACGCTGGATTGGTCCAGATGGACCTCACTTTTGGCTTGCTCGATCCTCGGACTTACATCCCGTAGATTTTTTCTATGGGGCAATCTGAAGTCGTTAGTTTACATTAATCCTGTGGAAAACGTAGATTTGATGACTCGAATAGTTGATAGCGTAGAAAGAGTTCGGCAGTCAACGAAGAGAAGAGTGGATGCATGAAGCATCCTAGCTGGTGGTAGTCATTTTCAGCAGTTATTATAGATTAAAAAACTTTACATGTAATATTAGGTAGTAAAAGATTGGTTTTGTCGAAAAACTTTTATCGCCCTGTATCTTCGAAACAAAGGACATTAGATTCCGAAAATCATCAAAGGACAAAAGATTCTTAAAATAATCCAAGGACTCACCCCTTTAATTTTTGTCATGTGTTTAGTAAACACCCTGTATATAGTGAATATATTGGATACACTTTACTCAGTATATTGTATAATTTAAAAACTATTTCTTACAGAAACAGAAACCGATATCTATTGTTTTTAATTAAATGGGATTTGTAAAAATTTATTATTTTGAGATACATTATTGTGTATGCTTTTTCCTTTGATTTACTTTTTCCAACATTTTATGCCGTTTTCATTTCCTCTCTGGATAACCTATAATGCTAATAATATATAGCGTAAAGAATGAAATATATTCTTTCCAGTAAAAGACAGGAGAACAGGAAAAGTTTATCCTGGGATACAAGAGATTCAAACAGAGTGAAACTCTCAAGAAACAGCTGAATTTTGTCAGCTGTTTTCAAAGTTTGCCTCTGTTTCTATCTTTCACAATGATGGTTAAATTTTTTTAATCACCACTATACCGCATATTGCGTTTTGTAACTGATGAAACTGGTATCATTTTTATTAACTTTTTCTCTTTTCTTTTTCTCTCTCGTCTACTAGATTTCCGAGAGCTGTATGATCGCTTATTGCGGAGCGAAGTTTTCAATGACCGACTGAGTCACCAGGTGGTGCGCAAAGGGGGTCGTGACCCTTCACTGCGGCTGCGCTTTGGACGACGAGCTGACCCCGCATGGCAATCCCTAGTTTCAGCCGAGAACGAGGTCGACAACTGAAATGTCTCTGCCGCCGATACTTATTCCTCTTTGGGTTTTAATAGGAAATCTCCGGAATAACTTTGATTTGGTTTTATTTATTCGATCTTTTAATTTCCAAACCTTTAACCATCTAACCACTTTTAATTTTCAAAACTATCTGATTTCCATATGATATCTTTAAAAAATTACAATCAAAAACTGTGAGTTGTTTTTCTTGAGAAAATGAAAATAATTTGTAATGTTCCTCCTATTCAAAATTTGATCCATTGTTCGTAAACTTTTCCCCCCCCTTTAGCTTAACAACCCAGATTACCTTTTAATTCTTATATATTTTGTCGACATAACTGTAAATGTTAACCATTTGTAAATAATTTTTCAACGCTGTGTAATGTTGGTTAAAAGATGTTTTAGCATCGTGTTGATAAGGATTTGTGTTAAAAATAATTTTCTCTCACGATCCCAGTGTTATTTTCGTTTAAGATGTTTCACTGAAAATAAAATCGTCATGAATCATTGAAATCTGCACCCGTGTTTTTGGCTTCATTTATTTTTTATGTATATAATAATAAAAATATAATTTAACAGATTGATTCATTTTAATATTTAATATTTTTTTTAATATTTAATATTTTATTTATTTATTTAATAAATTCAATTACAAAATTTTGCAAAAGAGGGAGTACAATAAAATAAGCAGTACAAGGGGGTTTGAAAGGCTGAAAAGCCCGTCGAGCAAAGCCAACACCATCTATCTAGGTGGTGTTGGCAAAGCTTCCCGCGTCCCCCACAAAGAACTAATAAATACAAAATAGTTTTAAGAGGTAACAAAGATTCTTAAATTAATTTAAATAATATTTTTACAACACAGATCATTAGTAAAAATCAGTTTCTTCAGTGAATTTTTAAATGTATAATAGCTAATAGTTTCTGTTAGTGAAGAGAGTAAAAGGGTCCAATTCTTTCGCCAAAAAAACTGGAGTGTGGCGGTGATAGTTATTATTCGCAAATGGAAGACGAATCTCTTTCGATTTCCTAGTTGGATAATTATGGTAATCAAAATTGAAAGTTAATTTTAGAGGGCTAGCTAATATGATTTTATTATGAATTAATTTATGTAAAAAAAACAAACCGACTGTAGGATGTAGGTATCGTAAATATTCAAAAATTGGTGTCGATGAAATAGATGTGTAATTGGTGTTTTATGCGGTACATGCAGAATCATACGTACAAACCATTTCTGTAGTTTGAGCAGTCTTCTTAAATTTTGATCGGAGGAACTGCCCCAAAAAATAATTCCAAAACAAAGATTAGAATAAATCAATGCATTATATAAAAGGATTAAGATGGAGCGAGGAAGATAAAGTTCTTGCTCAATTTAGAAGCTTAAGATGAAATATGTGAGTTCCAAGATAGATTATAAGAAATGATAATGCCTAGGTAACGTTATTCGGTGACTATAGTGACTTGATTCTCATCCAGAAGGATTTTTACAGACTCCGAGTTGAATTGTTTATTTCGTTGCCTGGATATCATAAAATCAATTTTGTCTGTATAAATTTATCAGATAATATGAATCAATTACATGTTAATGTTTTCTTAAGTAATATCGAGAGCGAGCCTCAGATTGATTTAACTGGAAATATCTATAAAGGTTAGTCAATATATAAGTCGCAAAATGGCATGGAAATGAAAGTTGAAATTTGGTTTAATTTCAACGTAATCTGCATGAACATTTAGGCACTTCACAAGTGCGTCAAAGCCAGCATCGAAGAAGGTTTGTGGTTGTTGTCGTAGCCGGCTGATAACCTACGACAGACCTCCTCGATATTCTGGAACCGGTGACCACCCAAGTGATTCTTCAGTGGGCCGAAGAGGTAAAAGTCGGATGTTACCAACCTAGGGATCGTATGTGAGCCCCTGTGATATTGGCACTTTGTGAACGAGCGTTGTCATCCAACAAGAGAACTCCATCTCGCCACTCAGTTGTAAACGGCTTACCTGGATAAAAACATTTGTTACCATAAATAGGTAACATTTCCTTGTGCACTTGCTCAACAGATTTGCCCTGCGCCCACAGAAATCGAAGTACGGCCCGTTTTTCATCACGCGTACAATCACTTAACACACTTGTCATCTTATCCACTCGAAAGACTCACAGCCGCACGAAAACGAGACTACTAGCGCGTATACGTTACATGGTGGTGCTGGCATCTACACCGACACTTGCGCTATTTAGAGCACAATTTCACATTGTAGTAATTTGAAAAGATTTCATTTTGCGACTTATATATTGACTTACTCTCATAGTTCAGTTTACTATCTTATTTTACAGTTTTGCCCGTGGGAAATAAAAGCCTGTCGGTCCAAAACGGGCGGACTTAAAAACAGCGTCATTGAAAATCCGGGAAAATTGACTTCATTTTAACTGGAACTATCTATTTGCGGATCATATTTTATATCTTAGATCACGAGTTTCCCTAAACAAGTTTACATTGATCTGGTTTTTGAATCGGACGGAAAATGGCTCCTAGACCAATCCAAAGTTAGAAAAGATTGATATCATTTTTAATAATAACTTTTAATTCTAATTTTAATTTCTGGCCAAAATTTCATCTTAATGCATGTTTTTTACGAATTATTCGGTCCGGTACTCCAAACTAGCCAGATTATGGATTCCAGACTTAAAGATTCAAATTTGAGATTTTTAGACGTGTAATCGAATATAGTATGCTTTTCGTTTACTGCTTATTTCTTGGATTCTCTTTCTTACTGAACAGTAATATTTTGATACGACATTAAAAATGGGTGCATTTTAATGAAATAAAATATATAAAAAATTATACAAAAACATTAAATTTACCAAGATTTTAAATGAATAAACAAACAAATCAGTAATAAGATACGCCTAGACAGCATAGCTATCGATAGCTCACTTGACTAGAGGTAGAGTTTATCCTAGAGCAGGGCACTAACTTTTTAAAAAGGGCATACCCCACTCGTCCCCCCGCCCTCCCACTTTGTGGTGAGGGGGGGGGGTGTAACCTATTTAAGGAGTTAGCGTCCTGCTCTAGAATGAACTCTAGAGACGGATTCGTGGATCCTGGTTTCCTGGCATTCTACAGCACATTTCCCAATGTCGGCAGAGAAACTTCCGTGACTGAAGTCCCTTAACATGCAACTCCTATCACATAACTCAGACTTTTTTGATATTATTTGAAAAAATGGAAGGAAAAAATTCTGTGACCTGGATTCGAACCAGGAACCTCGAGTGTCATATGCTCGACGCCTCTACCAATCGCAGGAACGTGGAGCATTTGACATTCAAGGTTCCTGGTTCGAATCCAAGTCGTAAAATTTTTCCTTCCATTTTTTCAAATTAATATCATTTTACTAATGTTTGAAGAATCAGCTCCAATTAATATTCATTATTTATCAGACTTTTTTGCCTTCATGCTCCCCCCCCCTTTTTTTTTTTTTTAAAAACCTCAAAAACGGAATTATTTCTGAAATGGAATTTGAAAAGCTTCAGCCCGTTTTATCCTACCGAACGCGAAAGCTGGCCTTCACCTTCAAGAAAACGTCCAAACTCATAACGGCATAAGTCAGCTGTGCGCAGTTGCGGAGCACTTTTATTTATTTTTTTTTAACCGCACTTATTTGCGTTTGCAAAAAGTTCACTTTAATCAAGTGAGTTTTTCTACCGATATAGGAAACGGACTATTGTTCTTTATTTGCGATTTACTGACGCCCTCAAGGTCCTCAACTACATTCTTGTTGCCTTGCATTCGGAATTGAAAATTCAGCTGACTCCAGAAAATCTGGAAATGAATACTGTAACTGCAATGGATGAATGTGTTTAATCTGCATTGATGTAATGGTACCATGATTTCTTAAGATTACAGTTAAAATATAAATTCGACAAGAACTCCATCATTGAATGAATTCTCCCGTTGGAATGAACAAGTTATCAAATGCTGGTGATTCGTTACTTTGAAAAGGATATATTTATAGTCTAATACTCTCTTATTTAAATTTTGATAATCAAACTTTTTCCTTATGGCCAGCCCACTATTTTTGTTACACCCTGTATCAAACACAAAATAATTATCTATATTGTTATTAAATATAGTATAACAATATGACGGAAAGGAATAGCGGCTTAAGTATTGACTATTAAGAATAATAAAATAAATATCATAGGGACAAGAAATACTTAAATTATAATATTTTAAGGTAATTTCAGACGTTCTCTTCATCATTTGATAATAAAGCAAGAAATAATTTTAGGTTAATTAACATTATAGTCTAAGAGAATAAAACCAGTTTTATGTTCATGCAATCTCCAAGAGAGCTTATTGCAAGGAAAAAACTTAATCATAAAGTTTCAAATTCATTCAGCGCAAAATGATATAAAGTTTCAACATTTACGACCATTTGCTTTCCCTAATTTAAAGAAAACATTGTGCTTGAACAGAGAACTCAAGAACAGAATGCAAGAAGGAAATGAACTACAGTGTGCTTATTAAAGTGAAATTAAATCCTTTCTTCTGCGTCATTAACGAGAAGCTATTCAGTAAGTTTCATAACCTTGGCAGGTTAGATTTTAATACAGAAAGAAAAAGTTTAAATAACTTATTCTTATTTGAAAGCGATGATTTGATTACACTTCGTATTCATACAAGCAAATTACATGAATATCACTACTCAATCTGACAGGTAACCGTTCAAATCGTTAACACTATATTGAGAATCTGGATAGTCGAGAAGCGATCGCATTTTGAATGGCAGGCTATGATTAACGATTTGAGGACGAAAGGTCGAATGCTATTACACTGTCATACAACTAGATATCAGTGTTTCATGCTACATTTGTTGACAAAGCTCCGATGCTTAAAAAGAATTTAATCTGAACCGTATTTCTACCATGAAACATTCAAATATGAAATTCACTAACTTCGTGGCTGCAACAGCGAAATCGTTGCCGAATATTAAAGAGACAAGCTGATATGGATAGAATCTTATACATTGCTTTTTTCATCTAAATAAATCTTGAAATGCGCTAGTCCAAGAATATTAAATTAAACTTTCGACGGGTTTTCAAAAAACATATTTTAGTTTTTTTTTCAAATTCATCTTATTTGTCTTACTTTCGACCAAGTCAGATAAAAAGTGCGCAAATTAAAAAACGCTACAGATTTCAAAGCATAACTCTAGAAGAAAACATTAAATTAACACTTGTCTGCACTAGATATTATTCTATCTTCAAATATCAGGGTTTCATACTGCATTTGTTGACAAAGCCCTGATGTTTAAAAAGAATATAATTTGAACCGTATTTCTAGCGCGAAACTTACAAATATGAAATACACTAACTTCGGGGTTACAGCCACGAAATCGTTGCCGAGGATTAAAGGAACAATCTGATGTTGATATAATCTTATACATGTACATTACTTTTTTCATCAAAATAAATCTTCAAATACTCTAGACCTAGAAACATAAATTAAACTTTGGACGTGTTTTCAGAAACATATTGGAACGTTGTGTATCCAATTAATTGAAGGAATACAATAATCAAATCTTAAAACTAAAGTTCCAAAAGGCCGAAGCTTAAACGCGCAGGCAGCCGATGAAATGGAAGAACGTTATAGAATACAACTGTCTTCGCTAAAACACCAAGACATCGTTGGATGCAGAGAAACATTGTCGAAGTGAAATCAAAACATTATTTATGCATGCTAAGCTTTTCGAGAGCAACTGCTCTCTTCTTCAGGCGAAACGTAAATGATAAACTTAATCAAATTTAATTATTTATCAATAAACTTAAAATGAAACTTATTTATAATTAAACATAAATTAAAATTAAGTGAAGACAGTTGTATTCCACTTGATGTTTTAGTGAAGACAGTTGTATTTCAGAACGTTCTTCCATTCCATTGGCTCCTGCTGGTTTCAGCTTAGGCCTTTTGAAACTTTTATTGTTGTGTGAAAAAAATATTCCTTCAATATTTAGTTTTATTTCAAATTCATCTTATTCGTCTTACCCTCGACCAACTCAGATAACAGATGGACAAATTTAAAAAATACTACAAATTTATACAAATTTTAAAATACAACGTTAGTAGAAAACATTATATTGACAGTTATCTGCATTGGATAATCATTTTATCTTGAAATATAATCTCTTGCCTGCTTCAAAAACTTCATACAGAATTTCGCTACTAAGTTTTAGAAATTAATTTGGCGAGGCAAAGCTTCCTCGAAAGAACGAATACAGATGGAATTTTGTTCTTTTCGATTTGAATATTTAAATATTGTGATCTCAGGGGATCTATTACTACATGTTTAGTTTTATCAGGTCCAGGGGAAAGTTTTTTCGTTTCTTCACCCTTACTTTTTGAATGGTTACAAGCCTCTCGTAGGATGATTTGAATAATGCAAATTTTTTTATACATTAAAGAGAAATGATTGGTCATTCTTTTGCACTTACTTGTCTAAGAGAAAACATTCAATTTTAATTTGAAAAAACGTATGAAATGGCACCAATAATTCGAGCGTGCCTGTTGTATGAATTTAAACTTGGCCATAAAGCAGCGGAGGCTGCTCGTAGCATTTGTGCAGCATTCGGTGATGATTCTGTCACCGGCCGGACCGCACAGGATTGGTTCAAAAAATTTAGAACTGGTGATGAGTGTCTTGAAGATTCTCATGAGTGTTTGGTGGACAATGGCTGGTGTAGTCCATTATGAGCTCCAAACTATCACAGCAGACGTATATGTTGGTCAGCTTCAACGTGCACATGAAAAATTCAAGCAAAAACAGCCGGCTCTTGCGAACCGTAAGGGTGTTGTTTTTCTTCATGACAACGCACGTCCGCATACGGCAAAGCTGACCCGTCAGGCAATAAACAAACTTGCCTGGGAAATGTTACCTCATCCACCGTACCCTCCGGATATCTCTCCAATAACCATTTGAGAAACAAGTGCTTCAAGACAGAAGAAGGGCTAAGACATGAACTGGGTGTATTTTTCAACTGTAAAACTCGTGACTTATAAAAAAGGAATTTATGATTTAGTATCTCGTTGGGAGAAGGTTGTTGATAATGATGGAGATTATTTCGATGAATAAAAAATTCATTTATGCATTAATCTGAGCGCCAATTGTAATATATCCAAGAACGAAAAATCAGCCTCGATGGCTCAGTGGTTGCGTGATCGCCTCTGATGCCCGAGGACGCGGGTTCGACCCCGGCCGAGGACGGCGAGGATTTTTTTCAGGGGAAAAATCCTGAGATCACGCACTTCCTTCGGAAGGGAACTAAAGCATTTGGTCCCGTATTGTCATTTGCGGCTGCACGTTAAAGAACCCTTGGGAGGCAAAATTTGCGGCCCCTATAACGTCGTCCTGAAATGACCATAGCAGTTGAAAAGGACGTTAATACCAAACAAAACAAACCAACCAATCAAAAACGAAAAAAACTTTCTCCTAGACCTG
>JAHWFO010006271.1:2685392-2713358 GCA_023313115.1 Rhysida immarginata
AAATGACCATAGCAGTTGAAAAGGACGTTAATACCAAACAAACCAAATCAAAAACGAAAAAAACTTTCTCCTAGACCTGATAACGACAGTTTATACAGTTCGAAATATTCGAAAAGTTTCTATGAAATAATTTCATACAAGGTAGTTTGCGGTTACTGCGAACCATAAGCCTTGTCCATTATCACGAAATGTATGTATTGATTTATCATCTTAATCGTGATTCATATGTCTAAAACAAAAACTTAATAGTAATAATAGTGGATAGTTAGATTTGGCATTATATTTGCATGAAAAATCTTAATCTAATTATAAGAAAAGTCGTCAAGAAGTTGTGAAGGAAACAATTAATTATTAAAATTCTTAAATCCACCTTAATGAATTAAGAAGATTAAGTATATTAAGGGAAAAGGCAAATTCAATTAGATATATAAATAATTTTTAAAATAATAATAAAAAATAATAAACTTGCTTATCTTGACGAACAGGAGAGTACTACTACAAAAAATATTTTGTCGAAAATAACGATTATTTATTAAGATTTATAAAAAACAACCCATACGTATAGTACAAATTGCTGATAACAAATAGCAACAGATATCGTTAAACAGCAATTTTCTATGATGCCATGAAATACGAGTAATTCTTATCGATGAATATGTAATTCGAAATTGATTTTGAACGTTCAGCAAATTCGTGATAGAAGCATAAAAAATTAACTTGGAAGAGAGATCCATATCTATAAATTCATATTTTTATAGTAGATGCATATTTCTTTTAACATCTTATTTTATTTGTAGAAATTATTGTAAACTTATTTTAGGCACCCAATTAATATTCCACGAAATGATAAAAAGATTAAAATCTCTTTCGAATATTAGAAAATGTCGATTCGTCGTACAAAGTAAAACGCACAAATGTTTTTTGGTTGCCAATACATCGATTGAATGTTGGTGAACATCATGTTTTACAAAAATTAATTTTTAGATTTGTATATTTTTTCGAAATCTCTTTTCTTCCATTTTATTTCAAATACTATTAAGAATTGGACGGATTTTCAGAAATTAATCAATCTCATTTCTGAAGATGAATTTCCTGGAAATATCAGAATTTCATCAATATTTATTATTCCCTTCACGTTTTTGTAGCAAGTTCTCCTTTATCCAGATCAATGAATTCGCCCATCTAGTTCTTCGGGAATTTTCCTTCTATTTTATATTGAATTTCTCGAAAATTATTATTATTATAGGCTGCATTAATATTTTCAAATTCTTAAAAAGATATTGGACAATTAAAATTTATAAAATTTGCACGTTCAAGTACACTATAAATCATCGAAACTCATTTAATATCCATTGTAATAGGTCGTTAATAAGCAATTACGATTAAAATGGGATTATCTAGATAAAGTCTATTAAAAAATACAAACTTTCGCTTTAATAGCACTTAGTTTGGCAAACAATTTACCATAAGGTTTTCGATTACTATTCAGAAAGATACCAAATGCAAAATAAATAAATAAATAAATAAATAAAAATGGTTTAGCCTTTCAATTTACAATATTTATGTCGTGCCCTTTCTGTTCAATCTTTCTTCAAGAGTCCTGTTGGTCTGTTCTCATAGTCACGGTCCACTTCAAGAACTTCGGAAACCATTTACCGGACTTTCGAAGACTTTCGGAGAAATTCATATACTGTATGAACGAGAGTCTATTATTTTTATTAAACACACACTTGCCAAGCTCTCCGTCTTCAAATCTATCTTTGTCCCCATTCTCACCTATGGTCATGAGGCTTGGGTAATGACCGAAAGAGTGCGATCGCGGGTACAAGCGGCCGAAATGAGATTCCTGAGAGGTGTGGCAGGTGTTACCCTACTAGATAGAGTATACAGCAGCACGATAAGGGAATCTTTAGGTGTTGAGCCGCTACTTCTCCGCATTGAGAGATCTCAGTTGCGCTGGTATGGCCACGTGATACGGATGCCGCAAACTAGTCTTCCTAGGCAGTTGTTATTTTCCAAGCCGGTGGGTAAGAGACCAAGGGGTCGGCCTAGAACCAGGTGGCTAGACTACATGGAGAATCTGGGTTCGAGTCGCTTGGATATTACCAGGGAGGACATGCGCCTGATGGCGGAAAATCGCGATCGCTGGAGATCCTCCATAGGGCTGCTGCCCCCGCGACCCTAACGGATAAGCAGGTTTGAAAAGTAAGTAAGTAAGTAAACAGACACATATATTCCTTCTTTTTCAATACTGTTAATTAAATATAACTTAAATCATAAATTTAATTCATTTAATATTTCAAATCTTTTAAAAATCTACATTTGTAAATGTTTTGGCTTTTAAATTGAAGTGAATGATGTCTTCAAAGGCCGTTTTTAGGGTTTTAGCATCATCTAAAACCCTATTAACGACGGTATAAATGTACCGGGTGGGCAAGAAATAACGTGAGGTGTTCAGAGCTCGCTAGCGGGAATTCTATTAGGCCAAATGCAGTACATTTGGTGTATATACTTAGTGGAACATGCAGTTTCGATTTCTGCAAAAAAAAAAAAAAAAATAGTACCAAAAGTCGCCTTAGGGGGCGCTTATTTCAAGAAAACAATGAATACCTAATTGTCAAATGAACAAATACCGTACAAACCAACTTTAGTAACAACAATAAACAATGTTTTATTGTTAATTACAAATGTGTTTCAATATGACCACCAGTGTGCTGTTCCAATAGCTGCATGCGGTACACGACATTTTCTACGGCAGCTCGCAGCATATCTGCATTAATTAGTCTGATATGTAACGTTATTTGATCCTTTAAGGTTGAGAGGTCAGGAACATGTGCTTGATACACAAGGCTTTTCAAATATCCCCATAACCAAAAATCACAAGGGTTGAGATCAGGCAACCTGGGTAACCATACCATGGGAAATGCACGACTAATTATTCTGTTGTGTGAAGAACGTTCTCGCAAGATCTGCTGCACCTGACGTCCGATGTGCGGTGGCGCACCATCCTGCATAAAAATGGTAGAATCCAGACAACCCTTTTCCTGCAATCGTGGTATCACAAAATTCTCAAGAATATCGGCACACCTGGCAGAATTGACGGAACAAGTCACCGGTCCACGGGGACGGATTTCTTCAAAAAAGTACGGGCCGATGATGAAAGAAGCAGTAAAGCCGCACCATACAGTTAGTTTCGGTGAATGCATAGGAGTTGGCAGACACACTTGTGGATTTGATGCAGCCCAAATACGGCAGTTGTGGGTATTGATATCACCATTCAAATAAAAATGTGCCTCATCACTCCATAAAATTTGCCATGGCCATGCATCATCCACTTCCATACGTGCTAAAAATCTCAACGAAAAGTCAGTTCGGGTACGTTCATCTCCAGGAAGCAATTGTTGAACAGGTGTGAGTTTATAGGGATAAAATGTCAATATCTTATGCAATATTTTCCTCACCGTCGAATATGGAATATCTGTTTGGCGTGCTATTGCGTGTGCACTAAATACCCTGCACAGTAGTCATCTCTTGTTCCACAACAGCAGTTGCAACTTCTTCAACGTGTTGCTGCCTGATTCGTTTGCGTCCCCGGCCTGGTTGCACTCCTAGAGTTCCGGTAGATTCAAATCGTTCAATCATTTTCCGTAAATTCGGTCCTCTTCGTAACGTTTTCAATCGCCGGAATTCACGAAGGGCAGCACTTGCATTGTCGCTCTTCTGATAAAACAACTTGACTAATAACGCCCGGTCAGGCAGAGTAAGCGTTATCGTCAGGCCATTCGTTCGTGAATGATGGGAAATCCTCAGCCTTGCCTTTTATTGTCATGATTGCTCAACACGGAACGCGCTTATGCAAATGTATTTATTGTTTTCTTGAAATAAGCGCCCCCTATGGCGACTTTTGGTACTATTTTTTTTTTTTTGCAGAAATCGAAACTGCATGTTCCACTAAGTATATATACCAAAATGTACTGCATTTGGCCTAATAGAATTCCCGCTAGCGAGCTCTGAACACCTCACGTTATTTCTTGCCCACCCGGTATGTATATACTATGTAATGTGTATGTCACACGCCATAACGTTTGAAAGGATTAACCTAGAGGCTTTAAATTTTGTTCACACGTAGGCTTTATACAGAGGACGGTGAGAAAAATATAGCGAATCCTCTAGGGTGCGCCGGGGGCCCTCAGGGGCCACTTGTATGAAATTCATGGTTTCTTTTTTAACTTTTGAACAAAGAGGCCTGAAAACCTGAAATTTCGTAAATTTATAGCGCGGTTCTAAAAAAATAAAACCCAATGTACAAGAAAAGTGATATATAATCCTCTAGGGCTCCGCTGGAGATCCCGAGGCCCCAAATACAATTGAAGCTATAAAATTTGAACGGAACGACATAGGACCCTGAAATTTTGTATATTTATAGTGTGGTACAAAAAAAAATATAGCAAATATACAAGAAATGTGATGTAGGCCTCTGGGGCCCCGCCAGAAGATCACGAGGCCTCAAATACAAATCAAGCTATAATTTTTGAACGGAAATGTCTAGAAACCTGATATTTTTTATATTTTTAGTGTGGTACTAAAAATAAAGCCAATATAGATAGAAGCTGATATAAGCCTCTAGGACTCCGCCAGGGGCCTCGAGGCACCAAATACATTTCAAGCTATAACATTTGAACGGAAAGGCCTAGGAACCTGAAATTTTTGAGATTCATTGTGTGGTCTTAAAAAATATTACAAATATACAAAAAATGTAATATGGGCCCCAGCAGAGCTGCAGAGGCCCCAAACACAAGCAAAGCTACAACTTTTAAACGCAAAGGTCTTGAAATCTGAAATTTTGCTTACTTATAGAAAATTACTTAAACATTTAGCTAATATACACTAAAAACTGGTGCAAGCCTCTTGGGTCTCGACAGGGGCCCTGAGGCCCCAATCTCAAATCAAGCTATAACTTTTGAACCAGAAGTCCAGAACCTGAATTCTTGCATATTTATGGTGTGCTACTTAAAATTTTAGCTATTATACACTACTTATTGTCCTCTGAGATTCTGGCAGGGGCCCTAAACACAAACAGAGCTATAATGTTTGAACGAAAAAGCTTAGAAATCTGAAATTTTGTATACTTATAGTAGTTTACTAAAAAATTTAGCTAATATACACTAAAAACTGATTTAAGCCCCTTAGGTCTCGACTGGGGCCCTGAAGCCCAAATCAGAAATCAAGCTCTAACATTTGAATAATAAAAAGGCCAAAGGACTTGAAGTTTTGTAGTTTTACAGTTACTTAAAAATTATAGACAATATACAAGGAGATCGGTTTAGACCTCGAGGCCCCTGGCGGCCTCAAGTACAATTGAATCTATAACATTTGAACGGAAAGGCCTAGGGACCTGAAATTTTGTTTAATCATTGTGTGGTATTTAAAATTTAGTTAATATTTATTAAAATTATATGTCTCTTGGGAGGGGCCGTGCGGCCTCAATCTCAAATCAAGCTATAAATTTTAAACCAGAAGTCTAGAAACCTGAAATGTTTTATATTTAAAATGTATTGCTTAAAATTTTAGCTATTACACACTAAAACTGATATAGTCCTCTGAGGCTCCAAATACAAATCAAGCTATAACTTTTATACGAAAAGGCCTAAGAATCTGAAATTTTGTATTTGTGCCCCTCTACTTATTATAGTCACGAGCCGCTATTGCTTGTAACATTTTGATGCTAAAACCCTTATATCGTTGGATAACGATGCTTTAACTAATTTTTTGTTGATTTAGAAAGTATTAAAGTATTGTTTTCAAGCTACGTATCATAAATTGTTTACGAAGTCAACACACCTGAAAAAAAATATCGCTCAATAAAATCTTTAAAACAAACTTTCAAAACTGATTCACAAAACACATATTGCCACATTTTAGAGCATTAATTTTTAATAATAATATTTGGAAACTTTGAAACGTTTTTAAAGCGAAATACTTATCACCGATATAGAAACTACTGTATGATAATAAAACCCTTATACTCCAAAAGGTTTTGGATTACCCAGAAAGTACATATAGAAAGAATCTTAATGAAATTTTTTGTGCATTGTTCTCGGTGTTATGAGAAAAAATGTAAAATATTTTCATTCAACCCTTTGTGCAGCTAAGAATTATTTATATTTATCTGAATAAAGGGAATTTAATCCTGTATCAAATTATTTCAAATCGAAGAACTTCAAATTATCCAAATGTGCTGTCTATCTGTCCGATTAATTCGATATTTAAAGTATACGAATATCTAATGTATAGCATTTTTAAATTAATTTAAATTATTTTTATAATACCTTCAAATGAGAAATTTTAACAATGTACGTAATGCAGTCAATAATATTGCCTACGCAGGGGAAATAGTATCGCCATCCTTCGTTACATCGATTGCCAGTCAATATGCCTTCATATCAGCGTAAGGAGAAGTTAATACTGATGGCCGGTCCAAAAATAAAAATTTGGAGAAAACTCCTTATCGTTTTGTTTATTTTTGAAAGCAACTGAAGTTCAACTCATTCTATGGACGATACCTTTTCGAATTTTTAGGATATCTGCTTGTACTTTTTATAAGAGTAGCTCTATACATTTGGCTAATAAATTATGCAAAAGTCATTTTGGTAACGCTTGCGCATGCGTACTTATACATTATTTAATAAAAATGCTCATTTTCCATTAAATGATTGCAGGATTTGGGATACTGTGGTTTATAAATGGCATCGTATTCGATTTTTTTAAAGAAACCTTTATATCTCCATGAATATACGTGCTATTCTCATATAAACGAACACAAATGAGAAAAAAAAGCCTCATAGTCATATGTTACAGCTACAACACATTTCAAGCATTAATTTTCGCTGTGGATACGGTCGAAAAAGGGAAGTGACGCGATCAAGGACAGAGCATGCTCATCGTGCAGTGGATGATTAGTGATGTACGAAACGGCACTTTGGCAAGCGAGCATCGTTCAAAGGAGTAGTTCGCGTACATGTACGTATATGTAAACGATTTATGCGCAGATACTGAAATCAGATAATTCACGAAATATGCAACTCATTCCATGAATTGTACAAAGTCTTTTTACCGCCCGTGTGCGAACACTGAAACGAGGAGGTTGGTGATGCTGCCCACCTTTTGATCGTCGCTATGCGTCTAAGGCTGCCTGTTTTATATCGTGGACATAGATTCTTTTCGTTTGACGAGATAGCAAAACTTCTGCGGGAATATGAAGAAAGAAATTTCATTCAATTTTGGACATGCCATTCCAGAACTATTGACGGCGCTCGAAAGCGTGGAAATACACGTTTTGTGAAAGAAGAGCTACGTTACACTGAAATAATGTATAAGCCGAGCCCGTCTACTGGACAGAGGCCAAATCAGAGGTGAGATATCATCATTTAAAATGAATTACAAATGTGAGAAATTATACACAGATTTATCCAGGGCCACCGCCAGCACGGGTGCCACGTGTGAATCGCGCCCCGGCGGCCGTGTTTAGAGACACACAGCACCGATCAAAAAGCGATTCCCTACCCCTCCTCGTATCAATTTTCGCACTCGGGCAGCCAAAAGACATTGTACAATTAATGGAATGAGCAATAAGAACTTGCATATTTCGTGTCATTTCACTATCTGCGCGTAATTCGTTTACATGCACGTACATATACGCGAACGACTCCTTTGAACGATTCTTGCCTGCCAAAGTGCAGTTTCGCCGATCATTAATCATCCGTTGCGCGAAGCGCATGCTCAGTCTTTCATCGTGTCACTTTCCTTTTTAGACCATCGTGAACGCTGACAAGTCACGGCGCCGTAACCGTATCCACAGCGTTATATTTTAAAGGGTGATCCCAAACATTTTTTGTTCAATTTGTTGTCCCTTCGGGACAAAACCTTTGCTAAAATATATGAGGGGTAACATGCTGTTTACACTCCTGAAACTTCAGGATAAATCGTCAAATATTTTTCTAGATATTCGATAAAACGTCTCAAATCGAAAGTGTCCAATTACCTCCTGGTAAATAGTGTATAAAACACTTCTTTAAAGGAGGCAGATCGCGTCAGCTTATTGGTCAAATAAGTAAAAGAGATGAAGCTTCAGGAAATGCAAATTACAAAAAACTATCTCATCGGCCATCCGTAAAATCGTCGGAAAAGCATATTGCCAGATTTCGGAATGCTTTACCCAAGAACCCGAATTTGACTGTTCATCGTGCAGCCTCAAAACTTGGTATAAAGAAATCGACTGAGTGCCAAGTTCATAAATTTGGCATTCCAGCTAAAGTTATTAGTGAAGAAAAAAGTTTTGGTAATTGATGATGAGGCTATGTCCTTTATGTTCCAGCAGAAGTATCAGGGAAGGCATTTTTATCACACTATCGATCCTTTCTATGTTGCTTATAACCAACAATTTGATTTCGAACAAAGGTAAAGAACTGGTCCTGGATTATCAAAACGGTAGCGTTTTATTGCGTTTCGAAATACACTTCGTCTTGAGGGCAGGGAACGACTACAATCAAGCAAGACAATCGACAATCGAACAGTGAAGTGTACATTTTTTCAGATGGGACGAAAGCAGCGCTTTCACAAAGCTTATCGAACCAGAATAAATAACAAACGAAATACACTGAGGTAATCAAGAAGCCTAACCAACCCAAGCGGACTTCCATATTATACTAAAAAGAAAATAAGATTGACGATTGTCAGAAACAAAATACAAACGAAATAAAAAACAAGGAGAAAGAAGATTTATCACATCTTCCAGTAGTCCGGGAAAGAGACGTTACTGATGTCTTCAAAGTTGATGTCAAGAATGTGCCTTGGTTTTCGATACTTCACATGCCACTTCATATCCATTGAGTTCTTCAGTATTCCAGTCACTAGGTCATTGTCATGAATCTTCATCTTCTGCACCATAATAAAAAGGAGATCCAGTATAAACTTTCCAATGTGGACAATGTCTAAATCCGAGTGAATGGATTGGTTTTTCACAGTCCTTTTGTCAAGCTGGGCAATGGTCCTCAGGTTAACATTCTGGAATGACTGTAGCTCACTCAATCTGCTTCAAATCAAGCAAGCCTCTACCGCTGAAGATATGACATTTATTCACCAATAAGGAGAAATCTATTAGATGCTGATTGGTAGACTTACAAAGGGATAACAACACAGGCTCTTATATAAGGAGAACAGTCTCTTACATAAGGAGAACTACCAAGGGGGATTATATAATTATATTTGCTTGGATTGGGCAAAGTCCATTGAGGTACTTACTGTCTTCTGTTAAATGTCTTCTGTTCAGGGAAAAAACGAGATATAGAAGGGATAAAAACGAGACAAAAACCTGGTGAACATAGACCGGACACACAAAAGTATACTTTTTCAGGATTTTCATGGACTCACAATAATGGAACGGACATCTCCTAATTTACATGAAATCTGACTTGTTATAATAATAACTAGACATGTTATAGAACTGTAACGTGCAAAATCTGTAAGTAAGCAGATTTACGCAGTGGAAGAATAAGACGCACGAACAGTGGACGTAAATTAATATGATATCAAGTTTATTCAAAAACTTAAAGAAAATTATGGAAAAGTAAATCAAACACAAAAGCAATATAATGACCTTAATTAAGCACAGAATAAATAATTAATATACTCAAGCAAATTGATGACCAGGCTAAACCAATTCTTAGCTTAACCTACATTCAAATTCACATGAAAATATAATCTTGTTCACAAATTCGGTACAAAATAAATTGGTACAAAAGCACTGGCTAGATCAACATTAACTTTAACTAAAGGCCGCCCTGGCCTGAGAAGCTAATTGAAACATAGGTAACAGTAATGAAAAATAACAATGGCGCTTATGCGCTAACAGGTATTCAGCTTCAATGAGAACCGCACACACACACACACACACACACACACACACACACACACACACACACAGGTCAATAACCTGCCCCGGTAAACCTAAATAATATATGGCCTATACTAACAAGCTTACATAACAGAGCCGGGTGATAAATTAACCTGAGAATTACATACTGGTTAGCTAATGCCGATACGCATTATTGCAGGAATAAATTATTGAGTCCAAGCTAAGTAAAAGCACACATTTAGAGCTAACGCCTAATAAGTCTCTTTATACATTATTGGTTCACAGACAAATCGGTAAAGACTAGTCCGGTGGATTTTAATTGTCCAAGTTCATGAGTTAATGTCCTTTAGTCAACCTAAGCAAGCATACATATACCTACACGGTAAATGACCGACGATTAGCCAAGGATGTACAGATAACGCAATGCACATGGCACAGAAAGGAATAAGACAAATTACGCACTACGTGAAAAGATACAATTAATTACAAACTGTCATGAACAAAAATATTGTAAACTAAAGAGTGTACGCAGTGGACTGAACATTCAATGACATAAGGCGAAATTCAATAATAAAAAAGTATTTATTACGGACAAATAATAAAATGTAAAGAACTAAGATAAATCTTATATCTAAAGGTAAAAATTAGGCACAACACATTTTTGACGTGATCTTCACACCAACAGTAAAGCCTTCTAGGCTCAGCTTTCAAAAGACTTAAAATAAGAAAACACCAAAGAGCATCACTACACGCTGTTACATCGTGGATAACAAAGCCAGAGGTAAGAACACTATCGTATCCACAAACTAAACGAAAGATGGACAGTAAGTCACAGTCGAGTAGCACCCCACACTTTGCTGCGGAGGAAGCAGGAAAAACACCTGCTTGGACTTATGAACTTTATAGAAATTCACATACTAATTGGCGAAGGATAAATCTATTGATCCTTCTTATCCATTCGAGCCTCCAAAATCTGATAAGAACATTTGGCTCGAAAATACACTAACACAAATAAAGCACAAACTAAATAAACACAATAATGAAACTTTAGCCGGGAATGAATGTCACAGTTCAGTATGTCTTAGGGCCGCTCCCCAGGTTGAGGACAGACCGCAACCGAGGATGAATTCTGCAAAATTAGCAAAACCATTTTTCATGAAATGGGAACGAGGCAAAAGAAGGAAAGCTCTTCCGAATACAATTCGTTGCCGAAACCAGGACAGCGAGTCTTAAATTAGAAACGTGAACGTTCTAACCCATTAGCACAGGAACACACACTATCGCCTCCTCTTCACTAATACGAAGCCCATGTCGTGCGAAACGTAAGACGACAGACCACATGGCCACAAACCATGCACGAGAGAGGAGTAGCGCAGCTCATAAAAATGGAGCTCCGGAAAAGCCGCTAATGCCTGTTGGGCGCATAATCCTGAGTGAAACTCTGCACTCACCAGGTAATTGACGCCAGTCCTAATAGTCCAATGCGGAAGCTCGGGAAAATGCACGGCTCCGGTTGAAAGAAGAATCTCAGTAATTCTCCTGCCACGTAGGAACGTTGAGGACTTCGTCGTAGCGGGGTTCTCGCTATTCGACACGCCCATCGACGCACAGGGCGCGACGCCCGTCGGAGATGCCGTCGTCGTCTCCTTTGCTTGGCCGCATTCCTGCTTGTCACTCCACGACGCCAACACGCTGTCGTCCCTTGAAATCACGTTAATCGGGCTCCTCGATTCCTCCGTACGTGTGTTCGATACGGCTCCTCTAAAGCAAACTCCCCGATGTCGATTCTCCTCGTCATCAACTCGAAAATCCCTCTCTCCACTCTCATTCGTCCTTTGGCGCTGACTTTGTAGCCGACGAGATCTACGTCGCTTCTTTCTCCTACTCGACGCATAGAAAATGCGAGAGGGAAAGCGCTCGATTCCGTCACTGGAATTCATATTGGCAACGGAATTCCGTGACACAAACACACTCTTCACATTTTTTTTCTCTCCTTTCTCTAAACGGAAAGCTAGGAACACAGCAGACTTAATATTAGGCCGTGGCTTTGTTAACTAAACGCCATAGCAAAACCATAATGGCACAAGAAATATCCACACAGGCCGCCTGGCCAAACGCACTTCACTCGCGTTGACTCGTGCAGCTCACGCCCGCAAAAGGAGCTTCGTTTTGGAGGGCTGAAGCGAAGATGCCTCCCATGCCTCGTCCGTCCTCCTCGCTGTCCTCGCTGTCCTCGCAGTACTTTTCCCTTTTTCCTTTCTGTCTCTTCGAGCTTCGCGCCCGAGAACCTCTCCTCCTTCCTATTGGTTCTCTTCTCCTGATGCGCTTGATGACGTTGCTGCTCTCGCCCCGAGCGACGAAACGATCGTTTCCGGAAATACCCGATCTCTCCGTCGTGCTCTCCGACGATCGGGGATTTCCGTGACAAGAACTTTCTTACAAAACTTAATTGATTTCAATTGAAATCTATAAAAACTTGTACATTATTTCAATTTTGTCAATTTACTCTCCGAACACGACTTATTATCTTCTGCAATGTTTCTGTTAAACTTTGCCTAATTAAAAAAATATGTTTGCACAAATTCGAAAATCGTTAGATTCTCACTAACGATGTAGCCAACTTCTTATAATCCTGGTTGTTCATCAATACTCGTATGTAGAATAATTGCGTGTGGTCAATACGTAATGGAGATTTTATAGAATCTGTAACTGAAATAACGCTATTTTGTATGCGATATTTCTTTACTCCTTTAAAATAAAACTTGTGATTCGTTAGGTTTAGCACGAAAAATCTCTTCCGACAATTCTTGCACAAAACTGACATTTCGCATTATTTTAATATTCAAGCATTTTCTAAAAATAGAAGCCTTGGCATTTTGCAACATGTATGCATGAGCAAGCTATATGCTTTACAATTGGCACTTTGACCATGATTAAGAATCCTTTTGTTATAACTTAATATCTTTTGTCTGTCAGACTTCTCCCACTGTGTGAAGGGCCATCGAAGAAAGAGAAGAGACTTTAATCTCGGGCGACTCATTCAATTTTCACTTAATGAGGTGAAAATTTCACGTGAGGAATAAACGCGTGTAATAAGTGACCCAGAGGACTCCGTCTCCCGGCCAACGTTAATTGAGCATTTCAAGATAGGTGATGGTGGACGAGATGGTTACCAAGAGAAAAAGAATAAAGAGCTCTTGTGATAGTCCCACTCGTATTCTCTCTCCTATTTCACCCTCCATTCTGCTCAGGCATGTGGAAAATTTTAAGCCCTGAAGAACATCTTTTAACCCAGAGGGAAGCCTAACACAAACAAATTCACTTATTTAAGGTCTAATTCTCTAATGTTTAATTTTTTTTTTTTTTTTGGTTTGGGCCGACTCGATGGGGAGGAAAGGATTCATTATTTCACGATAACAAATAGCCATCACGTCAAAGTGCGCATTTTGATGTATAAAAAAAGAAGAAATAATACGGTAATAATCGTTATCAAGATAATTAAACTTTATCACGCGATAATAGCCATTGTCTAGAAATAACATCCCTTTCTGCATGTTTACAAATTTCTCTTCTTAAAACAGCAATAATTCAATGTGAAATATACAAATCCATCTTTGTAATCATTGGCAAAAAAGATCCATCTAGTTTTAGAAAATTATATATAGCAAAAAAAAAATACGATTAACAGTATTATGGAAATATAAAAATTTTTTATGGAATTTGCGCTTGTATTCTGAATTTTTCAATTCCACTTTTCCGAGCCTTTTTCGCAATTTTTTTTTGCGAAGCGTAGGAGTTGGTGAACAGGAAATGGAATAGCAGGACGTCATCTGGTTTCGATTTCTATTGTGAACATTCTACATCATCACCAAAGAAACCCTATGGATTTTAGCAAAATATCCTCGAGGGCTAAATTCAAACACGCTTTCCATGAAATGATTCCACGCTTTAGTAAATGACTATAAAATGAATCAATGATTGACTGGTCCTTCATGCAAAGCCGGAAGCAATGCCAGAGTCATCGTTTCGCTCATCGTCAATCGTGCAATGTAGAAATTAAAAATTAAAAAAAAATCGGATATTCATTTTCCTTCTCGTACACAAGTGATTATTTCAAAACATTTATACACAAAAGATCATACAGATAATACAGATCATCTCATCTGATTGAAACGTCTGTAAGCTAACATCTAAAAAAATTGGAGTGAACTCTGCAACTGAAAGAATCAGGTATGTGACTAAAAATTAGAGAAAAGTTGTATCATTACAATCAAAATTTCAAATATCCTGATAGTCTCATTACTAACAAAATAAATTTGAAAAAGTAGCTGATAAGGGATTAGTTTTAGCGGAGTTCAGACACAATTCAGTCGCTGGTAAGGTGTGTCTGCAGACATTCTTGACATCCTAAATTAAAATTGGAGACCCTTCTCATTTATAAAAAAAAAAAAAAAAAAAAATTACGCCTAAAGCTTCAAAAAATTTCGACCGCCAGTAAAACACTGGTTTAGATAACCGTTTTAAGCTTCTGGTTAACAAAACTTAAGTATCAAATGGATTATACTTACTAGGCGCAAATCTGTCCCAATTGTTATTTGGGGCTTTGAAATACATTATAACGCTTTTATATTTTGATATGAACTACTTATTATAATACTCTAATGATAACCATTTGATTACCTCAAAACCAAGACAGGATCACATTTATAAAAATCTACTCTATGTATTATACACCAACAATCACTGGTCATATATACTTTGACGTTACCGTCTGACAACCCTTCACGCCTTTGGAGATGACTGCTGTCAATAAGAACCACACGAAAATGCAGAGCTGTCGTTTCACGGATAGTAAACGGTGATAGGCCGATAAAATCAATTTTCAACTTGTCGAAAAATCAGTTGGACGCCGCCTTTTGGACTAAACCCATTTGTTTATTTGTTATTATTTGTTTGTTTTTATTTACGGAATATTAATTATAATTAAAAAAATCATCATTGATCAAATATACTGATTTCGTGACTTTATATGCAACAACGAACGGTGAAAAAAAAAAAGTAGCAACTTTTTCAAGTACAGAGGTAAAATTTATATTAGAAGATATCACGCTATTTTAATTTATTACGAGGCCAACAAAAGGAAAACACTGATCATTAACATCCAATATTTTACGTTTGTCATAGCTTCTCGCGTTCTCCACATTAAGAGCTACACAGGCCTTAGACAATATTCATAAGAGTAGAAGAGTCGCTAACAATTCATAACAGTAATTATTCATTTTATTCATTGGATGTCCCTCTTGTATTTTCTGTTATTGGTTTACACTTCTGTATTTCCATGTTCCAATCTCTTTGTTAACTCTGTACCATGATTCTGTATAGGGTGTTTTTGAATTGAGTACAGATTTTTGGGAGATGATAGAAGAGGTCCTTAGAAGTATTTTTTGTCATATGAACATTGGGTCCCCGCAGCTCCGTTTACTTACAATACTGCATTGAACCATCAAATGACACCGGGACGCAATCTGGTAGGCCTAGATTATTTTATTTTTAACAATTAACAGAAGCAATCTACTGTATGAGTTTTACAGTAATTGTTCGAAATGACCGCCATTTGCTTCATAGCACAATTCGCAACGCCTTATGATGGATTGATGTACGCGTGGAAACAGTTGATTTGCACGGTCGCTGATGTCACCTGCTGCCGCGACAACACGAGCCGCCAATTCTTCTTCGGTATCTACGGGTTCGGAGTACACGATTGATTTTATGCTTCCCCATAAAAAAAAAATCCATCAGTGTGAGATCTGGCATTCTCGGTGGCCAAGCAACTGGTCCGCCACGACCAATCCAACGACTAGGATATGTCTCATTTAGGTAATCTCTAACTGCTTTTGTGTAATGCGAAGGTGCGCCGTCCTGTTGAAACCACATCAAATGTCTGGTCATTAGTGGAACATCTTCAAGAAGACCAGGGAATCTCCTTGACGAAATTTGTCCTAAGACTTTTCAACAAACAAGCACGTGCACCTTGAAATTTCTTTGCAAACAATTACTTTAAAAGTTATTACAGTAGATTGCTTGTGTTAATTGTTAAAAATAACATAATCTAGGCCTACCAACGAACACTGCGTCCTGGTGTCATTTATTGTTCAATGCAGTATTGTAAGTAAACGGAGCTGCGGGGACCCCATGTTCATATGACAAAATACTTCTAAGGACCTCTTCTATCATCTCCCAAAAAATCTGTACTCAATTCAAAAACACCCTGTATAAAGGCCTGCAAGCCTCTTGTTGTGTTATCCTTGATAAAGCCGGGAATAAATGGCGAAACTAGTTGGAAACTGTTGTCTCTCTGTTATACTGTAACGTCACTACCAATTTCGTTGATAGGAACAGCATTATGAACCCTTCTCTCACTGATGAAATTATTTGTTGATGATAATTGACCTAACATTAATTAGCTGTTAACAACAATAGGCCTAACATCATATTAGCTGTTTTTGAGAATTGGCCTAACAGCAATTACTTATTGTTAATATTAGGCTAAACAGTAATTAGCTTTGGACAATATATAATAAGCCTAATATTAATCATCTACTGATGACAATAGTCCTAACATTAATTAGCCATATTTAACAAAAGGCCTAACATTGTTTAGCCATACTTAACAATGAGCCTAATATTAATTAGCCATTTTAACAATATGCCTAACATTAATTAGCCGTATTTAGCAATAGGCCTAACATCGTTAGCCATATTTAACAATGGGCCTAATATTAATTAGACATTTTAACAATAGGCCTAACATTATTTACCCATTTTAACAATAGGCCTAACATTATTTAGTCATATTTAACAATAGCTCTAACATTAATTAGCTATTTTTAACAATCGCCCTAACATTAATTAGCCACTTTTAAAAATAGGCCAACAGCACTGAATTTTAAAAACGAAATGAGCACGTGCCTCGACAAAGCTTCATAACAGGCACGTGCTCCAAGCTGACGTCAACAATGCTTAAATGATAAACAAAAAAATAACATTGATATATTACATGCCCTAAGTTAATATTCATAACACTAGTGCACGTGCTTGAAGGGGTCCAAGAAAGTGGTCAAAAGGTTCATCGTAGTTAAGTTCATTCATTTTCACGTTATCGTGCAAACGACGGTCGGCCGGACAGACAAACGTACCGATTAAGCTTGTATTTTTATACAACCTCTGACAATTAAGTTCGGTGAATGAGTTCACACAACAAAATGCAAAACAGATAGAGCCACATTTACTTTATTGTCCTTCGAAATAATCACCCTGGAAGGCAATACACTTTTGGGATCGGGTGTATAAGTCCTGGAAGCTCCTTAGGGATGGCTTTAAGTTCACGTGTCACATTTGCTTGAATGTCTGGAATGTCCGCAAATCTGTGTCCCTTTAAGGCCCGTTTCAGGCGTGGAAACAAGAAAAAGTCTGCCGGTGCCAAGTCTGGTGAATAAGGTGGATGAGCTGTGGATACGACCCCTTTGTTGGCCAGAAACTGTTGCACGATTACGGCAGTGTTCCTCTTTGATCCATTATCCACAGTTACGTGCGCACGCTACACCTTCAACTGAAGAAACGAGCATCTGCTAAACCATTGCACGCACAAACGTGACCTGTCTGAACTTGCTTAAACAATGACTGGGCTTGTATTCACATGCATTGTTACTCGCGTAAAGCTCGCACAGATTAGGGTATGACGTCATTCACCGAACTTAATTGTCAGAGGTTGTATATAGCTTTAGCTAAAGTTCGTAACAGGGGTTATTAAAGTACTCTTAGCGGACGTAGCATTTCGAAAATCGAAAAGAATGTCATATTCGTCTTGTGCTCGTCATTCCCGTTCGAATGACATATTACATGTCTTATGTTGCCAATAAAAAAATTTAATGGGGGGGGGGTCTCAATAGTCACGTGACTGTTAATCAGGTGAGTTCAGGAAGGGTCCTATCGAGATAACATAAGCAGAATTTGAAAACCTTAAAGCATTCTCGAGTAATCCTCGGACATACAGATGGACAGACAGACAGACACACAAACAGAGCGAAACCAATTTATGTTTTTCAGCATATAATAACTGATGATGAGACCTGTTTACGAAAATGTTCTAAAATATTCTGTTTCTACATTTAATTTTCAATTATTATTTTATTTTCGTATCTCATTTTCATTATTATCACATTCATTGTCTGAGTTTATACCGAATTAAAGGAACTAACATTGTTCCACTTAATTTATAAAATTGTCAATTTACCATAACAACCGACTATGCGAACTTGTTTACCATCTGGGCATGAGATCATCGAAGAAAGTTACCATCTGTACGTAATTTAGCTAGGAAGAGTCTGCAACGTTTGGCATCTACATAATACTCATCTTAGCATCATATTCGACGACTAGGAGTGTGTTATCATCTGGACACGAGGTTATCGAAGTTCAACATCCGTGCAGAATTCCTCTAGTAAAGTCTCCACGCGAGTTTTTACATCCGAGTGTCCAAATGTATTTTCATTGAACTCAAAGTACACATTTTTATTATATGGAAAATAACATATCATATCACTTTAGATTATTCTATTTTCTATTTTCCACTTAAAGAAAACAAATTTTTCTTATATTTAAAGTCCTCCGCCTTTTTTCTGTATTCAAAGCAATTTTTCCGTGAACTACTGAGGGCTTCTTTATCGGCCAATTTCCAGTTTTTCAATGTTTTCTTCGATTTTTTTTCCTTGCCGTTTCTTTTGTACCTGTCATTTGCGTTCTGACTGGTTGTCTCTAACTTATTTTGCAACCGTGCGAGATAATGGGATTGTTTACCATTCTTGCAGATGATCGATCTTGATAGAAATTCTTGGTAGTGTTTTCTTATTTCTCCAAGAAACTCCCATAGAGTTGGTCACGTGGATGTTAGTTGCGTGAGCTTCTCGGAGATTTTAGAGATAGAAAGAACTTAAAAGCATACCCACACATGCAACATACACACACGCACAACGCGACAATATCTATGTGGCAAGAATTCCGAGAGTTGTGAAAGTTCTCGGAGAAATTCTCGCGATTCTCCGAGAGAATAAAAAAATGCCGATAGCGCCTCTCCGAAAATTGCGAGAGAATTAAAAAACGCTCGAACTTAAACAAACACACCATCGCAATCGCATTTTGGAAAATCACAAACGAAGACTGAAACCGTGTTTTTTTTTCGTTTCCATCGAATCTCAAAGACTCCCCTAGTTCTATGCAATTGAGTTTTCCAGTCATCGATGAAATGGACATAGTCCATCTTCTGAAATACATAGTCCATTTTCTGCTGTAAAATCTCATCCGATCATTTCAAAACACCTGTTGAACTTGAAAGCGGACCACCCTCAACTCCAACGTCCAAGTCAAAAACCACCTAAATCAGGTCTGTAAGACAGTTGGTTGGTTCGTTAGGTTTTTGGGCGCGTCAACATCAAATTCATAGGACTGATCGCGATATAATTCTGTATTAGTAAAATCTACATTTTCCTGGGATTCAAACTGGAGAGACTAGGTCCGAAAGCAGAGTATATAGCCCACAGACGGACGAACACATTAACGACGTTGATAATAGAGGTTTTCATTATGATAACAAATTATAAAATCCTAGAGTTATTTGGAAGAACCATAAATTATATTATTATTCAAACAGGACATAATATACATACTGTAGTATAAAATAAACAGATCCGAAACTGTGGATACAAAATCAATAAAAATGAACAAAACCTTTTTTAATGCAACATATATGCACATTTCATGTTGTAATTTAAGTAATTCATTTTCAAGAAAAGTTTATAAAATGTTGAAAGAAATCTGAAAGCGGAGGAATTTACCTATATTATTTGACGCATACCTGGAAGTCCTTATTTTTGCACTTGTTATTTACTATATATTCTCAGTTCATAACTTCTCGGATTTATTGGGCATATTTATAAATATTAAGTTCGCA
This sequence comes from Rhysida immarginata, assembly GCA_023313115.1. Taxonomy (NCBI): domain Eukaryota; kingdom Metazoa; phylum Arthropoda; class Chilopoda; order Scolopendromorpha; family Scolopendridae; genus Rhysida; species Rhysida immarginata. Next base: position 2,705,312 of record JAHWFO010006271.1, read on the forward strand.
ACTCACTCTTTCTATTTGTAAACTCCTCTCGAGTTTGCAAAATCAGCCCTCACGTTAGTCAAGATTATGGTTTTCTTCATAGTTCTTACAGACAGCAACTTGGGTTTTTCAGTGCTATTTTAATATACAAGGTGCCTCATCTAAAGAGAACGAATAAGCCAACTTCTATAAAGAGGAATCATCAACTTATATCCAAAAACACCACACTTTCCCTGCCTCTATCTCCTAAATGGTTGAATCATTTGAAAATACACCAAGAATAAAACATTTCTCAAATGTTGTGTACAATTTGAAAATACCATTAAAATGGGAGTTTCCATTGCAACATGTCAAAGTTGACTTCCATATTCGAAAATGACGTCGGTTTTTTTGGATATGGGATACACATGAAAACCCCTCACATAAAAGTACAATAATATTTTCATTGAAACTAGTCTGTCAGATTTGTATTTTAGAAGTTGGCTATTGGCTCACTTTAGATGAAGCACCCTGTATAAAAATCGAATTTTAATCAAACTTTACGGGCATGTTGCTGATAGTAAAACTAATCTTAACATTAAAAAAATGAATTGCAGATTACGCCTCTTTTAGTATGTTTATGAATTTCTAAAATGAACATAGAAAGACGTAGTACTGTAAACTGTAAACTGCAAAGTCTTTATCTGTAAACTGTTTCATCTAGTACTGAGTTAAGTTAATCACTTTTCATATGCGGTTTCTCGTCGAGTCCAATGTTTTTGTATCCGAATACTTTCCCAGGTTTTCAGAATAATTCGTTTGACGTCTATTTTCTCCTCTTCTATTAAAAAAAACTTACAAGAAGATTTTCTTATTTGGTCCTTAGGAAACGATCCTCCAATAGCCCCCAACATTTAATTTACATCCTGTATGCACATGCGATTGAGAAGAAAATTTTTTAACTGCTGTTATACATCATAGAAACGACAACCGTATTACTAATCTGTTATTATCTGAAACAAAATTGATCATTATGCTGATATTTATCTTAAAAATCTTTTCAATCATCGATGGGTATGTTGTTGTTGACGAATATCTCTTACTAACATGATTCCCAGAATGAATCAACGCGGATAAGAGGCCCTATAGAGGTCCCAAAGGGTGTTCAAATGAAACATAGCCGGTGGTTATAAAAGTTACGATATTAAGAGACTTGCTTAGCAAAGAGGCTGTCTTGTAAAATATGGCCAGACGACTAGCTTTAAGTATTAAAGATCACAAATATTGTGGAATGGGCGAATGATGGCCAATGTCATAATTTTCTTATCATTCATAGAGAGGCAGTAGGTGATGCTGATGCTTGTTAATGTATACCATCGTTTTTCCCAAGGTGTAATCCGTCGCATCTATCACGAGATTCATTAAATCCCACAATCTATTATGGTTGTAATTTAAGCAATTCGTAAATTTCTGCTTGAGCGCTTTAAATGTTAAATAGGCCGTTAAATATAGAGGGTAGTATGTTCATATTTGCGTAAGCAATGACCTCTTTAATTTCAACACTTTGTGACAGTTTCACAAATGATTTCAACTTTTTCTTTTAATCCTATTTAGCAAGCGTGATTTGAACAATTAAACATCGTGTGACCGGACTTATAGTAAGATAAATGCATTTTGATGATCAGGTTATTTGTTGCAAAAAATGCATTTAAAACGTAAATTTCCCTTTAAATCAGTAATGTTGTGTATGACGTCGGTGTTATGCAAATTCTCCCATTGATAGCAGCAATTCCCGGTGATGGCGATGTTTGGAATTAATTTTTTTTATTCGAAATCTCTTCACCATGATTTGAAATGTAAGCAACCTAAAGGTGACGACAATCTGTCAATAATTTTCTCTACAGATGGATCTGATTAGGGATAATGTAGATTATTTTTGCATACAGTGCGTCTCTTAATTTAGTGGACACCTGTGAATATTAAGAAAAGCGATAAAAATGTTTTGCAAGATGTTTTTTCTTTTCATTTACTCTTACTTTGGAACAAATACAATATCAAAATGCTCCGCTGTGTTAATTTTAGTCAAAAAATAACAATATATTTAAAAAAAAGCAAAAATGTATAAAAAAAACGTGTCTCTTATTTTAATGGACAATGTTGCCTTTGTGTTAAAACAAAGTTTTTAATAATTGATTGAACCACCTTTTGCTTGAATAAGTTGGAATACTCGTTCCTTTATAGAAATTCAAAATTTATGAATAATGTTAGGGTCAATTTCATACCACGAATTCATGATTGCTGTCTTCAAAGATGATACATCATTAAACTGCCGCCCATCGTTGTATAGCCTACATTGCGAACAAGAATTCCCCACAAGTTTTCAATAGGGTTAAGGTCGGGACTTCTAGATGGCCATGACATAACATCAATATTCTTTGATTTTAGCCATGATTGAGTGGCACGAGAACTATGACACGGTGCATTATCTTGCTGCAAGATCCACTGTTCTCCACATAGAACGCGTAAGGCACTGCATATTCATTTAATAAATCTTGATATTTTTCAGAATTTAAACGACCAGAAACAAATGCAACTGGCGTCGTACCATTAAATGAGAACCCTCCCCATACCAACACTGGTCCTCCACCATGCATTCGTGATGAAAACACTGCTTTGTCCTTTCGTAAATCATGCCAGTAGGAGTTCAAACCATCAGGCCCATCTAGGTTGAATTTTTTCTCATCGGTAAACATAACACTGAGCCACTCGTCGTCCCAAGTCATGTGCTTTTTCGCCCACATCAAACGTTGCTCCTTGTGCTGCTGTGTCAGTGGAGGTTTACGACATTTTTTCGTGTATGCCAAATGAGAAGAACTTGACAAAATTTTCCAGACAGTGTTTCTCTTAACAGGCAATTTTAAATCAGCTAAAATTTTTGAAGCCGAATGTCCTGTTGCTGCAGCTTCATTTATGATGTCTCTTATCGCGTTCTGTCTGTTTTGGTTTGGGTCCACGCTTTTTCTTGCTTCTTATTTCATTCCCGTTTTTGAGGAATAAACCTATAGTGCTAGCAAGCTTTTGAAGTTGCTTGGCAATTTGTCGAATTGAGCTTCCGTCATCTCTAAGCTGCTGAATTCTTCCTTTCTCAAAATCAGTTAGCTTTTTGCGAGTAGACATGATTATTGAGCAAACTAAAATAGTTCCTTAGAGCAAAAAAATATCTTTTGAGTCATACCAACTGTTGCATATCATTTATCATTGCTTGGAAAATGTCCATACCCCCCTACAGCCAACAAATGTGATTGTCCATTAAAATAAGAGACACGTTTTTTTATACATTTTTGCTTTATTTTAAATATATTGTTATTTTTTGACTAAAATTAACACAGCGGAGCATTTTGACATTGTACTTGTTCCAAAGTAAGAGTAAATGAAAAGAAAATTTATCTTGCAAAACATTTTTATCGCTTTTCTTAATATTCACAAGTGTCCACAAAATTAAGAGACGCACTGTATTTAAGTCGATTACCCGACTGTGTAATAACAAACTTTATTTTATGAGCAAGATCAATCATTTAAATCTAATTAGTCTTTAATTTAATGTTTATATAAATGAAACTAAAATACACTCAATGAAAAAGGGATGATGCTACATATTCATAGACTGCTAATGAGAAAACACTAAGTTCACAAGTATAACCTCATATAATATTCTTTATTGAAGATACAAGGTGCCAATTTCTTTACGCCAAAAACATTAGTAAGGTATAATCCCCCCTCCCCCTGAAGCCTGAACTCTAACATGCATTCGAGATCATACAGATGGCGAATATCATCTTGAAGAAAGTCATTGGAATGACATTCCACATGTTGACGCGATTGGTAGGTCGTTGATGGGCATGGATGACACGTCGTGGAATCCAATTCCACATATGCTTGATTGGAGAAAGTCTAATGAGCATGCTGGCTAGGGATGTTAACGGATATGCTCATCCGACGTGTTGAGTTACACGAGCTGCATGTGGACAGACGTTATCTTACTGGAACAGCGCTTCTCCCATGTCATCCAAAAAAAAAAGGATCAGGACGGGCTGGATGATGTTCGAACGCAAGATGCAGCATTCAATATCCCATTCACAAACACCAAAGTTGAGGGAATGTTGAAAAAACAGCACCCCACACCATTACTCCAGAAAATGGCCCCGACATATCGATGGATGGAATATACATCTCACGTGGATTCGACAGAACGTATACGGCTATCACTCATGCCCAGACAGAAATGACTGTGACATTCGTGGGTTTGTGTAGGACCCATTCAATGAATGCACAAGTGATCCTTAGGTTCGTATTGTTAGTTTTATTTCACAAATTAAAAAATGTGACTAATTGATAGACTAGCTTTATAGCTAACAGATAAACGCAACTTTAACATAGAACATAGATCATCGTACATAAGAAAATCACAAAAAACCCTTCCCAATTATAGAGTTTCTCAATTAATCTACAATATTTGCTCTCTAGCCGATTTACCTTGAAATTAGGTTACATTGGACTATTTGAGAACACAAACTCTATACTTAAATTGATAAACGCCTTAAACACACATTTCTAAAAACTGTATTAAAGTTTTGTTTTTTTTTACTTTTTTTACATTTTTAATTAAGAGGAGCTGTTACTAAACTGTTTATAATGCTTGGAATTCATCCAGCAGTTTGAAACTCTAAATAAATTTAAATCTATTATGTCCATCTCATGTTAAATATTTAATTATCCCCAGAAAGCTAATGACGCAGTCTTTTAAGAGAGATGAGCGAGGACACACTGGAAATACAATTCAATTGAATTATCTTGTAACTTCACTGAGTTTTGGTCAGAGAAGACAAAAAGTTATCCGGGCGTAAGAAACATGCGAGTTTCGTCTGCAGCAGGAAATTGTAAAAGTACTGAAAACCATTTTGAGTTATATTTCACTTCTTGAGGTTATTCTGTTTACCTACAACTGTAATTATTCCGGGCAACGCCGGGTGTCTCTGCAACAGAAGAAACGGCTTCTGTTAGATCACTCAGAGTCATGAATGGGCACGTTTTGCTTCAAGACATCGAACGCAGAGTACAATTGCAATAACAGATTATCAAGTAGTGAATAACCCAACTCAGATTGTTGGGATTGGAAAACAGCCAGCCACAAACGATCATGTACAACCATTGCCACCCAATAAGTAAGCTGTTTCGTCGAAGTTATTGATGCCATATACACTATCTAGCCAAAAGTAATTGGACACTTTCGATTTTAGACGTTTTGTCGAATATCTAGAAAAATACTTGACGAATTATCCTGAAATTTCAGGGGTGTAAAAAGGATATATTACAGCGAAGGTTTTCTCCCGAAGGCAAATAGGGGACCAGCAAAGAAGTGAACCAAAAAAATAATGTTTGGAATGACCCTGTAAAAAATAATGCTTGAAATGCATTGTAGCTGTAGCATATGCTTAAGAGACTTGTTTTACTTTTCTGTGTTCATTTGTATGAGAATAGCACGTTTATTCATGGAGATATGAATAAGAAGTCAATATGAAGTCAATATTTTTTCATGTCAGCGTAAGGAGAAGAAGTTGATACTGGTGTCCGATCCAAAAATAAAAATCTGGAGAAAACCCCTTATCGTTTTGTTTATTTTTGAGAGCAACTGAAATTCAACTCATTCTATCGACGATATCTTTCTGAATTTTCAAGATATTTGCTTATTATAAGAGTAGCTCTATACATTTGGCTAATAAATTATGCAAAAGACAATTTGGTAACGCATGTGCATGCGCAGTTAATCATTATTTAGTAAAAATGCTCATATTTCATTAAATATTTAATATTTTTCTATTCTGATTGCAGTGTGTTGTCTGTACTGTAGTTTGTCAAGTTTCCTGAAAATGGCATTGTATTGGGTTGAAAATCCTGCGTGTTATAAACAAAAAACTTACAAAAACATTTCGACCTTTTAAAGAAACCTTTTTATCTCCATGAATGTACGTGCTATTCTCATACAAATGAACACAGAAAAGTAAAACAAGCTAATGGCATGTCATTTAACAATCGATTTATCAAGAAGAAATACATTGTTACTCTGTTCATCTTTTAAACATTACTGACATCGGCGCGCGCACGTGAAATCGTTTTGTCGACGCACGATTGCTCGAGTGTTCAAATCTATATTCAGTTGCGAAAGAATGGAGCTACTTATTGATTTTATAATGGCTTAACTGTGTACCCCTTCATAATTTGTACATTTTTTGAGGTAGAAAGTTGAAATTCGGAATGTAGCTTCCTATGGGTATGTCCATCTGTACTATTTAGTTTGGTTTTGATTGGTACACTGGGGTCAGAATTTCGGAGGTGGGATTCAGATAGGACAACATATCTATGTGCTATTTAGGTACGTAAAGGCGTGAAATTCGGTATCCAGATTCCTCTAGGCAAGATCTACAATACTATGAAGTTTAGGCCCAGGTGTTCCATTGGGGTCGGATTTGCGGGGGTGGTAGTCACATGGTCTTTAGAACTATGCCAACATATGGCTTGTAATATATCATACGTTCGGAAATGATGAGAAAGAAATTAAAATACGAGCTTTTTTACATTTTCTACATATTACGTTCGAGAAAATTAATTTTTGTTTAAAAAACTTGGGGAGAAGTAAAAAGTGCAGATAAAGGGGTAAAAATAGATGACTTCAGGATCTGCTACTTGCCTTACCCTACTCGGGGGGGAGGGGGAGGGGGGATTATTTTTTTTAACAAATGTATAAATGTATTTCTCCTTCACTGCTAAAGCTCCTCCTTGGAATGTTTACAAGATTTTATTAGTAATGAAGCTTGTTCTGAAATTTCATTTAAATATGTCAATTGATTGTGCTGTAATAAACAAAACACAATGTGTCCTATCATTTTTGCCAGGTCTGTATAAAAAGAATAAATACAATAATGTTAAGCAATAAAATCTTGTAAACATTCCAAGGAGGAGCTTTCCTTTCTCATCATTTCCGAACGTATGATATATTACAAGCCATATGTTGGCATAGTTCTAATGACCACGTGACTACCACCCCTGCAAATCCGACCCCAATGGAACACCCGGGCCTAAACTTCACAGTAAAGTAGATCTTGCCTAGAGGAATCTGGATACTGAATTTCACGCCTTTACGTACCTAAATAGCACATAGATGTGTTGTCCCCTCTGAATCCCACCCTCGTAATTCCGACCCCAGTGTACCAATCAAAACCAAACTGAATAGTGCAAATGAATATGTCCATAGGAAGCTACAATCCGAATTTCAACCTTCTACCTCAAAAAATGTAGAAATTATGAAGGGGTACACAGTTAAGACATTATAAAGCCAATAAGTAGCTCCATTTTTTCGCTACTGAATAATATAGATTATGAGCACTTGAGCAAAAGGAATTGTTCAATCTGCAAGTTTGAATTTACCAAAAAAGAGGCAAAGAACGTATCGAAAAAGGCCTCAAAATGGCGGTCTGGCAAGCAAATGTCCTTACTTTCTTTATACAGTGCTTTATTACACACCACATCCATTGCATCAGTACAGATACTCTCCGATCTGTTGTGGAGCATGCCATTTTGCGCTTCCAATTAGTAGCGGAACAAGGCAGAGGTCATATCGAACAACTTCTGCCTTAATCATCAGTAAGATGTTTGTTTTTTTATCATTATCACAGTTGTCGCTGTAAACAAGGTATTCTTGTCTTTTCGCTAATAAATTTTTCGTAAACCCCTGAACTCTATTGTTTCCTTTTGGCTAACAACAATCCTGGGTTTCACGAATCCATTTTTGGTTTTCCCCCTGACATTACCCTGCCAGCGCCATCTATCGGCAGATTTTGGAACTATTTTTTTCTTTCGCCAAACAAAATTCCATTGCCTCACGATTGTTCTGCTAAAATATCAGGTCATTTTGACGAGTAGTTTTCAAATTATCGATTTTTGAAATCGTTACTTTAATTATAATCACCCTGTATAATAATAATAATAATAATAATAATAATAATAATAATAATAATAATAATATAACTATTAA
>JAHWFO010006271.1:2713458-2729369 GCA_023313115.1 Rhysida immarginata
AAAATTTAAACATTCTAAAAAAAGGGAGATTGCTAGTGTTTTTTCTTGGAAAAGATAAATAAAATATGTCGTTGTTCCTAGAAGTTATCCTGGTTCACGTAAATTAACAGAATTAAGAAATTTTGAAGAAAAAATTATATTACGATATAATTTAAAACTAAGATAACAAAGATCCAGTATAATTCTTCTGTTAATTAATTTTTCGCATTTTAAAATATTTCGAAGATACAGTAAGTATTAGTCACATACCTGTTATTATTAAAAGAAAAAAAGTAGGGGGTATAAAAAGTCTAAAAAGTGTACATAAGAAATCTGTTTGTTCTTTTTATAAATCAATTCCATTTAACATGATTAGAAGATCAAATAACAGAGGCATATTTTAAGGTAGATCTCACTAAGGTATTGAAATGGAAAATGGAAAGGTCAATATTATTAAAACTTAAGAAATTTCTAAATAATAAAATAGGAAACTCGATAGGCTTTAGAAGTTATAAAATTTATATGACCAACAAACTTAATTTGGAATTAAAGATGACACAGTTATTATTTTCTCAAATCTTCTATATTTACTAATAATATGTATGAAACACATAGGTAAACATTTCAATATCTACATTTTCAGTAGTTGCACTAACCTTGTATGAGATTGTTTTTTGCAGCCTAGCGTTTTTGTAATCAGAACGTTGTTAAAAGATATCAGCATTGTTTTTGTCGAAAAACCTTTACCGCCTTGTATCTCCGAAACAAGCGGCCTTGTTATTTTTTAAAAATAACCTAAAAAAATCACCTCTTGAATTTTTGCCGTATGTTTAGTAAAGCATCCTCTATTTTTGCCTGTATATTTTTCTTTAATTGGATTTTTCATTAATTTTTCAAATCTGTTACATTGAAATTATTGTTGTTAATCATAAAGTTTGATTAAAGTTGGATGAATGGGCTGAAATGAAGTTCTTTTGTTGCTGTAATATCTCTCCATTGCCCTTATGAATTGCTGCTATTGACGCAAGAACAGTTTGTTACCTTCTATTCACGCTTCCACGTTTATCATGTGACATATGGTCTTTAGAATTACTGGATAGCCTAAACAAACGCTGGTATTTAGTTTCATAATGTCTTGACAGGCTTCTTTACAGATTTGAAACAAGAACACCTGTTACCCCCTACACAGAAAATGGGTTTCTCTCATAGAAATACTCTCCTAAGCTCTATCTCTATGGGTTACTCCAGGAGCTTGAAAATTTGCACATATTCAAATGATTCTGTTTAATTTCTGTCTATGTAAAATCGCAGTGTGATATTACTCTTTCTGGGCGTTCATTCTTCAATTGCCACCAGTATAATTATGGAAATCAAAAAGAAATAATTTATCTGATGACTATAAATGTGAAGATAATATGGATTATAACGTATGTAAAATGTTTTTGGTATACGCGTGTAGTTATGGATCATCACTGGAGTTAGGTATGCACTGTTTGCCCCGAGACATAGAGAGCCCACCCGTGGGAATACGTTGCACCATTTGTTCGGTCTTGCATGTCAGTGATTCCCGACATGATTAACTACATGCGGATAAATGCAATTCGTAATAAAATATAGATTGCTGAAACATGTTTGATGTTCTCCTTCGTGTCATTTTCTCAATTCCAGTTTTTCTGACTTCTATGCTTTCAAAGCCTTACCAACTCTCCGAGGTTGCTGAGACCCTCTTCTTCTATGTCATTCTAAAATCCGGCAACAGAAATCTATATTTTACTACGAATTGCATTTATCCGCATGTCGTTAATCATGTCGGGAAACGCGTTTGCATATTTCACGCATTCCACTGCGGCGCGCCATATTTATTCTATTGCTTCTACAGCACCCGCCGGTTTATGAACAGGTCAAGAAATTTATGTTTCAATCTTTTTAATAATCACATTACCTGCTTTGAAATGAATACTACCGAATATTACGAATTAGTCGGCACTGGGCTCATGTATACGAATTAATCACAATTGCAGCGGTTGAAGATTCAAACTCTGCAGAAATAAAGATATTCATTTTGTTATTCTTTTGAGGTCGCGAATCCTCGTCAAATATCACAAGGATATGAATAAACTAGAAACTGGACTGAAACCAATTTAATCGAAGCCAATTTAGATTCTAGTTCGAAGTCCACGAGTTCCATAACGAGATTATTATGTAGAGTGTGCTTTAATTTCGAATTTCACAACATCGGATTTTTATTATTACGAACACTCCGTTCTTTCTAATAAGGATTTTATGAGAAATAGGTCAAAATGTGACAGCTTGTTTATTACAGAAGATGATTAATTAGGATGGTTTGCATAATTAAATTATCCGCTATATTTTCAAATTCTGTACACTTTTCGGAATCATTGTCATCTAATGAATCGCTTAAATTAAACTCGTGAACTTTTATGTTAGTTGATATGAAAAATGTGATCAAATGATCTGCATTATGTAATAATCGATATGAAAAAAGATGGTTCTACTTTAACTAGTTAGGGCGTAGGATTTGGTGAAGATTGATATATTAAATATCAAAATAACAAACAACATTAAAAATTCAAATGACATTTTATATTTAAGAGAAAAAACAAAGTAATGAAAGAAAGCAATAATAGAAAATATTGGAATCAATTTTTTGCAGTATGATAGGCAATTTTTTCCTGTCTTATTACGTATCTCTGAATATGGATAGGTGAGTTTCCAATTAAATTATTACGCAAAACGGACGAAATATGTTGCAATGCGGCAAAATTTATTTAGTCTAATTGGAACGCATTAATTAAAATATCAATTTTAAAAAAAGTTAAATATTTAAATTAATCCAAAATTGAAGCTGCAATGTTATTTCTACAGTTGAGAAAAAAAATGATATGCACATGAAGTAAAAAATACCCACAAAATTTACATAAGTAACACAGCCCACTCGTTAAAGGAGTTCTTCAGCATATTCCATGTTGCACTATTTCAAGTTAAAGTAACTCGAGTCGAAGTGATTCTGCGAGAAAAGCCTTCAATGTCTTCTTTCACTTACTTTCACAACCATAGTTACATTGAACAAAGAACTTTAAAGGTTCAGACCAAAAGAAATATGGGTAGAGAATACAAATAAGGTTTTTTTTTCACAAAAGTGAAAAAGGAAATGTTGCTTATGCAAACGGTTGTTTGTTCCATTCAGAGACGGTTTTCCTTTAAAATAGCTTTTCTTTTGAAACGAAAAACACTTTAAATCCAAAAATTTTAACCTACATCTAAAAGCTATAATTTCAAAGCTAAACAATAATAATTAAAAAAGCTATTCCCATTTGCCATTAGAATTCTCCCAAGTTTACAGCATAATTAAACACTGTAACTAATTAAGCAAAAGCCTGTGAACGTAACGACATCTTGACCATTAAAGTCTATCAGAAGTTTGGTCGAGTTGAAGTTACCATTACTGTCTATGGCAGAAAGTGCTTTTTTGCGGTTTCCTGAATTTGCCGGAAGTCGGACGCTTTCAGACGCAAAACGCTTGACTTTTCTTATAGAACTTTTGAGTGCGCATCTAATGTCACTATAGCGGATTTGCGGAAATTTAGGAAACCCCTCCGAAGTTGGCATCGAAAAAATATCAATATTGCTCTAGTTTGAGACGATTAGATCGATTTTCCAAAAGAAAAATTAATTTCGATCCCAATTTCGGAGGTGTACCTCAATTTCCTCTATAGTGCTATTAGATGCACTCAAATGTCTTTAAGAAAAGAAGCGTTTTAAGTCTGAAAGCGTTAGACTTAAAAAAAAAAAAAGCACTTTCTGCCAGAGACAACAATGTTAACTTCAACAACGGGGGAATTATAATAGCAAATGGGAATAGCCAACACCTTCTAGACAGAAGGCCTGATAACGGAAACATTATACATTGTTACATCATCATTAGTCGACCATTGTTAATCCTATTTCTACCAATAAAGGCCGGTTCACATCCGCCGTCTGCAAAAACGCGAAAACGCGACTTCTCTTAAAAACGTACCAAAATCGCCTTGCCTGAAAGTCGGGATGCGAGAAAATCGGAGGTAGTTCACAATTAACTTTTTTTTAGACGATTGTCATGCGTCCGGCAAGTTACTGTATTGGTTTGTTTTTTTTCGACATTATTAAAGAGTAAAAATTGAAATGTGCAACTATAAATTGACTCCGTTCTCTGATTGGTGGGGAACACAATTAGGTTTAGCTTAATAATAATTATCAACTGGAGATGCGTCTCCAGGCATAGGTAATGATTCTTCAATTGAAAAATGGAAGGAAAAATTCTGCGACCCGGATTCGAACCAGGAACCTCGACTATCATGGCCGATGCCTCTACCAATTGGGCTATCGCAGACACCACGGACAGCCAAGCTGTCTCAAGGTGTCTTAAAGACAACCGAGTTGTTACATTGAAAGCCCAATGGGAGACGGGAACCAGGCCCGCAGATCGAGAATTTCTCCACTCCAAACCATCAGAAAGTTGATGAACTCACAAGTAAATAATAATAATTATCAACTGGAGATGCGTCTCCAAGCATAGGTAATGATTTTTCAATTAAAAAATAGAAGGAAAAATTCTGCGACCCGGAATTTTGCAACACAATTGGAATTTCAGAAAACGCCTGATCGACGCCTGAAAAAACGCTGAGAGTTCAAAACGGTGAATGTGAATTGACCACGTTTTTTGAGACGAGCTCCGATTCCAAAACGCCGGCGATAAACGGCGGATGTGAACCGGCCTTAATAAGCCCTAAATTTGGTCGACTAATCTTGCTGTAACAATGTATGATGTTTTCGTTATCAGGCTTTCTGTCTAAGTGGTGTTGGAATAGCTCTTTCAACATTAAAAAAAATTAAAAGTTTAAAAGTACTGTTTTTTAATCTTTCATCGAATTACTCATTCTAAACCTATTTTAAATTTTCTGCATAATGATTAAGAATGTAAAAATACGAGGATCACTGTGAAATTAATGCTTCCAATTTTATAAAAGATAAAATGACCAGAGTAACGCTATCTGTTAGATTCTCAGCGCTACAAAACAATGCTTTGCAAGGCCATGTACAGACTCACTGTGTTAACATCCATTATCTGATCAGAGATAAAAGTTTAATAAACGTCAATAGATGTCAATGGGTGCAATTTTATTTGCATGGAGGATTAAATTATATACCATATTTCATACGAACTTCCATGTCAGAAGCCATTGTACCTCTGCTGCTATCTGTCGTATGGCAACAAAAATGAAAGGTAAGCTCTTTAGAAAAATTCGACTATGTTGGTTTTGCATTGGTCATCGGCAATAAAGTATATATCAATCACAAATTTTCGATTTAACCTAATACTTTATTAAAAATATCTCGAAATACTGAAAATTAGTCCTTCATCTGATACTATAAGCAGTCTATAAGCAGACTCTCCCGGTTTCATAAAATTACAAGAGACTCTCTTAATCTTTCTCATGTGTCAAGTTGTGATGCTCGAATAAAAATTTCTCATCACATTTTTTTAAAGTGTTTTTGATTCTCAGCCAGTCTAGTAATTGTAATTTATTGACTTAGGATTTTTATTTTCTTATTCTATTTTGTTTTAGCCCGGGCAATATTGTTATCTCATTTTTTAAGTAATTTTATAAAAAAAAAGAATTTAAGTTTATCTTGCCTCAATTTCTGTTGAAGAAGTATTTGCTTTTAGGCATATTTCTGAGTAATCAAGAACTGAATTTTTTTGCTAAGGATATTTTTCTGCTGTGTCTTAATTATTTCTGTTAAAAACTATAAGTCTGTATCTTTGGGGAAATTACCTATAGAATTTGTTTTTAGCATTATATTTTTTATGATTGCTTTTACGACATCAATATTAGGATCCTATTTAACTTTTCAATAATTTTATTAATTGTATACAATATTAATCTTAAAAAAAATAATATAAGCTTTTTAGATTTCCTTAACAATGTCTATTTGACACATCAATTGTTGTCATTTCTTCTGGTGTTGTTCCACAATTTACATAGTCATGCTCCAGGGAGTGCATCTCCATTGTCTTCATGTGCTAGCCGTGAGATTTTGGATTGTTGCCCCAAGAGCTTAAATTGGGCAACATCAGAAAAAATTAGTTACTACTCTTCCACTCTCGACTTGGATGCCAGCATGTTTTTGCTCCATCTTCTACAAGCCACTTCAGTGTGTAATCCATAGTTTGATGCCTCTTTGAACTTCTCCAAGATGTATTTGTAATAACTGCCATTCTTCAATATCAGGATATGTAAGCCACTTTTCATATTAATCCTTATCGTCCAGTTCTGTTGAGATGGACATTGCCCTATAAACTGTGATACAGGTTGTTCTGGTTTCCCAGACAATCTCTTCTCAGGAAGTCATTCTCATCTACCTCTCACCATGTAAAACCTTCACTCTGTTGTGAGCTTGTCATGCCATTTGTAACATTAAGTTAATTCAATCTGGACACTTGACCTTTCTAAATTAGTCAAATTGTAATTTTCAGTTATTTTTTTGTCTTCAGTCTTGGCCCTATTGTAATTTGAAATTTGTCTTTTATCAACTTTTAAGGGGGGGATATAATTTTTAACTTTCATTTGTCCCATTCTCCTGCATCCATTATGTAGGTTGAGGTGGAGTAGTCAAATTCATTTATTTAAATTTTTTATTTACCTTTATTGTTATATGAAATTGGAAAAAGGAATTACATATATAATTTCCTATTTCTGTGTTGTGATTGAATCAATCCACACAAGTTGTCTTTGTTAACAACTTCGTTAATTTTAGGGTAACTTCACTTATGCTTGTTCAGCTTAACTGAACATTAAGCATTTCATTCTTGGGTTCTACTTGTGTTGGCCACACAGATATTTTTTATAGCCCCTTTTTATACATACAATATTACTGTATGTTTTCTGATTTTCCTAGCAACTTAGATGTTGTTGAAATAACTTGACTTGATTCAAGCACTTGTATCATATTTATTTTTTTTTGGGTCAGATTAATTACTCTCATCTGGGAATTTATTTTTTTGTAATGTTTTATTTTAAAAGAAAATATCTTTCTAAGAATATTAAAGAGAATTCTTCAATTTTTACCTTTTTCGCCATTGTTTTTCCAATTGCAATCACACTCTATTCCATTCCATACAGCCTAAGTTAATTAATGTTATCTTAAAGAAATTCTTCTAAAAAAAATACACAACGCAATGTCTAATCTGAATGATGTTTGGATTATAAATCCACTATACAACATTTCACAAATTTAATCTTTTGAACTATTAAAGTATTTTGATTAACTTGACCCTATTTGGCTTTAATTAATTAATTTTAAATAAAGTAAAGCTATATAAGAAACTCTTGTTTATTAAATATTAAAGTAAAGTAGTAAACATTTGTTTGTCTTAACTTTAGAGTTGCTTAGATAAATAGTTTGATTTAATGCTGAAATGCATATGACTTAAAAAAAAAATATACAGTAACGTTAATATAAGGACGTCACAAAGTAAGGAATCGTTGAAATCGTTGTGTTCTGCACCCATCTGTCACGTGTTAAATTGCAGTGGAATCTGAATAAACACAAGCTTACGTAATTTAACAAAAGTTTTATTAATGTACATATATAAAAAGGGAAATAACGACTCTCGTAAAATGTTAATCGGAATAGAAATGCCGTAAGCTTTATTTCTTAAGTTTGAAAGCCTTATTTCCTACCACCAATGCCGTACGCAACTGCAAAATCACGTTATATATTCAATTACTCAGTTTGATACTATAAAGAATACCAGGCACGTAAAATTAAATCACGTGATTTGAATGGTTACATGCGGCCATTAAAACCTTTTAGATAATGAATTAACCGATATGTTTGAAATTTACACAATACCAAATAATCCACGTACTTTTGATGCTGCACTTCTCTTCAAGATATTTCGAAGAAAATTTTCTAGATGGCGCGGATTATGCCTTGCACACGGATTTACCACTGAACAAAGTGAACACAAGACAGCGAGTGCTGATGGTCAAAACGATACACTTCTTAAATTGGAAGAAACTTTCAGAGAGATGTGGTCATGGAAAATAAAAATTTTCTTTTATAATTGGTTTGTTTGGTATTAACGTCCCTTTCAACTACTATGATAAGATCAGGACGGCGATATAGGGACCGCAAATTTTGCCTCGCAAGGGTTCTTTAAACGGCAAACGACTACACGGAACCAACGGCTTTACTTCCCTTCCGAAGGAAATAGGTGATCTCAGAATTTTCCCGCTGAAAAAAAATCCTCGTCTTCCTCGGCCGGGATCGAACCTACGTCCTCGGAAATCAGAGGCGATCACACAACCACTGATCCACCGAGGCCGATTTTCTTTTACGAAAAAAAATGTTTTAAGAATATAGAATCAATCTATCTATATATATAAAGAAGGATGTTTGTCTGTGGGTCTGTGGGTCTGTGTGTACGTTTTTTATACAAATCTACAGTTTTATTCCGATCTTGATAAAATTTCGCATACATGACCTTTAAAGCATGAGGAAGGTCACTGTCTACCTCAGATTTCGGAAAAATAATAAATATCGATAAAAAATCGATATTCATGGTTATGGCAAGGCATATTAATGAGAAATATCTCATGACCAACAATGCAAGGCAAAGTTGGTACAACAATAGGTATCAACAATGGTATCAGCACGCAATTCACAAACACACTGCATGAACCAACAATATATATCTCATGACTAACAATGAAAGGAAAAGTTTGTGCAAGTGTAATTATCCCGGGCAACGCCGGGTACCTCTTCTAGTATGCAATAAAAATCAAAACTGCTTCTATGGCTTCCAAGGTTTAGTTTGAGAGAGATTTAATACACAATTTTCTTCCAATACGCAATCTTAAACTTTATAGATAATGTTTTACTGTGCACTAAAATTTGATGCCGAAATCTTTTGCTCTAAAGTTCATCTCTCCAAACTTTCGTAGAAATGAACTGGAAGAGAAAGAGCGGTAGCACTCTAAGAGGCGGCCTCATTATATTGCTTCTGCTGGTTCCCAGATGAAAAGAAGTGGTTAAAAGACGCCTTCTTTAACAGGTGTCACAGCGGAATGTCACTTTGCATATGTTATTTATGATGGATATTGTTTGTAATTTTCCCGTGATACGTTGTGAGCAGAGGTATTTTGCGGAGTAATCGGTTCCAGATATTCATTATATGTAATTTCCTTCTCAGTGTACGTTCTGAAATTGGTTGGTGGGTCATTTTTAATGAACTGAAACAACTGTGGTGTATTTGCAAAGCAGTTACTGATGTTATACGAGGGTGAATTAAAAAGTAAGTTATACTCAGCACCATTTGCCCTTTTTAAGGATGTTCCCTGTATGTCTATAATTGCAACGTGGCATGATCCCACGTGTTCACGCGTTTACTGCGTACGCGAGAGTATTGTTGTCATGGCGCAGCAACTGGTTGTACACTCCATTGGAGATTCGCGGAAAATCAACAGCCTTTCCCATCACTCGCAAAATTAAGTGCAAGACTGATTCTTTACCTTCTCCAGCAGCAGTTAAATACCGTTCCCGCTTAATTACGTGCCCTCCACGTGATCCAGACGAATTCGTTCACCAGTATGGTGATGGTCATAATGTTTTGGCTCTTCCGTGTATTTACTGACTGGACTGAGTTAAATTTTTACTATTACGAACTGGACTGTTATTGCTGGTCGAATAAGACTCTGCAATAGTTCTTTGCTTAAATTAGGTGAAACCAAATAGGGTATTATTGATTTTGTAATGTGAGTTGTGAATCCTACAAATAAATGCCATTAACCGTTAAGATAGATATAGCTTATTAAGCATAGTTTCGTCTTTTGATTACTATTGAATGTTGATCAAAATAGTTAAGGATTATTTCAAGTGAAGTAAGTCTATTCACGAGTTTGTGCTATTTTTGTTTTCAAATTTTTGGCAAGTCGCTATTTGAAAGCATTGTTGTCTGATGTAAGCTTTTATCAGTTGAAAGTATCACTTAATGCATTATTTGGTTTAAGTCAATTATAACATTTTCCTCTAATTCTTGTTGCATTTGTCTTTGAATACTGTAAGCCAGTGAATCTTCGTTTCAATTAGTATCGCCTATCATTTTTTGTTATATCTATTGATTATAATAAAATCTTGTGTTGGATTAATTATTGTGCATTAAAAAAATCTCTTTGAATTTTATACTAAATGTTTGGCCGTTGTCTTTGCGTTAGCTTTGTGTCTTTATCTATAAATCTTCCACTGCGCAACAAAAAGGCAAGTGACAATAACGAACATAAATACGCAAATTTCAAGATTAACAATGCTATCCAACCAAGTTTGGAAATTAGCAGTCGGAATTAATATCATATATGTCATATTAATAGGGCACTGTATTTTTTAATTGTTAGCTTGATGTTTTCTTTTGTTTTCATTTTCAAAAAAAAATATAGATGAAAGAACGATGACTTTCTCAATGACGTTGGCATCAAAGTCGTCTTCGATCGCTTTCAGTTAATTGCTTGGGTTAGCTTTAGGATAAAAAAAAAAAGATTTAAAAAAGAAGGAAAAAATAAACGAGAAGGTCTCTTGTGAAATCAAACAAGCTTTTATATCATTTGTGCCATGTTTTCTTGATCGCAAAAGAAATTGGCAATTAGCAGTCAACGATGTCAAGGATGAGAAATTAGAGGGACCTAATGATTGTTCTTATATTTTCTCTCCTGAAAGAAATGGTAAATCTGGTGAAAATTTTTAAACATTTAATGATTACGTTTTTATTCTTTAAATTTAATATGCATATTATTTGAAGTTTGGTAAAAAAAATTAATAACTTTTTCTTTAAAGATTCTATTAGGTAGTATTTTTAGCTTTAGTATGAATACATAGAACCCTGGTTCACGAACTTAATCCTTTCCAGGACTCTGTTTACGAAGCGAGTTGTTCGTGAACGAAGACAACTCTCCCCATTCAAATCAATGTTAATACAATTAATCCGGTCCAGAGATCAAAACCAGATATTTTTCCCATTAATTTGATTAGTACATTACAGTAATTTACAAATAACATTGAAGATATAAAACCTAAATTGTGAGCGATATTCACACCAATAAAAAGTGAATACATGCTTAGAATGGTTCGTCGTTAGTTCGTGAACCAGGTGCGTAAGCCGAAAAAAAAATTATTCGTCATATACCGAATTTTTCGTGAACCAAGGGTCCACTGATATACGAGATGCAATCAAAAAGTTCCGGGACTGATTGCATATCGCCAACAAATGGCAGCACAAGTCCATAAATATAGTAAACTAGCTGATTACCCGCGGCTTCGCCCGCTATGGTTGAAAGAAAAAAAAACGTGCTATTAAATAGTAGCAATAATACAATTGCATACAAAATTTCACAAGAATCAGCAAAATTGTTTTAAGAAAATAAAAGATTATTTAATATAATATATTAAATCCAAAATTGTTCAAATATTGTAATTGGCAGTTATTTAAGAAAATTAATAAATGTTAGTTATGCACAAAGGACCATTATTTTGACATAGAATGTGTTACTCGAATGCCTTTGGGTACACTATTTTTGTCAGGCCATTAGGATTTTGCCCTTGTGTTTGTTAATCGTCATTGCGAAAACAAATAGCACAGGAAATTGTAATCTAGATAAATGTTGTCTGGGTGATAGTGGACATAAACTTAGTGACAGTCTAGTACCATTGTATAATTTGGGGGGTATCCAAATTCTCAATATGATTACTGGCCCTACTTTCACATTGAACTTATGTGGTGGCATTCCCGGTGGATTCCACTGAATTTAAAAATTCTGTGGGTTAGTTTTCAGCTTGTGTCAATAGATTTATATGTAATGCAAGATCTTGGCAACTCTTGCAAAATGATGTCGTTTTTTTATTTACATTCTCATTCTTTGGTGCAAGAATCGTACGTTCTCAAAGCCACTGTCGGTCCTCAGTTTTTGTGACTATGTTCGGGAACACCTTATATATAATTATTTCTCGTACCGACGACAACAGTATACAGAAATCAGGTGAGAGAGAATTTAAACCTGACGCAATTGTGGGTAATTTTTCATCTCCAAAACTGAGTAGTTGTTTACAAATTTTATGAGTGTTGTCACCAAGAATACCCACCCTCATATTAGTAATTAAATTTTTTGAACGGATATATATTTAGAGAAGGACGAGACACAAGAACCCTGGAATACAATAAATAATAGTTATTAATTAATTATTTTCTGTGGACAAATTTCCAAATGGTGGATACTCTGAGGCAAGCACTGAGTTCATCTACAGATGTTCAATGTGGAATAATTGAAAGGGTTTGGAGAAAATCTCCTGCGAGAAAAACGCAATGATGTCAACTATAATAAAGACTGGATCGACCCATCTATGAGCGCTTCGCTATTCAAACATGTCTAAGAAAATGATAAGCACCAGGCATAGTTCTCGATGAATAGCGTGGACGCACGTTCAAACTAATGACATCATTGCATTAAATATACATTTAAGATATTTATTTTAATAACTTTCTGTTGAAATTTCACTGCCAAAGAAAGTCAATAAAGTTCCATGAGAGTTAAAAAATTATTTTCAGCTTTTAAATGTTCAAAATTATTTTCCTATGCTTCAGTAATGTCCAAAATTATTCAGTAAACTGAATGGTTACTAGACATGGGTGCACGATGATAAGTGTGGACTTTTCCAGGCAATTCTTTAGACAAGTGGCTGTGTTAACGCGCTCATAGAAGGCTCGATCCAGTCTTTATTGTAGTTGACATGATTGGAAAAACGACACCCCTCCCATTTTTTTTCCAAGATCTCTTAGGTTTCTCATTGTTAGATCTATAAGAATTTGTTACTTTGTACAATCGTTAAAAAGTTTGGACCGTAGCCAAAATCATGCAATAGAAGGGGCTTAACCAATACCGTCTATAGAGAAAGCCTGCTCCGGAAAAATCATACATTGTTACATCACCTACGGTAGAGACAATTTCGAGCTTACTATTCGTAGAAATATGATTAACAATACCCTACCGTGGGTGAGGCAACACCTCCTAAAGAGCAGGCCTGCGGACAAAAGGTGTATACAGTGTTACATCATCAAGCGGCCAAATTTAGGGGTTATTAATGGTAGAAATACGATTAACAATAGCCGCTTGATGATGTTGTAACAATGTATACACTTTTTGTCTGCAGGCCTTCTCTCTAGGAGGTGTTGGGGTGGTGTAAAGTCCTGTTCACATCCGCCGTTTTTCGCCGGCTTTTTGGAATCGGAGGCGTTTCTCGCTTGTCTCAAAAAACGTGGTCAATTCACATTCACCGTTTTGAACTCTCAGCGTTTTTTCAGGCGTCGCCCAGGCGTTTTCTGAAACGCAGTGGCTACGTACAGTGCAACCTTGTACGCCTTCCGTTCAATACAAAGGAAGTGACGCAAGTGATTTGTCACGTGATAAGCTGTGATAAGCTGCAGTCTAAAGATGGAGTTGTGTCACGTGATTCAAAATGGCGACCGTGAAAACGTCGAAGCTCCTACGAGGAATGAAATTTGACTCGTACGAGGCATTGCAATTATTTATTAGAGAGTTAGAAAAAACGGAGTTTGTTCAACTTTGGACGTATTGTTCCCGTTCACTTGAATGTGCCCGAAAACGAGGAATAAAGCGCTATATTAATGATCGTCTTCAGTACGACGATATCACATACAAATGCATCAACGGAAGAACGTGGAAATCTCGTTCAACAGGAAAAAGGCCATCTCAAAGGTGAGTGCAACTGGTTAAATTAAGAAAGATTTATGTATTAACATCTAGTATTGACTTAATTATTTAATGCTATAAATTATTTAGTGTCGATTAATCTTCACGTGCCTCGTTTTAATTTAATTATTGTCAACATTAAATTTGTGATCGATCTATACAACTTATACGATAATTGTATATTTTAGGGGTGTCTTTTTAGACACACCCTTAGTATACACAAACGCTCGTACTCGTTTAGGATTAGGTAAAATAACCTGAAACTTAATGCATTAAGCGCACTAGCACAGTGAAACGAAAGGCGCACAGAAAGCTGGCATCCGACATTGGGAGCTGTGAAGAGCGCACAAGACGAAGATTAGGGTTATTATTATGGTTAAAAACCAAGTGATTGCCACCCCCACAATTCGGACCCTTTTGGGACAATTTGGCCCAAACTTTACAGTGATGTTGATCTTGCTTAGAGGAATCTGCATACCGAATTACATTCCTTTATATGCGTAGAAATACGTAGAGTGTGAATATTATGGCGTGGCATTATTTATAGAGTTATTTCATGTTGATATGCTACCTAAACTCATTAAATATCTCGTCTTAGCGACGATGTATCACTAATTCCTATAATTTTATTTTTCTATAATTATTATAGTTGATAATGATTAAGGAAACAAAAACGCAACGCAAACATCCTGCAAATGGTTTGTCTAAATTTTAAAAAATAAATAAAGCATATAGTACTGTTTTTACTATCCTTTGAAAGCAATCCAATGCTACCTTTCTGTCAAATTGAATTTTCGTTTCTGATATTCTACGTAGTTTTAAAAATAATTTGGCTGTGAATAAGTTTTACTTATAATTTTATAGATTGATCAAAAATTTAATTGGAACAATTCAAATAAATACTTAAATAAATAAATAATGCTTTCAGACCAATGTTTGACTATAAATTTAAGACCAATTAATCAGACTATCTTGTATAAAAATGTTCATACAAATTCTTATCCTAATGTATTAGAAAATTTTTTCATATTTTTTTTTTTTACTTTTAAAGAACTTACAGGCAAGCATGTCCTTTCAAGTTAAGACTGAAAGCTTCATTGGATGGAAATTATTTGGAGGTTACAGACTTCGTAGATCAACACAATCACAATCATACAAAGGTAGTGTATATTTCATTTTTATTTTATTTCATTATATCAACTCATAAGTTTCTTAAAGCTGAAAACATAACTGGTTAGATGTAGACCATTTATGATTTGGAAAGACTTATGGGTACTGCAGGGTGTCTCAAAAAATGTTACCACCTTTTGAATGATTATACCTACCATGTTTATTAAGATATGTCTATTTTTTATAATCCAGGTTAAAGAAGAAACTAAAGAAGTTTCTCTTTGCATTCTCTTTATCCTCAACGCATCCTCAAACACCTCAAAAATGACTAGAATAAGCTACTCTTGTATTAATGTTAAAAAAATCGTTCAAAGAGTGGTAACATTATTTTGAGACACAATGAGTATTAGTAGTTAATGAAGCTAGGAGAGTTATAGCAAGTCTTTATAAATATTTTTAAATTTTAATTTATAATATTATCCAAAACTTAATCAAGCAGTATTTCATGCAATTAATGATTTTTTAACTTCATTTCAGGAAACATACTCGTTCTTGCCTCGCCAGAGACAACTTGATGCTCCCACTAAAGCCCTGGCAAAGCACATGCTAAAATTATGTGCGAACAAAAAACTGCTGCAGACTGAACTATTGTCATCATCCAAAGTAACCTTGAAAGATCTGCATAATCTGAATAAAACAAATGGGCATTCAGATAATACATTGGAAAATGCTTTGAACTATCTCAACCAGAAAGACTCAGGGATTATTGAAATTGTTAAAAATGAAGAGAATATTCTGCTTGGTGTATACTATATTTGCTGCTATAGCTGTTTGGAGTGCTTCCACTTGCAATGCACAGGATTAAAAGCAGCACCAAAGAGAAAGTGGTTTTGTAGACAGTGTCATGAAAAGTGATAGAAGAAAAGCTGAAATTAACATTACTGTAGGGTATTAATATTAGAAATATGAAAAAATAGTCTGATTCAACTTTAATATATAATG
>JAHWFO010006271.1:2759369-2849432 GCA_023313115.1 Rhysida immarginata
GTTATTTGGACCTAAAGACGGGACACCAATTATGAAACACCCTGTATTTAAATCGTGTTCTTTAAAAATTTCGATGAGGTTTCATTTTTTAAAAGCATTCGCCCTGGTAGTGGGCCGGGCGATGCTAAGGTTGCGGACATAAGAGCTCTTCGCTACACTCCAAATAGTAATATTTTTCAAATTGAGTTTGGAAATGATACCGCAAAGGAAATCGACTGGATGATTACCGAACTATCTCCCATTTGCCTTCGAGATAGGATTTTCGTTATTAAGCGTCCCCATAATATTGTTGAGTGGAGAAGTAAATGATTCTGAACCCATGACCTCGGTAGATAAGACCACCACCCAGAGACAGTCTTAACGATTCTCCAACGAGTTGACATTACTTTTTATTTCTCTTTAATGGCTTCGGAAAGAGAGAAAGAGAAATAGGGAATCTTGGTTGTTATGGGAACATAGAAAAATTAAGGAAGAGTTGGAACTCGAGATTCAGAGATGGAAAAAAACAATTGTTCCCACGGCAACCTGGAGCGATGAACCAGCGATCATGATAGAATAAAAATGGAAAAGTCAACTCATTAATGCACAATTGGAGACAGAAAATTTTTATTGACTAGTGAAAAGACAAATGGTTGATGGAAAGTCCAAGTTGTTTATCAAAACTTCAGATTCTGCAGGGCTGCCTCTTTCGATCGAGTTAAATAAATCAGCTCCTTGAACATTTAGAACTATGTTATACGAAGATTGTTCCGAAAATAAGTTTCGTCATTTTATTCATACGGAAATTTTTATTGTCAACAAAATACACTATGGCATCATGAATATACATCTTGCACTATTTTTCGACATAGTCTCCACCGACATTGAGACATTTGTCATAGCCTGCAATCAGTTTGAAGAAAAAGTAGCAGCAGGCAAGCGTGCCCGAGGCTATCTGATCTTGTGCGAGCCTTGCTGCGTGTAGTTTTGCGTTGTCGTCCAAGAGCACAACACCTTCACTCAAGATCCCTGGTCTCTTTCGTCGAATGGCGGACCTGACTTTGGTGAGGGTGCCGCAGTAGCGTGCTGCATTGATGGTTCCTTGATGTAGGAAATCAATGAGAATCACACTTTTCGCGTCCCAGAACACTGTTGCCATAATCTTTCTTGCGGTGGATGACCTTCGAATTTTTTCCTCACTGGTGAACTGGGATGCGACCAAGTTGTCAGTACACGTCTGTCTACCTCGGGCACGCCTGTCTGCTGCTATTCTTTCTTCAAACTGATTGCACGCTAAGACAAATGTCTCAATGTCGGTGGCGACTATGTCGAAAAACAGTGTAAGGCGTATAGTTCATGATGCCATGGTGTATTTATTTTGGCAATAAAGTTTCCGTGTGAAAAAAATGACGAAACCTACTTTCGAAATAACCCTCGTAAATACTTCCGATCAACAGTGATGAATATAAATATGAATTAACACAGTAAGAAATAAAGCGTTGGAATTAAATCTTAGACGCCACATAAGGAGTGTCTATATTGTACCTCGAAAATTTATTGCAAATTGTTGCTCCATCTGAGCAATTGAATGTGTGTAACCAAATATTCAACGAATGTGTGGTTCGTGTCCCCTCATCTATGTTGGTCAAACACCGAGATGAATAGCCACAAGTCAAAATGTTCTAGGTATGCGCAACGTATTCTAAAAACTGGAAACATGACCAACCCTGATAATTTTAATGTGCGATCATGAGATTCGAATCGAAATCTTATAGTTTTCTGATTGGCGAAGAGTTATTTATCTTATCAAATGAAGTCTTTTTCCATTTATGATTTTTTTGATCGGTTCTCTTGTTCTATATTGTAAGGTACTAATTGAGTCACCTGTTCTCTGCATTTATTGTCTCCCTTTATACAGGGTGGATACAAAAATGAGCCCCCCCCCTCCCTCCTGTTATTTTCGTAGCCGAAGCAGATATGTCAATTTTGATGAATCCAATGAATATTAAGTTGTGGGTGAACTATCCCATGGCGCACTTTTCATCATCCCAAGTATGCAAATTAGGACACATTTAAATCCTATCTTAAAAACCGTAACAGATACACGAAAAATTCCAATTGAAGACTTGTTTTGCATGGAATTCCGAACAAAACAAGAAAAAAAATTTTCAAAATCCGATGAACCGATCACCAACAATCACATGTTGAATTTATTAGTTACCTCCCTATGGACTTCACAAAGATATTTGAATGTTTAACATGCAAATCAAGAAATTACCAAAAATTACCATAATAACATTCACTTTCATGAGGAAAAGCAAATAAAAGACAAAGGAGAAGCAATTATGATTAACTTTGGAGTAAAATTATTTATGCACTGTGGCTGTTTGTAAATTACAAATATATTGTGATTGTTGGTGGATTTTGGAAATTTTTTTTGTTGTTTTGTTCGGAATTATGTGCTGAACAAGTCATCAGTTGGGATTTTTCGTGTCTCTGTTTTTAAGATAGGATTTTAATGTGTCCTAATTTGCATATTTGGGATGATGAAAAATGCACCATGGGATAGGTCACCCACAACTTCCTATTCATTGGATTCATCAAAATTGACATATCTGCTTCGGTTACAAAAATAGAAAGGGGGGGGGGGCTCATTTTTGTATCCACCCTGTATATATAATTTGCCTCTCTTCAGTCATTTGTCATGCTGAAAGAAGACTGCCTTGCTTTGACATAGGCATATCCATGCCTAATAAAGATTTTGTGAAAAAGCTGTCGACTTTTTATTCATGAAGCCAAGCATATTTTGCTGTGAGTAAGTATCACTTGTACTTATTATGCGTAATCGCCTTCTGAAGAATTTATTTATACCACGTTTGAAGAATATTTAACTGTCAAAATTCTAATTAAGCAAATCAGCTCCTTGAACAGTTTAGAATATTTTAATTATAGATTATTTAGGTACAGAATATTTGACGTACAATTAATGTGTAACATGAAGCCTACACATAATTGCCTTTGATAATGATGCACTGATCTCAGAGCGTACGAAACGAATGATGGCTTCAGTGTTGAAATTATATATACTTCTGAAGGCTATAAACGTTGAACTTGCATAAGAAGAAATAAACTGTTGGAATTGATTTTATTTTCCCTTACATTTAGTCTACACTCTATCCAATGAAAGATTGAATGGGCGTGTCCAATTAATTTCCAATTTTAATTGCTAGACATTGTTAATTTTATTTTTCAATAGTGCTTAAACAACTGAAAGCTGAAATTTAACTGGACACGCCCCGTCAAACTTTCGTCGGACAGAGCATAATTGTAAATATTCAGATTTGCAAAGCCAATAAAAAATATATAAAGAATCGAGAATTTTTTAGTGTGATCCTATGGCGAAAGGCAACTATAACCCCATAGGAGTCGCTCCTTTACACCTGCATTTGCAATGACAATTAATATAGCTGCGACAGAGTTTTCAAGAAGTTAGTTTTTATTTGCCGGAAACAATGCTCAGTCATAAACAATCATTCAGACACTAGTTAATAAAAAATGCCCTAAAGGGCAATGAAAAAAGTTTATAATATCAAACTTGTTTTAGTTTGTCCATGGAAAAAGTATGCAAGCATAGAAAAGGAGAAGACTAGCAGCACTCTACCTGGCAAAAGTTTGTTCTGTTCTGTACTGATTTTTCATATTATCGACCCCCATTTGAAACCCCTTGAACAATAAAATAAAATGTCATATTATTTTGTGCTAAGCTTGCAACAGTGGTCAATACATAGGACACACTGCCGGTATGCCGTACATTCCCTAAAGCTTCAGAATCCAGTATAAAGTTAATGCTTCATAATGTTTATTGGGCTAATTTGGCATATTTGTGTGCATACCATTCACAATGAATAATACAATGAATTATTTTCCTCACAACACTACTACTTTTGCGAATTCATGAGTTTTAAGTTGAACAACAGCATGCCAGAAATTAATTTTTCACTTAGAAAATTGCAATTTTAAATATAAAAAAAAGATCCCAGGCGCTTTTGATGCACCATCATGTTAGAAAATTAACTTTGCTTTCTAAATTGTAATACTTACTGTAGTCTAAATTGTTTTTTTCAAAACTAGTGTACCCAAAATTGTTGTTTTCAAATAAAACCCATTTTTCTGACATTGTTTCAATTAGCGTTTTTCTTAACTGATGTAGTAACGATACTGCAAAGTACTCGATACTTTTTTAGTACTAACAAGGGAACCCCACATAGTCTAACCGCTTTAACAATGGAGCCCTTGTATGGCAATGTATGCTGAAATTTTTTCGTTTTTGTGGTTTATTTTGAAAGAAACACAATTTTGCACTCTCTTATTTTGCAAGCATCTATAGTAATTCAAACATATTTCAATTTGGTGGAAATCTGTGACATACATGTTCGAGGGATTCCCTTGTAAGTATCAAATACCCGATACTCTCAAAGTACTCTCATTATTTTCTATTTTATCATACTTTTTTCCAATAGCCCAGAAGGGTAGAGTTAACTAGTAAAGACGCAACCACATTCTGCCTTCTCCAATTCTTTAATTCCAAAAACTGTCATCAATACTCTGCAAAAACAACATGTTCAATTTTCTTGGATTTAATCTAGTTGGGCTTACAATTCTTCCTGCTCGTAGGTACAGAGGTAGCCAAAACACATATATACTGCATAGCAATTTTGTACACATTTTGGGTAGATTGTAGCCAATGCTTACCATTCGTTTAATGGATTGCACATTCTACTTGAAAAGCTGTGATTTAGGTATTATCTGAGCTCAACTGACACACCACCTGCTTGGTCCGATGAACTTTGTTTACCAATTCGTCATATGCTCCAAATAGAATAATTTGAAAAGTTGAAACTTGGCTTAATTAGCCCATTGGCTTAAGTGATCACTTACCGTTTCATAACGCAATCAGTTTAGAGTCTGCTATTGGTCCGTTATCAAAACAACTCGCAGATGTTTTTTCTTTCTAAATCGATACTTTGGAAAGGGCACGATTTTGAAAGTATCGATCGAGTACTTAGGAAAAACACTATTTTCAATATAGTATGCTGCTAAACTGACTGAGAGTGTTCCTTTACTTTCTACCTATCTCTTAGCAGCTTGTGCAGTAAATGATACCTGGCTATGTTCAAAATTTTGTATGCATTATAGTAGTTTTGTATAGCATTGCATGCTTAATTGCTTTTCTATGAACATTGAAATTGATTTTTAATGTATACAAGTATTTCACTGTTGTAAGCTGAGCACAAAATAATATGACATTTTATTGTACAGGTTCAAAGGGTTTAAAATTAAGGTGGATAATATGAAAAAACGGTACAGAACAGAACAAACTTTTGCCAGGTTGAGTGCTGCTTGTCTACTCCTTTTCCATGCTTTCGTACTTCTTCCATGGACAAACTAAAACAAGTTTCATATTAAATTTTATCATTGCCCTTTAGGGCATTTTTTATAACTAGTCTTTCCTTTTTACATAGTTGCATAGCATAGGGGGGAGGGATACATTTTGATTAAAATGAAATATTTTTTGCCAAAAGTGGCTAACATTTAAAAAATAGCCCATTTGTCATTGTTAATAATTACAGCAAATTACTTTGCTACATTGCTACAAATATTCAGGATCTTAATGCCCCGGCAATTTCAGGATCTTAAAGCCTCGGCAATGCTTAAAGGACAACTCTACATTCACATACAACTTTACTTAAATCGAAAGAATAACGCATTAATAACATCGTAGCAAATTTAATTTTTTTTAAAATTCGAATCGGAGCAGAGTCGAGTAGTCGCGGTCGAAAGCCACTTCTCTTCGACCAAAAATTACCCATTACTTCCTAATTCATACATAGGAAATTGATGAATTGATAAATTATTATCACTACCTCTATTCTTATTGCCAAATACTACATAAGAATGAGGCATGGTGAATATGCGGATTTACCATTCAGGTAGATTGCTTGTGAATATCTACTCAGTAAGTGAGAAAATATCACGAGACGTTAGAGAGAGAGAGGAAGAAAGAGAGCTAATTTTTAATGCTGGTGCATGGCGGTAAAATCCATGTCAACACAGTGAATTAGAGATATAATTAGCATTAATTGTTTGAAAGCTTCCATAGTGTGATTTTTTTAGTAAACAAACTAAAAAAGTTCCAAATTCATTCAGTGTCATTCATGTAACGTCTCATTTGTTAAAATCATCGCTTTAAAAGCTACCACGTTTAAATAAACATTCCTTTACATAGAGTACATTAAATGAATTAAAATGACTAAAGTAATTTTGGTCAAGTAATACAGGGTGTACAAAAATTCGGTAACACGGCAGATATCTCAAAGCTACCAGGTAGGCGAGATCTGTTGAGTGTGGTTTGTAGGTAATGGGGGGGGGGGGGGGAGAATTCATTGACGCACTCAAATTTAACCTTGTACCCCAAATTTAAGGTCATCCATTTGCTAATTCGAAAACTATTAAAGATAGAGAAAAATTTCCAATTGCTATCCTGTAGAGCAGCACCACATTAGTCTAAAAACAATTTTTAATCACACCCTTCCCCTTGAAGGATTTTGAAAAAATGGGCGAGAAAGAGTCACTCAAGAGTGTGCTTCACTGAAATTCAAATGTTAGAAACCTCAGCCAACCTGGCCAGCTCAACCTGACCTTGAGTGACTCTTTCTCTAAGCGAAAACACTATTCCACACTAATTCTTCGGTGTTCTTTTGGCTTTGTGTATTTGTGTCCACTGTTTTTGGCTTGATTAGTTTGTTTTCATGATACTTTAAAATAGTCTGGGAAAGGTTTTTCACTATTTTGCCATGGATTTCTGCGGGTTCCACGGGTTTTAAGAGTAAAAAAAAAAACACCCGTTTTTAATGCAGCAATGTATATTTGAATTTCTAAATTCAACGATATTACTACCTACAATTATATGATAAGCCCATGACAACCAACAATCCAATCTTACACTGGATATTATTAGAATTAAAAACAAGTGCATGAAAAAACTTTTTCAAAAAACAACGCGAAAATATTGATCACAAGATTTCATCCACCAAACGTCACCCAAACGGTGAAAGTTATATAAGCGTCGTAATAATAATAATAATAATAATAATATGACGATACATAGAGCGTAAGGACAACCATTAAAAGAGGCGGGAGTCAATTCGGAATCCGTGCTTTTCACACGGACAACTATTATAGCAGGCTCATGTGTTGGTTCTCTAGAACACTTTTTCATCTATGCTCCTGGTGGAGAAAAAAAAATGTATACAAAAGAGTCTTCGAAGAGAACACTGCTTGAAAAAATTTGTAGAGAAGAAAGGAGAGTTCTTTGAGAAATAACTGGTGTATGTGTATGTGTGTGTATGTGTGTGTGTGATTTTTTTTTGTAGTTTCCTGATTTTTTTTAAAAAATAAAGTCCAGGTCAAATTTGAACGCCTCTCACATATGTGAATTATTTTATGAAATCGTTTTTCTAGTCTCAAATTAGATATATTCATTTTATCGATAATTCATTCGCATTTTGCATTTTCAATAATTTAAACCAATGTGAAAAAAGTCTTATGTTAGTTATTCAAAAATTTACCCTTCTTCAATCAATCAGAGATAAATAAATTATTTTAAACGGATGAATAGTGTATTTTAATGACTTGCAGCGCGAATTTTATGCAAACGGGTTTTATCCTGGGAATAACCCTAGAGAAGTCATGGATGAAATTACTCAAAGTTGGCAAAAAAAGTCAGATTTAGTTGTTGTAAAATTCACCCAACACAACCAATCCGAGCGAATTCGGATATTGCGCTAGTAGTTCATAAAACAGTACTAAATTGAAATAAACTTTCCGGTTTTCGTATTTGCGTTTTGTTTTTTTGTAAGCAAAGTGTTTTTACTGAATAGGCTAAACTTGCCTATTTTGCATTTCCTTGAAAATGGTATTTCCTATCTATCTATCTATCTATTTCGACGCCCAGGATATCATTTTGACGTATCATTTATTGGCAACACGGTTGGCAAAGATAATATTAGTATTCTCGTCGTCGTAATAAAATGATTTGGACCAGAAAGATAGATTCATTAAATTCATTAGCCACACATTACCATAAACCCATTTGGAATTATATTTAAATTTTAGAAGTTAAAGCCAAATTTACGAAAAATATTAATTAAAGAAGCGTTTTAATTAAAATAAAAAGATAAAATATAATTAAAATAAAAAAAAGTTGCAAATTTAGCCAAGTGTTCATACGATTTGGATCTAATGAATGCGATTTGTTATTCACTTATCCCATCCGATATACCAAGTTTGTCGAAAATGACCAACTTATAACCATTTTAACGACAGTTTTGGAACATGACAATTTGACAATTCTCATAATTTATTTTAACCAAGTTGAGATTTATGATAATCATTTTTGCTGCATCTAACTGAAGACTCGATTACACTTTTTCTACACTGCTTTGCAATGAAATTGCCCCACCCACGAGGAGTTATCTGAATGAGCCAAAAGTAGGTATGCAGCAAGAGATACATCTGAGCACACCTTTATTACGTTTTGGAGCCAAGACGTGCACTCGTTTGTACAGGGTCTCCCAACGGAAAGCGACATCAGTAGGTTGTGGCACCACCTCTAGCGGCAATGCATTGTTCCAGTCGCAGGTGTAGGTGACCATACAGGTGGCCAATGCCATCTTGGGGTACGTCTGCCCAGGCTTGGTGGACCTGCTGTGTCAGCTCATGGAAATTGCGGAGTTATCGTAAACGACGTCCCACCATGTCCCACACGTGCTCAATTGGCGTATGTATGAGGACCTCGCGGGCCTTGGCAGGCTGTTGACATCATGCAGACATGCCATGCTCATGTTGCCGTGTGCGGTCTGGCGTTATCCTGCTGAAAGACTGCGCCGGGTATGGTGTGCAGAAAGGGCAGTGATACGGGCTGCAGAATCTCTGTGACGTACCTTGCTGCTGTCAGGGTGCCTCGGATGGTGACTAAAGGCGTTCTGGTATCTTGGCCGATGGCACCCCAGACCATGATCCCGGGTGTTGGTCCACAATGGCGATACCGGATGTATTGTTCATTGGCACGTTCCAATGGTCTGCGCCACATCCGTCCGCGTCTGTCGTCGGTGTTCAAACAATAGCGGGATTCGTCGCTGAAGACCACCGGGCGCCATTCCATTCGCCAGCCCACTCGTTCACGACGCCATTGCAGTCGTATCGCACAGTGCTCAGATGTCAAAGGAAGTCACAACAATGGACGCCTGGCAGACATTGTCGCGGCGTGTAACCAGCGTGCTATTGCAACACCACCTAAAGAGAATGCCTAAGCGCGGAAACGTCATACATTGTTAAAACGTCAGAAGTAGTCATCTCGAGGCTAACGAGAAAGACAGGCTCCGGCACTGAAAAGTCACATGACCAAGATGGGTCTATTAACAATGTAACTTTCATTGTTTCCATCTTGTATTTTAACAATTAGTGTTTTATCCTTTGTTGGAAACAATGAAGATTGGATTGTTAATAGACCTATCTTGGTCAGGTGACTTTTCAGTGCCGGAGCCTGTATTTCTCGTTAGCCTCGTAGTCATCTTTAATCGCATTTCTACCAATAATAAGTCCGTAATAATGACTAGGTATGATGATGTAACAATGTATGAAATTTTCGCGCTCAGGCTTTGAGTAGAGGTGGTTGTTGGCTATTGTCGCTATTGGCACTGGAGCAGTACCGGGAATAGTGATGTTGTCGCGCAGTTGCCGCAGGGTGGTGGTTCTGTCTCAGCGCTGTTCGCAGTATCCGCCTATCGGTACGAGCTGACGTGCTTCTCCGGGCCCCAGAGCCTGGTCTTCTGGCATGTGTGCCTTCCTCTCGCCATTGCCTCCAACATCGGCCTACCGTCCGTGCATGCCGCGACACATGGACAGCAATCCGTCTGGTTGACCATCCAGCCTCGGAGAGACCAATAATCCGACCTCGTTCAAAGTCCGTTATTTGCGTGAACGGTTGTCGTTGTCGTCGTCGCGGCATTGAGACCGTTGTGCGGATTACAGTACTGTACGTTCATGAGGCAGTTCCTCCCTACCGCATGGAACGTCTCGTACAGGTACAGGTGTCAACCGATGAACCTATACAGGCACCCGGACACTCTGTATCAACCCAAATGGTCATGTCCCGTGATCATGCGTCTAATCGTTTACTAGTCGGAGGTAGACGACCACTAAATATGGATAAGGTCGGATAACTCCTTGTTGGTGGGGCAATTTCATTGCAGTGTATATATGATGTAAATGAGCAAACGTTCTCTCACTATGCATGCTCGCGCGCTATGCCACTGAGTGTTTATATACGCAAGAAGTTCAACAATAAAATAACATTAGTATACTTGTCGTCATAATAAAATGTTTAGTATATATTTTTGTTCTTCAGCTTATTGTTATAAAACCTTTTTCTTAAATACAGGTAATCTCTTTATACTTTATTTCTTAAATAAATTATTAGTAAATTAATACAGTTATAATATTTTCTGTAAATTACGAGATTTGTATTTTACAGTTATAATATTTTCTGTAAATTACGAGATTCTGTAAATTGTTGTAAATTTCTCGTACAACACTCTTCGTAAGATGCTCGCAAATTTTCTAATCAGATTTTTATTTTTTTTTTTTCTTAACTCAGTTGATTCGAGTATTTATCGAAAAAAATTCTCATTTGCAATAAAAGTGTTAAATTTTGTTGAACGCGCAATATCTTAATGGTCAAAAGAAAACATTATTTTAAGGCTATTTCTGCTTCCGCGTCGAGTCTTTATCAGAAATGCAATACTCGAAGATTAAAAAGATTGTGCTAATGTTAAAGCAATCTGGAAAAGCCAAAAAAATCATATGAACCAGCATTACGACTCCAAATTCTTTATGATTTCACTCTGTACATGCGTTATACTAAAAGATAATTAGCTTTTCATCGTTGAAAATCACTGAAAACGTTTTTTTTACTTTAAATGACTTGATATTTTCTTTCTTCATTAAACCTTTATACACGAATAAGTTTATAATTAAAAATTATCGTACAATATCTAAACTTTAATATTCCTTTAAAAAAAGAAATAAAGATCAAAAATAAAAACTTGAACGTTGTTTTCAAATTCCCGTTATTAGCTTTTCTCATCCTAATTTTAAGTGTATTAAATGTTCCTTTTTACCGTCTTTTTTATTGTGTATCAATTTTACGTATTATCTTTTTTTTTCTCTTTTGAGAGTACTATAAGATGAGGATTATTTCCACGTCATAAACGAACCAAAACCAGTCGCGTTTAGATATTGTGGCGCTTTTCACGCCTCGTGAAAAGTTCATGCGCATGGGCAGACTCTGGAAATCTTCATTTCCTGCAAGCCTAGGCTCAATCCCGTTTCCCACGCGTTACCCTGCCTCCAGTTAATTTGAAAATCATCGCGATCGCTATTCGTCTCCTAGATCCCATGGCTCCTGCGCTTCATCATCAACAACATCCTCCCACGCCATTTCGACGTAATCCGCGCAAACAGCAGCCACTCTACCTCCCCCTACTATGCTTATTTTCATTTCGTGTGGCGCTCATTCGTCAGAAATGGATTTTCTATAGTATCCTGAACTTTTAAGGTGTGCTCTCGAGAAATTATGAAAATTAGGCTAGGAAACGTATCAATATTCAGTTTCCTGTTGCTGAGTGCAGTGAAAAAGCAATTCCTCAAAAAAAAATAAAAATAAATAAAATAATAATAATAATTTTTTTTTAATGATTGTATTATAATTTGTAAGGACATGTGTATTTTATGTGATACATGAATAGTTGTTTATGCAGTCGATTTTCAAAAACATGAAATAAACATTTGAAGTTGTGAATCTTTCTATGTATGCGCCTTTCCAGTCAATTTGCAGATCTTAATTTGGGTTAAGATCACTAATTTAAAGAAAACTGAATCTGCCTCATTGTCTTATTAAAGGTAAAATTGGTCGGCCTGTATATAAGAATATACAGATAGTTCACAGTATATACAACCTCTGACAATGAAGTTCGGTGAATGAGTTCACACAACAAACTGCAAAACAGATAGAGCCACATTTACTTTATTGTCCTTCGAAATAATCACCCTGGAAGGCAATACAGTTTTGGGATCGGGTGTATAAGTCCTGGAAGCTCCTTAGGGATGGCTTTAAGTTCACGTGTCACATTTGCTTGAATGTCTGGAATGTCCGCAAATATGTGTCCCTTTAAGGCCCGTTTCAGACGTGGGAACAAGAAAAAGTCTGCCGGTGCCAAGTCTGGTGAATAAGGTGGATGAGCTATGGATACGACCCCTTTGTTGGCCAGAAACTGTTGCACGATTACGGCAGTGTTCCTCTTTGATCCATTATCCACAGTTACGTGCGCACGCTACACCTTCAACTGAAGGAACGAGCATCTGCTAAACCATTGCACGCACAAACGTGACCTGTCTTAACTTGCTTAAACATTGACTGGGCTTGTATTCACATGCATTGTTACTCGCGTAAAGCTCGCACAGATTAGGGTGTGACGTCATTCACCGAACTTAATTGTCAGAGGTTGTATAACCAGATATGGCCTGTAATATATCAAACAAATCGTCATGATGTCTCATGAATGAATATATAAGAGTAACTAGTGATGGCAGATTTTGGTCTAGTGGCACGTGTACATGTAAGGATGTCTCATGAATAAATATAACGCGTAATGATAGTGTGAGTTGTTTAATAGTACGTGTTTTAATGGTACCAAGTGGTACCTTTGGAACTTTAATGCTAAGATATAGCATGTAATATATCAAACAACTCGTATCAACGTGTCATGAGTGAATATAACGTGTAAACAATGATAGTGGGAATTGGTTTAGTAGCACGTGTCTTAATGGTACCATACTGTACTATATGGTAACGCAAAGGTATGCCATGAAATATATCAAAGAAGTCGTGACAATGTGTCATGAGTGAATACGAGTAATTAATGGTAGTCGAAATTGTTTAGTAGTACATGTTTTAAGGGTGCTTTATGTTACCTTTGGAAACTTTCAATGCTAAGATATGGCGTGTAATATATCAATCAACTCCTTACGAGTTGTTAGACCTATTGTTATCCATAGCTTATTTGTATCAAGAGCATATTGCTGTTTGGATTATTAGTATCTAAAACTAATTACTGTGAGAAATATTGCTAATTAGTAGTAGTTAATCGCTTGCTTCAATAGAATGTTTAAATTATGTAATATTATATCCAATCTAATTGATATCAGTACACTAAAATATAACCATTTCAAAAAAATTGTTATAGAAAATATTTCGCTCATTCTGTAATTCTTAATTATTTTTCGTTGATTACAATTTTTTTCATAATAATATTTTCATTTTTTTATAATGTGTAATTTTTATTTTACTTTATGTTACTGGGTACTTAGCCTGTTATTTACAATTTTAAATAAATAAATAAATAAATAAATAAACGTAGTTGATAGCGTAGAACACTTTAGTAATTGAATATGAAAAAATAATACATGTACATGCTTACATATAACGCTGCAGCAATTGAGGCTCACTTCGTTTAACATTGTGGGAATGCCTACAAATTAAAGAAATTTTATTTGTTCAAATAAATAAAGAATAACTTCACTCTCCATTTATCCTTTCAGTTCTTCAAGTTTATTCGTTTAAATTCTCTCTATACATTAGTTTACTTCAATAGTAATTTACAATTTAGTTTTCATATTTATATATTTTCTCTAAAGTGTTTTAAAATGTTGGTCAATTCTCTATATCCATGTTTGATGTTATAAAACGAAAATGTGCTCCCTTTATACGCTTTGGCGGTAACATCATTCCTGTTATTTTTAAGATTATCATTTATTCTATTATTTTGAGAAAATTTGGTATTCGATTTACGATTATATTACTGAACGTTTAGAAACTATGATCGTCTCAATTGTTTACGTGATTACTCACTCTTACTTTCCCAGAACTCTCTTGCTCAAATTTCCTTCCCAGGACGCTCCGCTGATTTGGCTCAATTTGGATTTTTTTTGTCTTCTAAATGGCTTATTAGACTCAAACTCTTTTAGATGTGTTTGTTTTTCTACTTCTTCTATGAAAAATCTTTCTGACCTGACCTTTTTTCTAGATTTTATAGAACTAACAGCTATTTGAAGGATGTAAGATATATAATCGCTTATTACACCCTTGTGCAAATTAATTGAAACAAACAATGAATTTATTAGTTTATTGTAAAAGACTCACATATACATGTACAAAAGTCACATATACAAGTGCAAAAGTCACATATACAAGTACAAAACTCACACATCCGTACATTACTAACATTAGTAAAGTATACTATGACGTCCCTACCTACTGAGCGAGATAAAGTGAACTCATCCTTTCATCTTACAGTGTGAGAACTCTACAGTCTACGGCACGGAGGCGACTTTTGCAAATAGCCCGTAAATTCTCCATGGGAGATACGTCCGGAGAATTTCCGTACCTGTGTTTCATAGCAATCACCTAAAATCTTATTCACATGTAATTCTCATTGTTTAAATGCAATAAAAATGTATAATAAATTAAAAGTTATATTTAACTACGAAGCTCTTCAGTGATTTAAAGACGTTGTCATGAACCGCGTGAAAGCTCTATTTGAAAACACGAAAATTAGCTGCTCCGCAAACCCTCATCAAGCTTAATGAAAAGTAAATTACTAGTAAAAAAAAAAAAAAAGCGTCCATTTGGATATAAATAGTACACGAATCCATCAAAGATGTTTGTTAATCACTTTTATTTAACTGGAAAAATATTTTCTAAGAATCATTTCATACAGTGTAATAAATAAACAGTTTATCGCTCAATAAAAAGCAACAAGGAATTGCTCATTCCACAAAATTAAAATGGAATTGCTCATTCCATTAATTTTTGTTTACTATTTTATTTTATGGATTGGGATTTCTTCATTTCATATTATTCCACAGTGATTTCTCATAAGAAAACTTATATTGAATAGAAAAAGAAATCATGTACGTGTTTTTATGTAAATCTTTTAAGTAAATACATACATGGAAATGGAGGCGCCGTACCCGTTATCACAATATCCTCGAACCAATTCCATTACCCTAAAGAACAACGAAAAGCCCACACAATTCCGATAGCACCACCTTTATTTATTAAGCTCCCCGCAAATCACAATAAATCAGCGACACAAACGGAAATTAAAAAATACATTAAAAGCTAATAATTACAAAATAAGTTTGCACGAAATCAAATAAAAGGGAGATCTCCTTAGAGATAGAAAATAACATGGATCACTTAATATTACTATCATCACAAAATATTTTGTTTATTAGTAGCACAAACAATATATACTACCATCACAAGAGTTTTTTGAAAAGACTGAATCATTACAAGATTAAAAATCAAGACCAAAGATGTTACGCAGGCTTTCTTAAAGGTAAACTCCACGGAAAATTTCCACTTTATTTTTTTTTTGCATCATAATATTAATCCAGATTAATACAGTATTAATCTGTATTAACATACAGGGTCGGGATACATTAATGTGACCACCTTTGGCGGCAAGCACAGCAGCTAGTCGACGTGGCAGAGAGTCAATAAGTCCTCGGAAGGTGGTTGCAGGTATCTGGGACCATTCGGCGATCAGTGCATCCCTTAATTCCATCGCCGTGCATGGTGGAGGGACATGGCGGTCGAGATGGTCCCACAAATGTTCAATGGGGTTGAGGTCCGGGGAGTTTGGTGGCCATGGGAGTAGCTTGAATTCATCCTCATGCTCCTCGAACCAGTCGTGGACAATTTTTCCAGTATGGTTTGGTTTGGTTTGGTTTGTTTGGTATTAACGTCCTTTTCAACTGCCATGGTCATTTCAGGACGGCGTTATAGGGGCCGCAAATTTTGCCTCGCAAGGGTTCTTTAACGTGCAGCCGGCAAACGACTACATGGGACCAACGGCTTTACTTCCCTTCCGAAGGAAGTGCGTGATCTCAGGATTTTCCCCCTGAAAAAATCCTCGTCGTCCTCGGCCGGGGTCGAACCCGCGTCCTCGGGCATCAGAGGCGACCACGCAACCCCTGAGCCACCGAGGCCGATATTTCCAGTATGGCAGGGAGCATTGTCCTGTTGAAAGGTGCCATCACCCTGAGGAAACACTGTCGACATGAAGGGGTGTACCTGGTCTGCGACGATCGTCAGGTAACGAACAGCATTCAGTGTACCCTCCAGCGGTATCAGTGGACTCAGACCATACCACAAAAACATCCCCCAAACAGTCACACCTCCTCCACCAGCCTGTCGTCTGCCAACGATGGTGTCGGGATGCCTGTTCTCAGATGCTTCCCGGCGAATTCTCCACCGTCCACTCTGTTCACCAGAAACCGCGACTCGTCAGAGAAAGCAACCCTTTGCCAGTTAAATGAAAAATTAAATGTATAATATCTCAGGAAATAAAATTAGAATGACGATAATTTTGCATCAATCTCTTCTTTACAATTCCCTTCTATTACAGACTAGGGTTTTTTTTTTACCGTTTTCCGATTCCAAGAAGAGAAAAGTTGCGCTCATACTGAATTAATGATTAAGACGCTCAAGAGTCATAAACAAATTCGCTGCCATCTGCAGCTAGCTTTTAAAAGCTTTCGATCAAATTTAAAGAGCTCCAGCAATTAGAGTTTGCCTCGTTTTTCATTTCAGTTTCGGATCATTAACTTTTTTAAAAAATAACAAATTTCTATTGATTTTATCCAGCCATTCTATTTATAAATGAATAATAGATCCTACTCACGCAGCCACGCGCATATGAAACACGTCATTTCGCAATTTCATCTTTAATAGGGATTCTAAATAAATATTTTAAGCAAAGTCTGCTCAAAATTTTTTAGCACGATCTCTTTCAGTTTTTATCGCGTTGAAGATTTTTCTAAGATCAACAAATTTTTTAGCAGGATTTATTCAACTGAGCTTCTTTTAAAGAAGCTGCCATGAAAAATCTCTGCACGTGAAGGCACGTGTGACATTGTGCGGAGGAAAGATGATTTCTTGTCTTCCCCACGTGCCACTAAATGCGGGTCCGAGCAAACACCTGATGGAGACGGTTCATATGGAGACGCCCACGCAACAGGCGCTCACCGTCATCTCCAGGGTGGGTGGAGAGCCTAAACTTGATTTCGCCTGATCGAATGACAAGTGGTCTTTCTAAGGGGGACGAAAAGTAACATAGAGAGGAGAAGAGAACAAAGAAAATAAAAGCTAGTGGTCCAGTCTGCTGACCACAATCGATTTTTTGAGAAAAACATAAAAAAAATAATATTTTGTTTTTCCTTCTAAATTTGGAGCGATTTTCTGCTAGATTTATATATTATTTAGTTTTTATATATTTGAATCAATTTTTATGCGTTTATATTTATGCAATAAGAAGGTCATTTAAGGTTATCATTACTTTATTTCAAAATACGTTTATAGAAAATACAAATGTAATGCAAAGGATTATACGGAGAGTGGTTTTCAACCATGGTACGCAAGTGGTTAATTTGAACTGAGACCCGCTGAAGGGTCTTTGCAATGTTTTGATAATTGTTTTGTGTTAGCTGTTGATATATTACATGACATGTCATTGCATTGAAAGTTTCTAGTATCATTAATTAAACGTTATACGAGAATTTAGCTTTAATTTAAGATACGAGAATATCTCACACTTAAAACACACATCTTTTGCAGACATACAAAAAAAAAAGTTGCAGGAATGAAAAAAAATTCGTCGGATTTCAGACAAGAATATCAGAATTGGCCTAAAACTTTTAGGTAAAAACAAAAATCCATACTTTTCAGACGCCTTATAATAAAAATAACTTTTCCTCAGGCGCCTTTTCTTTTATATTCTTTGAGTGATGTTTATCAAAAATTGTTTTTCTTTGTCTACATGAAGGTATTTCACAGGCGGAAAACATTAAAAGGCCATTCCACAGGATTACTGTCTCCATGTTGAGAATCAATATAAAGTGAAAAACATTCTGGATTTTTTTTTAATTATAATTTTATTATTAACTAGCTGTTGCCCGTGACTTCGTCTGCGTGGATATTTAAAAAACGTGGAACACAGTTAAAAAAAAAGTTGCTAAGTATAGATATTAGCACATGTATAGGTGCTAAGTATAGATATTTGGGGGAGGTGCTAAGTATAGATATTTGGGATAGGTGCTAAGTATAGATATTTGGGGGAGGCCGTGGCCTGGTGGGCTTCCACTGAACACTCAACTTCAGGGAAGTTAAGCAACATCAGGCACCGCTAGTCACTGGAGGGCGACCATCAGTGAGATACGATCTTCATTCCCCCCCCCCCCCCCGACTGCTGCGACCATCTTATAGCGGTCGTTAATCCAGGTCCATCCAGGGACCCAAGTCGTCGGCCTCTGGCAATACGGCCTGGATGGACGTATTGGATTAAAATAAATAAATAAATAAATAAATAAATAAATAAATAAATAAATAATCTTTGCATAATAGAATACAATACTAATTTATTTATTGACAACAAGAACTCATACAACCAGGGTCGGACCATACAACCTTTAGGGGCCCTAAGCACTGCACATCTTCCTCAGTATAAATCCTGTTTTTCTGAGGATTCGGGGGCCCCTATTCACATGCGTAGTCTAACGTGCTTAGTGTGCTTATGTATTAATCCAGCGCTGCATACAAGCAAACGACAGCGCGTTTTAACTAGAGTGCTTTTATAACCAGAGTGTGGCCATGAGAGGCCAGGCAACCATGTTGTGTCCAATCTGTCTATAGATTAGTGTAGCAGAAACAAGAAACTTTGCTCTTTGGCATTAAAAAAAACTTCGAATTAATGGAGTGAATCAATAAATCGAAAATAAAAGTCCACTTTTAAATATTAGAGAAAAATATAGACTGAAAATATGTAAATTAAAATTTAATTTTTGTTTTTTCCCATTTTATGCTTCTTCCCATTTTTCGTTTCTTCCCATTTATTATTTCATTTAATTATCAGTCACAATTTTTGTTAATAAAATGAATTTCCACCTTATCAAAATTTTTATTAAACATTACATAATTAAAGAATAAATTAAGGAATTATTAAAAAAAATTGATAATTTTTCGTTACTGAAAAAAACGAAATAAAATAGATAAGCTTATATTAAGAAAAAAAAAGCAAATTTATTGATGATTTTTAAATTAAATTTAACAACAACAAAATACAAATGAAATTTTTAATATGTAAAACTGAAAAGTTAATTTCATGACAATTTTGTATGCATTGCCGTACTTTTGCTATCATAATTTCCTCTACATTTTTTCTGTTCTTTAACAATAAGTTTCTTTTTTTTAACATCCAAAATTTTTCCGTCGACTATCTTTTTCCCACTGATCTTCATCAAAATGTTTCTTTTAAAAATCAGAAAAAAGTCGCTTTAAATTCAACAATACTTAACTTCTTTCTCCTATGAGCGGAAAAGAAGCAACAGGACAAAGTGCAACTTTGTCAGATCACAGCAGTTTTGAAGTTGCCATCTTTTTGAGAAATTACTTTCGTTTTAGCGTTAAACGAGGGGAAATTCAAACAAAAAGTGAATTAATATACTGTTTAATGAACTGAACATTGTATATACTGTTTAATTAATGTACTGTGATGTATATTAAACGCTAATTTTGTTTGAACTCCGTCAGCCCGGAGTTCGTTTGACCCCCCCCCCCCCCCCGCCGCCAGTCACTGCAGCGCTAATATTATCCTCTAGTATAATACGATCTCATAAATTTAGGTGTTTTAGGCGATTATCGTAGAATAAATACGATATAAAAAAACATTTGATTTTTACTGATCTCACAAAGGCAACTGTTGTCCAAATGTTTCCACTTGACTCTTTTCGTCTTCGCGGCCCAAATCGATCGTCTTTCTGGATCGCGAGGAAAACGTTTCATTATAAAACCATCTTCAGAGCGATTAGAACACCCTACTGCAGCACAGGAAGGCATTTTTGGTCACTAAACTCTTCTAAAATCTTTTAAAATTACAAAAAAACCGTCTTATCTCTCACAACGCTATGCTAATTTGGACACAACATGGCGGAAAATAGCACGTGACAATGAACAACCAATAGAAAACTGTCCCGCGTATGGCCACACTCTGGTTATAAAGGCACTCTAGTTTTAATTTGCTTTTAGCGCCATCAGTTATTTGTTTTGTGAACTAAAGTACACCTTAACCGCGTATCAGCGTGTATTCAACTACCAAGAGGGTTTAGCCTAAAACTCGTCTTCACGATAAATCATACACCATTTTTTAAATTACACCTAAAACAATGCAACTGTGAAAACCGCGTTAATTTTCGCGCAGTAGTTTTTGCGTGATGAGGTAACAAACAAACATACAGATACACAGATAAAAATTCTAAAAATGTTTGTTTTGGCTTCTGTTAGTGTTACAAAGACCTACCGCATACGATTTTCTTAAATAATTTCTATATAAAGACACCAGGTCGGTTGCAGTTTTATTATAGGTATAGACTAGGGTTCCAAATTTACCGATTTTCCTGTTTTCGGTAATGCGGTAAATTTTCAAAACGTTATCTGTAACTTACTCCAGTTACGAAGATTAAAAAAAAAACAAAAAAGTCATCGTGAGTCCAATTTTTGTAGGACTAATTGCAATTTACGCCTCAAAAATAACCTATGAAAATTTTTCTTTAATATTCTGTTGTTCAAAATACGATGTTTTACTCTTTTATTTTTTACACTGAGTGCCAATTTATTATGACCATTTGACAGTTTTAAGCAAATTAATTATGGCGACACGCTGTTGTTGCTAGAGAGCGAGATTTGTGTATAATACCTACGACCAGTAGTAGAAGTGATTTGTTTGAAGATATGGCTAACAACACGATTTGATAGACGTTGACTTGGGATGATTGTAGGATCTCGGAGCCATGGAACGAGTGTCAGCGGAAT
Source organism: Rhysida immarginata (assembly GCA_023313115.1). NCBI lineage: Eukaryota > Metazoa > Arthropoda > Chilopoda > Scolopendromorpha > Scolopendridae > Rhysida > Rhysida immarginata. The sequence goes on from JAHWFO010006271.1 coordinate 2,780,398, forward strand.
GAACGCATGCTCAAGAACAGCTGTTGTTAAAAATTTTTACAAACTGGACTGTCAGACAGAAAACTGGGTCTCAACGTGCAACTTATAGTCGTCATTAACTATTGAAAGATGGATTCCAAATACAATTCTTGAACCCTTCAAGCTGGTGGAAGCCACCTTATAGTTTGGGGAATGTATTTTTCATGCTTTCAGTCCCGTAATTCATGTTGATCAATATACGAGTCTCCTATCTAAATGTCATTGCCGACCAAGTTCATCCTATCATGTTGATGGTATATAGGGTGATTCAAATCGTGTGTAAAACAATTTAAGGAGATATTATAGAGATCAAGGTAAACACAAACAGTCCTATGAACATGGGTCCGAATTTGAATGATAACTGAGATATGAACAGAAATAAAAATGCCGCCACCAAGATCAACAAGTTAATAACTCAGGTTCTGTAAAGCCTAGATTAAAGAAATTTGGAGGAATAACAGGATACATAAGACTGTGTATACCGTTAAAATTTGATCGAATTCCAACGAGAAATTTCCAAGTTACAGAGTCAAAATTGTAACAAGTGCTGGTAAGTACTCACAAGTGAACACGTGTTATGATGCTGAATGAGTAACTCAGAAACTTCTTGTTGGAATTCAATAAAATTTTAACGGAGCATTGTACTCTTTTGTGATGTAATAAAGCGTTATACACTGTTTTCTGTTGCGTGGCCTTACTGTGTCTTTGTGTCTCTTTATCATGTGAGTTGACGTTTCCGCCCATGCCTTCCTATGTATTTATGGTTCCTAACGATGTTCTCTACCTCCCCTCCAAGATTGTGCACAAAGTTCCGGAACACCCTGTATGTGCAGTAGTGTTCGCTCATTATTACATTGCATTCTGTGTTTTATAACGAATTCATTTTTAAATCTTTATGGGAAAATTCTGTTTTGGAAGTCTTTGTATTATTTGCATTTGTACAGATATAACTTTTGTAAAAGGCTCAAAATGACCTTAGTAGTCGACGCCGAAAATTCTAATAAACCAACCAATCCTTCGTCCAAATTGCGCAGAGTTGAATGGGAGGCGTCTGCAGTAAATTACTGTTGGTCTAGAATGGCGGGAAGAAGGATTAATTCGCCCGCAGACGTTGTTTAGGACTGTGCAGACTTTTGAATGAACGTGAGGCTCGGTGCATTCCATTCCAAGGTCGCTCGAGCAGACCCGACACGACCATTCACGTTTACGCATTTTGGACGACATGGGAGACGTGTTGCTCCAGCAAGATAAGCCCATCCACATGTAGCTCGTGTAATTAATTCAACATGTCCGTCACTTCCTTGTCCTCACAGACCTTAAATCCAATCGGTATGCTTGGGACTGAATTGGACGACGTGCCCAGCAACCCTACATGTGGAACGAGGAAGGAATGACTTCCTCAAGATGATGCATGCGTTCGCCGTCTGTATAATCGATGCATGTACAATGGGGGGGGGGGGGGGGGGGTATTAGGTTACTAATGTTTGGGCGTAACGAAGTTGACACGGTATTTTCAATAACAACCGTGTTATGCTTGTGATCGTAATGTTGCTTCATTCGCAGGACTTGGAACATATATGTAAAAGTTCAGCAATGTGGCGTCGTCTCTTTTGAGTGTATTATGATTCCTTTGAAACGAAATGTATTAAAAATTTATAGTTTTTCTTTGAAAGATTCCAAGTTGACTTCTGAAGAATAAACAAGTCCTTAATATGTGTTCAGTAAACCACTTTTAAGAATAAATATTTTCTAAATTTGAAGCAAACTTAGATATTTTCATTTTTCTAGGATCCAAAATATTCCTTATATATATCTATATACAGAGTGTATCAGGTTCGATGGTGATAAAGTACCTAGCGTGATCCTTTGCATGATTACAAACTTAAAGTTCCTTATGCAAAACTTTCAAAACTCAAATGTTAAGGGTCTAAACATCACGCGAAGTTTGCTGAAAACCTGTCGAAAACGTCATTTAATCTCAACAATTGCCGCCGATTTAATTGTCATCGCCCCTTTGAATTTAATGAACTGCTGGTGCGGAAAGTTCATAAATGACGTAACGACGCAATTTAAATTTTGAGTTTTCGACATTTTCGATAAGGAATTTTAAGTTTGTAATCATGCAAAGGATCACGCTAGGTACTTTATGAACATCGAACCTGATACACCCTGTATACCGCCAAATCGCATTAACATTATTTCACATTTTATTATTTATCTGCAACTTTTGTGGGTGATTTCTTCGAATAAATTAATTGCTTTTTGTTTGTGAAGAGCTTTACTTGACTCCTAATTAATATATTTTCAACATTTATTATCATTAATATTGTCATTATCATTCATGAGAAAAATAGCAGAATAAATTTTCATAAACCAAAACTCTAACCATAATTAAAATTAATAAAGAAATATACTGAAAAAAAGTCATTGACAATGCCATTGTCTTTTACAAATTTTGGAAAACAAAATATCAGTTTAGATATTCATTTACTTGCCAATAGTAAATATGCATTTACTTAAAAACTTTGGTAATAGGGCAAAACATTGAACAATTCAACGATTACGTTGAATGCTTTTAAAAATACACTAAAGCTTGAAAATTCTAATTTCAGAAGTGTAAGGGCATATAGAGGGTGTATCTGAACTGTCCTAACAAACTTATAGCATGAGTTCCTTGTAGCCAGAGAAGCAATATATGTCCCATGAGCATAGGGTCACAAACGCTTCCTTCTGGAGATACAACCGTGCGACGTTGTCCTACAGTAGCTGGCGCAATTGTCACGTTAAATCCGTACAGCTTACAAACTAGGTTTATTTCCGGCTTCTACAGTAACAGAACAGTTCAGACATGCTAAAGTACATGCTCAAAATGACCTCCGTTTGATTCCACGCAGCCCTGCACACGTCGTTGCATTGACTGGCGAACCTGTTGGAAAATACCGGGTGTGTTACGGATGACATCGCAATTGTCCACGATCCGCTGGCGAAGAGTATCAACATCTGGTACGGGAGTGGAATAAACAAGGTTTTCAAGCGGCCCCAGAAAAAAGACATGCAAGCTTCGATTATCGGTATACAAAGTAAATATGTTCAGTTGACGTGTAGGACAACGTCGCACGGTTGTATCTCCAGAAGGAAGCGTTTGTGACCCTACTGCTTCTCTGGCTACAAAGAACTCATGCTGCAAGTTTTTACACACCGTTCAGATACACCCTATATTTACTTAATTTTTATGCAGATTCTTGGTAGCATTTCAAAGGAAACTTTAAACACCTGTTAAGCGAAAATATTTAGATTTTACATTTATCGTTTTATTGTTTATCGTTAAGAGATCGTTTTATTGTTTTTTGCTTTAAAAATAGTGAGCATTACTTAAAAATGAATTCCCCGTATGTAAAAAACAAAAAACGTTTATTACAGCGCGGTTTCCGAAATTATGGATCTCAAACGAATGATATTCACCGGAATTTTTCTTTCATCTCGCAGACCTGTGGTGATTGCCGTTGTACTCAAATCTGGGACTTAGCAGATGTGCATTTCATGTACGGTAAGGCGGGCGGACGTCTGTGCAGACTCTTCGTATTTACTAAGAGAAGTACCCACACCGAAGATGTCCAAATCCAAAGACATTTGAACGTATCCATCGCCTCCTCTGTGAACATGAGAAGTTTGCACCTCATGCTGTCGAAAGGGGACGACCAAGATTCTACAACTACAGATGTTAACAAAGATAGTACATATTCAACGAGTAATTTCCTATTTTCCATGGCATGGCCAGTCATGCAGAGGGCCGAAAATGCAGCTAGAATTTGTCCCATATCAATGGAAACTTATCGATCTTCTCAATAATTACAGCACAATGGAGGTGAATGTTCTGATTGGTATGGTGCACATTGCCCTTTAGGTAAGAAAAATAATAGACAATGCCAGATTCGAGGACTAACTTCCATAACCCACCGCCCACCAATCCATCGACCCGGAAACGTTTCGTCCAATAAATCATATTCTTATTTATGAGTGTGATTCTAATAGATTCATAATATTGTACTTGCAGATTCTTTTCTGTGTCGATGGAAAAAATTCATTATAAGGTATTTGACGAAATTCACAAGATTATACTTGCTTTTTCTGCCCAAACTGAAGAGTTTGAAAGAGTGGCAAAAATTTTCCAACTTTCTTTCCATCTCCTGAAAATATTATTCTTCCTTTATTCATTACAACAGGCAGAGGGTTGGGAATGATTGTAATATACTGACTTCTCTAGTTTATGTAACAGCTTTGATCGTTGCAACGGACAATTTGCAGAAAGTATTTGGATTCCCTCACATGTCCTTGCTTCAACTCTTCAGAAACAGCTCTGAGAGAAGGGATTTCATCATTTTCTGTAAGAATCTGGTTATGAAAAAGTTAAAGATATTGGTTTATTCACATAAATTAACATAGTCTTAGTTCACCCAAGTTTCCAAAAGCGCCTGATGTTAGATAGAATGCTCATCTACTTGCTCCCTATTGCTCTGAGGCCATTGTTATCACGGTGATCTTTTGTTGGTGCTGACGTTAGTGAAATCTTCCATCCCCTCCTCCTCATCATCAATCGTCATCATTTTCAAACCCCTCCCTCCTATTCAATCATGACGTAATACATACACGAGCCCAGTAAAATGTCTACATCAGAAATTCGCGACAGTGAAATTTGTGATATTTGACGCTTGAAGGCCGAAGAAAACAGTAAAAGAATTTGCATTGCAAAAGTTCGATCAAAAGCATTTGTCTATAGATTAAGCTCTACAGACAAACAAGTAACACTAGAAAATAGAGATCTGGAAGACATAAGATCGCCATGGATCGAGACAATGGGAATTCTGACACTTGCAAAGAAGAACCATCGCAGACTCCGAGAAATATCCTCTGAAATGAGAAATGCTCCTTCAAAATCAACCATTCATCGTCGCCTACAAAATAACACTAATGCCTTTTATGGAAGATGGTCAAGAAGTCACATCTGACATATGAACATGTTCATGGCTGTCTACTATCTTCAGCGATGAAAGAAAAATGGAATCTAGACCTACAAGCATGAATCCAAGACTTTCTTCAGCAGACAGGCTCGTGGCGGTTCTATGATAGCTTGGCACTAGAAAGCATAGCCATTCTTAAAGGAAAACAAACTTTTTTATTGTACTAGAACACCATGGAGATATCTTTTGCCATTTTTGGATATTCTTTCTAACGAGAATGTAATATTTCAACATGACAATCCGCCAATTCACACATCCAGATCGACAAAATATGTCTAGATAACCATCATATCCACATGATACAGTATCAGGAGGGAGCCACGATCTGAATACTCGTAGTAAACATATGGAGTATCATGAATCGTGAGGTGTACCAAGGTGTCGGCGTCAGTCGTCTATCAAGAACTACAAGTTGGAAAAGAAGAGTGCTGGTACCGTCTTGACCTAGAAATTTTCCAAAACTTGATTAAATCAATGAAAAAGCGTGTGTTGACACTGATCAGAAACAATGTTCGTTTTAATTTAATTTTTTGTTTTTTTTTGTTTATAAAGTCTCTGTATTCATGGGACAATGGAACTAACCATTTAATGCTATTTCTTAATGAATTCGGTGACGCTGATTCTAAAAATGATATTTGTTTCACTCTACTGTCGACGATTGCAGAATTATGTCTCATGTTGAGTATATATGATTGTGTTGAATGTCAATATATGACTCATCATCTTGGGTGCAGAATGTCAATAAAAATGCATTATTGGGGCTTAGTCAGACAAGATGTTAAAGTACACAAACAATGAGACGTTCCAATGTTACTTTTTAGATTTTATTTACCTTGTTCGAAGAAGTAATGATCCCAATAGCTCAAAAACTAGGTAAAATATTTTTTTAAATTTTATTTTCTGTTAAACCCATTGATGATACACACAAATAAATGCCATATTTGAAATCAGCATGTAAAATTCCATACAGAAACAGTGAAATAGTTCAATAAACACAGACTTGATTCAAATTTGTTGCTTGTGTTATGGTTCTATTCCTGAGAAATAATCTTATAAAATTGTCGGGATATACCTCAATCTTTTAGAAATAGACGTTTATTCATTGTTTTTAAATATTTTTATTATATTTTTAAAAGAAAACCACAGATGTGTGATTTTATGAATCCCTAAGAGTTGGGAAATTCCTCTCAAAACGAATGCAATCTGGTACAAGTTGCACGAAAAAGAGCTTTAGTCTCTTTCAGTTTAACACAGAACTGAATAGAAAATTAATTTCGTCCTTAATTAATTCTTAAGAAGCATTTGCAGAGGGTTGACACATTTAGAGCAGATTAAATAGGTGCTCGTTAATCCTTAAATCCTTGTTGGAAGCTTGGATGGCTTCAAAGGTAAGATCTGTCCTTATAATCGCGAATTTCATGGGAGTAAATAATTACTCAAAAGCTTTCGTGGCAATCCCTCGATCATTATTTATGAGTTTATTATTCATATTCTTTGACGGAAAATTTTTCAAATTAGATAAGAGAAATTAATAAATATTTTTAATAAACACCGTATCACTCTTTTTTTGTAAAATCCTTTTATAGGGATTGCTATTTAAGAGAATGCCAAATTCATTGTTGGAGCTCGTATAGACGCGTTTGTAATTTAAAGAGTCAGATCGAACTAGCTTTCATGAAAACAGTAAATAATGCTTAAAAATCAACAGTATATATATATCAGGACTCTGAAACAAAATATCTCTTTAAGTATTACTTGAAATTCTTTTATCTTTAGGAAACAAAATGAACCGTACAATACTGGAACGTAAACCCAATTAACAGGGTAATTCAAATAAAGTGCGCCTTTTGGAATTTTTTTTTCATTTAATGACAAGTTTTAACAAATGAAATAAGACCAAATTTTTATATCATGATGCATTAGCTTACCTTTGAAACCCTTCACTTTTGGCAGTAATTTAGTTTCTCTTCTTTCTCTGAATGCAGTTATTTATTTTCCAAAAGATTTGCAGTGTTTGAAATGGTTTTGTTTCATAACAACAGCAAAGGTATTCCATTAAACAAATAAACACAGCGTTATCCTTTATTCATTAATTAAAAAAAAAAATGCATCGATTTAATCCGCTCGAAGAAATTTTCTCTTTAACATTCTTTCTACTCGTGAAAATAACATCTCTTGAATAACGTTTTATATTTTTTAACTTTTTCCTTTCCCTTCAGACAGCTCTATGGAAGATATGAGAATAATGTTGACGGGGGGTCTTTGTTTATTATTAGCGTTCGCGGTAAGTGCTTACACGTATTCACCTTCGCAACCGTCACGCAACAGGAAATCGTACAAAAGAGCGAATAATTAAATCCTTGAAATTTGAGCACAAAATGGTGGGTGGAGGAAAGTGAACGCCACAAGAGACGCGACTTTTCAGCGAACAAAATGGGGACCGTCAAAAGAAATGGAGCTTTTGTATTGGACAGAATTTCATTAAACACAGGGGTGGGCGGGGGAATTTAAACGCAGGGGAGAACTGTCAAAATAGCGTTGACTAACTACCTGCCACTTTTTTTTTTTTGCCAATAGGAAGAAACGGAAAACGCTCTTAAAAGAGAAAACAGTTAGCTTTTTTAGTTGGTTAATTATTTTAAAAACAAGTTTTACCCGTCCATTATAATCACTTTGCGTTTAAGTTAATTTATGTTAAAATTAAACTGAGTATAACAAAATAAGAACAATAGCCCTCTTTTATTCCACTGACTACAACTAGTAAGGGAACACGATTTTATCCTTTCCTAAATAAAATACATAAGAAATATCATGTATGATAAAAGAATAAGAAAGATTTGACGGCTTTCAAATAAAGAGCTTATTTTTAAAGGAAAGTCTTAAGGGTGTGCAGTTTCAAACTCTTATGTTCTATTCAAAAGTTTATTAAAATTTAAATATCTTAATTATATTTTAAAGCTGGTAAACTCCACCGGAAATTTTCCATCCCCTCTTAAGTTTTTGTCTTTATAGTAAGCGTAATTAAGGACTGAAATGATCTGGTAAGCTTGGCATCATAATACAGGGTGATTCGTATAGACCCTGATTGATATCTATCTCTATCTTTTGTATTTTTTCTTTTCTCTTCCTCTTTTACCTATTCCTCCAGTAAATAGCCATTGGATCTATTGTAAATTTAGCCTAGCAGTGGATCAGCCTACTGAGGCTTTGTTTGATTTAAACTGAAACAGGGCAACATCCAGCAAGATACACAATGTTAAACATCCAAATGTTAAACAATCGAGTTTTCTTCCTAGGATCCTGTAATTTCCAAAAATTTATGGTCATCCAGATCTCCCGACCTTTCCTGTTTGCAAAGACATCTAAAAGGAATGGTGTACGATTGAAGTTTTACAAGAAAACATATAAGATTGATAATTCAACAACATTGAAACGTGTAACGGAAATTGTAATGACTAAGGGCATCGTTAACTTATAAAGAGATGAAAGTAAAGAAAGATTTTAATTTTAAACCATAACTACCATGGTGGAGTCAAGTATGACCCCACAATGTTTTCCTACAGAGTGAGTTCGCGCTTAATTTTAAAGAAATGGACCAATAATAATTATTGAGTATTACCACAGAATAAGGAAACACAGAAGCGACAATCGCATCAATTCCTATGAAATCGTGAGGCACGAAAACCATGCAGCGCTCGCAGCTCCAATAGCGGCAGGGCTGTACTAACAAAGAAGAGCGAGGCGACGCAGGAATGCATCATAGTTCCGGAAAGACTGGAAACGATTCGGTTAAGGACTAAAAAAGTAAAAAAGTGGGCTTTGTATGTCGTGGAATATACAAAACACACAATTCTTGTAATAAAACATATCTTTTACTTATAATATTTTTAATGTTTAATATTAAATCTTTAAAGCTACACTATAGCATCACAAACTCTACGTAATTTTTGACATGAATTACTGTTGTATCACCTGCTCTCATTCTTGGGAAATCTGAAAAATTATATTTTTTCACTATTCCCACGATTATTACTGCATCCAATTGCTGAGCAGTAATCTTTTTTTCGTGATACGGATATTGGCGATGTGAAAGTTTTGAGAATTTCTGTAATACAGGGTGAAAATTAATTCCACTGCCATTCTTATAGGGGAGGTAGTATGGGTGATTCTAAGCAAAAACGTTCATATGAACGTGGGCCCGTAACACGTGCTGATTAGTACTCGCTTGTGAACACTTTTACGATGTTGAATGCGTAACTGGGAAACTACTCGTTGGAATTCAATCAAATTTTAACGGTATACACAGTGATATGTATCGGATTAATCCCCCAAATTTCATCAACCAAGATTTTATAGAGCCTAGGTTATTAACTTGTAGATCTTGGTGGTGGCATGTTTATTTCTGTTCATATCTCAGTTATCCTTCAAATTCGGACCCACGTTCATATGAACTTTTTTGCTTAGAATCACCCATACTACCTCCCCTAGAAGTTTGCCAGTGGAATTAATTTTCACCCTGTATGCCCCAAAAAGGAGCAAAGGGAGCTTAGTCTACAGGAGGAAATTGTAAAAGTAGGCTACTGAAAACCAATTTGAGTTATTATTTAAGTTCTAGATGTTGTTCTGTTTACTTACATCTGTAATTATCCCGGGTAACGCCGGGTGCCTCTACTAGTTAATAATATAACGGGTGGTTATCCGGTCACACAATACAGGGTGATTCAAAACTCAACGTACAAATTTTTAGGGGAGATAATATGGCTGATTCTAGGTAAAAATAAAATTCGTATGAACATGGGTCCGAATTTGAGCGAAAACTGAGATATGAACAGAAATAAAAATGCCGCCACCAAGATTAACAATTTAATAACTCAGGTTCTAAAAAACCTATACTCTATCCAACGAAAGTTTGAATGAGCGTGTCCAATTAAATTTCCAATTTCAATTGTTAGACATTGTTAATTTTATTTTGCAACAATGCCTAAACAATTGAAAGCTGAAATTTAACTGGACATTCGTCGGACAGTGTCTAGGATAATGAAATTTGGAGGAATTATAGGGTACATACAACTGTGTATATCGTTAAAATTTGATCGAATTCCAACAAGATTCCGAGTTACTTATTCAAAATCGTAACAGTGCTCACATGTGAGTACTAATCCGCAAGTATTATGATTTTGACTGCATAACTCGGAAACTGCTTGTTGGAATTCGATCAAATTTTAAAGATACACACAATTTTATGTGCCCTATTACTCCTCCAAATTTCATTATCCTTTGTTTTATGGAACCAGAGTTATTAAATTGTTAATCTTGATGGCGGAATTTTTATTTCTGTTCATATCTTAGTAATCGTTCAAATTCGAACCCATGTTCATATGAATTTTTTTGAGCTTAGATTCACCTATATTACCTCCTCTAAAAGTCTGTCAGTTGAGTTTTGCATCATCCTGTAGAGAAACACTGATCCTATCGTCTCGTATTTAGTATTACAGCCCGGCCGCTAGGTGCACTCGCACGTGTGCCTCAGTAAATGAGGGGAGTGTCGCTTCTGTGTTTCCATATTCTGTAATATTACCTTGATGAAAAAATAAGGAAGCTTAGATTTGATGTCGGACATGTTGCACTCTTGTGAAAAAGATTCAAAGCACTGCTGAAACTGAGCAAGTGGTGAATGACCCAGTGGTCATCGAAGTTCCCAAGCGGCCGTCTATGAAGCATGTTTATCAATAGAAGAAACGGCGACTGTTAGACCAAACGAAGTGATAAATTTCCAAGCTTTGCTTCTAGGCATTACCAAGTAGTGAATAACCCAATACTTGCAAATAATTTGTCGACTTTTACAGTCACGTGACTAATTATTTTAAAGCTGTAGTCCTTCTCTTTAAGCTGATGCTAAAAACTTGTTCTTATTTTCTTCTAAATATTCCATAAATTTAAAGACCTAGCGAGTTGTTCTGCCTTGTTATGTTCTTTCTCACCAAATCAAACCAATGGCAAGTAGTTTGGGCTTCCTATCGCTTCTCATTGAAGTTCAACAGTGTGTTGGGTTACAAGTAATCCCACCAAGGAGCCTGTGTAACTTTTTTTAATTGTTCATCTCTATTTACGTTATAAATTACATTTGCACAATAAATGTCTAAAGATGTATTCAACATTAAGAAATTATATTTAGATTGAAAAACGAAAGGTAAAAGCGCTACTCATCTGTGTTGATTGGACTTGAGTCCAGGTAAGGGAAATCTTTCCTTTATTTAATTATGTAAGTATATTGGCACAAATAAATAGTACTAAGATAAGATACACTGTAATATCATAAGAGACAACTACTTTTCTTCGATGGAGCTCTATAAAAGATTTGAAGAAGTTTTTTAAATCAATTCAATATACAAGGTGTTTACTAAACATATGGCAAAAATTCAAGGGGGATGCTGAGTTATTTTATGAATTTTTTGTCTTTTGATGGAATGCTGCTTTGTTTCGACAAAAACAAATGCTGATATCTTTTATCAATGTTCTGATTACTCAAAACAGGTTCTGATTTTTGCACACACACAGACACACACACACACACACACACACACACACACACACACACACACACAGGTTAATGCAGATATTGAAAACATCAATTTACCCGTGCATTTCATACTTATTGAATACGTCTCGTACCTTGTCATTTTCTTGCGTTGAAAGCTGAATATTGAAAACAATATCAGTTTAAGCATTTACTGGTTCATATGTACACTGAGTTAGCAAAACTCATGGGATAGCAAGCACATTGATTGATGGGCATGGCTCACGAATTCACAGGGGTAACGTCTGGGAATGGACCATTAGACGTTGTGGGAAGAGCTTGGATAAGTGATTAATCAGAAATGGCACGTCGTCGCGAGTTGACGTCTTTTGAACGGGGTATGATAGTAGGTGCCCGACGCATGGGATGTTCCATTTCAGCAGTGGTGCAGGAATTTGGCTTTCCCCGCTCAACTGTCTCCACCCAGCGACAATGGCTGGATGAAGGCATCACAGTCCACAACAGGCACGATACCGGGCGTCCAGCTGTCCTGAATGATCGTGACCGGCGACACCTGGGACGAATGATTCAGAGAGACAGGAGCGCAACAGTGCAGCAAATCACAGACCAGTTCAATACTGGCCGCACTAGAAACGTCTCTCGGTGGACAATCCGTCGGAATCTGCATGCCCTCGGGTTTGGCAGCCGTCGCCCTACACGGGTGCCAATGCTTACCCAGCGTCATCGGATACTCCGGCGTGCATTTGCCACCAACCATCTTGGCTGGACTCTGCAACAGTGGCGTAACGTCATATGGTCAGATGAGTCACGATATCAACTGTACCACGCTGATGGGAGGCACCGTGTGTGGCGCAGACCTCACGTAACGATGGATCCCGCATGCCAACAGGTGGTGGTGCAGGGTGGTGGGGCATCAGTGATGGTCTGGGGTGCATTTTCCTGGTTTGGAATGGGCCCTCTGGTTATCCTGGACCAAACGTTGAATGGTCCACGGTATCGTCAACTCATCGGAGTCCATCTGCACCCGTTTTTGACATTTCAACACCCTGACGACGTACCAGTCTTTCAAGATGACAATGCTCCACCACATCGCTCCAATGTCGTCCGCGAATGGTTCGAGGAGCATGCAGGAGAGGTCCAACGACTGAGCTGGCCAGCCCGGAGCCCTGACATGAATCCCATCGAGCATATCTGGGATGCTGTTGAAGTCAGGCTCCGGGCACTGGATCATCGGGCACTATCTTCGGCTCTGCAGACTATCTGGTGTCAACTGCCTCCAGAAGTGTACCAGGGACTTGTAGACTCACTACCACGCCGTATTGCAGCACTCCACAGGGCCAGAGGTGGCCCGACCAGATATTAAGTAACTATCCCATGAGTTTTTTTAACTCAGTGTATAACTGAATTTTTTGAGGATATACCATTGGCAATAAGAAATGTAATGTGGTTTATGCACAATGGTGCACCAGCGCATTTTTGTGTGGTTTTTGAGCTCTTAAATGCAACATATCAAGATCACTTGATTGGTCGTGGTGGGCCTCACTTATGGCCTGCTCGATTCCTTGATCTAAATCCCTGGGATTTTATCTATGGGGCCATCTGAAAATGTAAAATGTAGTTTCCCCTGCTCTAGTGGAAAATATGGAAGATTTGAGAAATCGGATAGTTGATGGGTATAATGCAATAAGACAACAATCTGGTGTTTTTAAAAGAGTTCGTCACTAAACGAGGAGAAGATTGATTCATGCATCCTAGCTGGTGGTAGTCATTTTTAACAGTTATTGAAGATTAAGAAGCTTTACATGTAATATTAGATAATTAAAGATTGGTTTTGTCGAAAAAATTCTATCGCCCTGTATCTTACAAACAAAGCAGCATTCCGAAAATCTTCAAAGGACAAAAGATTCTTAAAATAACCCAAAGAAACACGTCCTGAAATTTTTCCTTATGTTTGGTAAACACCCCGTATATAGTCATCAAGTCGTTATTTCAGTTACAAGAAACGTAATAAAAGGGGACTTGTTTTGATATTATTAAGCTTAAAGGCCTACCACGAGAACTGCGTTCAGCAATTATGTGGTTTTTGGGCCTTGGAGGGTATCTCATTCTGCTAATGACCCACAAGAAAATTGACACAGATAAAAATATTACACATCTCTCCAAGTACTAGTAAAAAAGAAAAACAAACAGAAAACTCGTACCGAAAGTGGTACCAGGTTCATTCAAGCAGTCTGTGAGACTCACAGAACGCAAATACTCATTTGTGAGGAATGTACTGATTAGAAAAAGGGAAAGTTTGGTTTTACTTATTTAAAAATAGTGTTTTTTTATATTAAAGCTTCACTCTCTTGGTTTTGTGAAATATACATGTATGTTGGTAAAAGATTACTTTTCTCTGAAGCAATTGAAACCATCACTAGGCAATGAGGAGAGCTGTGTGATTAAAAAAATACCACCAGGTTTAAGTAGTAAGGAGCATTATACAAAAAAAAAATTTTGAAAATATAAAATTTGAACTGTTTTGCATCACGTTTATTTACTCGTGTGATTTTATAAAAATAATTTTAAATTTTTGTTCAATATACTTAGGAATTGTATAGTAAAAATAGAAAATGCTTCGTGTTTTTACTAGTTCACTTTGTAAAATGAAAAAACTTTTGGATTCACATATGAACCCACCCTGGTGGTATTGTTTGTATTGTGGTATTGTAGTTGAGGGTTAAATGTTTACAAGATCAAAATTAAATATATTATCCCAAGTTTATCTTGGTTAATTGGAATGTAGTAGATGCGATCTTAATCAAATCATCTTTATATTCACAACTGTATTCATATCACTCAACTGATTTGATATTTAATTCATGTGTTCTTAAAAAATGATGACCACCATTTTATAAGAGCTGATTCTGTGATTGGTCCTTGATCGAGATTTAACAAATTATTTCTATTGGTACTTTGAATTGCTATGCTTTCAAAGGGATCAAGATGACTAATTTGTTGTTCTGGGTCTATTAAATTTAAGTTGTTAATATCGAAAGAGTGACCTGTAATCTATGGGATACATGCATGTTCTTTGAATCTAGTAAAGATGTTTCTTTTTGTCTGATCACGATAGGTCATAGGACATTGGTTACAACTAATTTCGTAGATAACTGATTTTTTTTAATATTGGAAATATGATCTTTCGGATTGCGTAAACAGTTTTGTATAGTATTGGAATTTTTGATGGTAAACAATAGATCATGACTTTAAAATAGAATCCAAATTTTTGGTAAGAGAATTGTTGTAGGTAATAGAAATCCTATTGGCTGGTGCTTTATTCTTCTTGAGCTTCGTGAGTTCAGAGATTTGCTTCTTGAAACTTCTTCTGCGTAGATCATCTACAGTTATCTTTTGGTAACCGTTTTTTGGGCGATGGACTTAATTGTATTAATTTAAGGGCACGGTCAATCATAAAGATGAAAGTGAAGATCTTTTGTTTCCACAGATGGCATGAATCAGCCGTTATACAGGGTGTCCCATTTAAATCGTACCAGGCAAATATCTCGGAAAACTAAGCATTGTACGAAAAATGTCCAAAATCAAAGGTGAATTATTTCGCGGGGAAATTCATTATCCAAAAAATAACCCCCTCCCCTTGTGAGGGGGCTGGGGGGTAACATCGAAATCTTAAATAGGAATCTCTATTTTTAATAGTATATTCAGATTGTACACAATATTCGAGAGATGGTGGTTTTTCAATTGATTCAACCGTTTAGGAGATAGAGGCCTTTTAAAGTTTTGAACCCAATTTTATTGATGAAGTCAAAGAGATAGCGAGTTGATCTTGCAGACATTACTATTCTACTTTTTGATGGTCTTTAAGAATCAGAAGTCAGAATTTCAAAAATTCAAAAATTTTTAGGTCGCAAGCAAAGTCCCATGGAGGCAGCAGTCCTATGGAGGCAGAATCGTGTGTATGTGTATTGAAATATATTGGATTTTTGACCCAAATCTTAACACTGCCCCCCCACCAACTTAAACGGTTGTACTCATGCATGTGGGATCCATGCTTTCATGCTGTCTCCGCCAAATTTTCACTCTGCCAACTGCATGATGCAACTGGAAACGCGATTCATCAGATCAAACGAGTTTTTTTTTCTAGTGCTTGTGTCCTTGTTTTCCTGTGCGAATTGGAGACGTTTTATCTTGTTAACTGCAGACAGCAAAGGTGTTCGAAAAGGCCTTTCGGCATTCATATCCCATACGATGCAGTGTACGGCGAACAGCGCGTTCAGAGATCATTTGAGAGGATCCCTGATTAAGATCTGCAGTAATTTGATGCACTGTTGCCCTTCTGTTGTCTTGTATCAGTCTTGCCACTCTCCAATCTGCCCGAATATTGACTTGCCCTGTAAGTTCGTTTCCCGAATGACAAAGAACAAAAAACGTGCAAACTATGAATTAACGAATTAAAAGTAGCAATTACTAGTATGATATTAGAAGCCAACTTATTACTAAAGTAGAAGGATGGATGTTTTCTAACCAAGGGTGCTTTTATTAGACGCATCCCTGCTAATAAAAAATTCGAGAGGGTAAAATTATATAAAGGCGTCATCCGATCACCGAATGACTCATGTGCGACTAACACTTTATTTGTAACTCCAAATTATATGCAGATCATTAAATTTGTTTGATCTATAGTTTTCATCATAATCGTCCCCCTGTCTTTTATTTATTTAAATAAATTAAGTGAATGTAGCCTTAAGACCTCGTCGATAATTCCATGTCACTTGTATCCAGCATGTTTTAGCTATTTGGGATGCGAATTTCCATTTTCAAAAGAAATTTTTTTCTCTCTTTTCACATATGAATATTGTTTTGTAAATACAGCAAATGTGTGTACTCCAGATAATATTATTGCACAAAAGTTTGCAAATGTGTGTTTTTTTCATTAATTCAATGTTACTGAATAGTCAACAGTAACTCGCATAAACCATTAGACGTCAGTCGCACATGCTTTTCCCTACATATCTTACTTCCCTAATTATGTTGAGCAGATTGTACGATTATATTATTGAAAATAGTATGTCATGGAATTTTCTAATAAGATGAATCTATTTTCTATCAAGAAATTTCTGGAGAGGTTTAAAATTAGCATGCCATCCGGATAGTTTATTATTAGGTGAATGAGGTATTGGGTCAGCTTTTATTTGAATTTCTGAACTTTCTTATATTTTAAGAAGAATTCTAAGAATATGACTTGTTTCTGAAACGTTTAATATTGAGCCGAGGCAAAGGAATTTCATTCGCATATATAAACAAAGATTCTTTCTCATTTGCTTTTCTCCATGGATTTTCATCCCGTCTTGTAATCGATAGCATTACGCCATAGGAAAGAGCCTCAGGGACAGAATACTTCAAATCCCAAAGCATTGTTCGTTCAATCAGAAACGGAATCTCAGAGCAACCGTTATTAAAACGGGATTCTTTCTCCACTTGAAATTTCCAAGCAGGCAATGGCATTTGATTTAGTGGGTTGCACAAATCAATGATAATAGGAAAGCTATCTTCATGGAAATAACGAAAACGAGACTATCATTGGAATGAACTAATAGCAAATGAAATTGTTTTCATTTGTTTACCCTGTAGCTCATTTAGATACTACAGCAAACTCAAATCAAAAACAAATAAAGCCCAGTAGCTGAGAAAAAAATTGAGACATATAATATTAAGGGTATTGTTTGAGAGAACTCCTCAGACAGAAATGTTTTCCAGGTTAATTCAAACGAAAGTACACAAAAACATTGAGACATTTATTAGAAACATCTATCCACTGTATCTCTTCCTGAAAATTTTGTTCCGGTTGATAAATTACCCTGTCAAAAACATTGACAAGAAAATTAGAGCAATGTTTCATGGCTAAGTACGGTAATAGTCGGAAAAGTTTTTAGGTTATTGACAAATGAAAATTATTAATGTTTTAGCTTAATCTTGATGTATTAAAGAAAATTACTGATAATTTAACGTTTCCAATTGAATAGTTCCATTAGATCATAACAAAAAAGAACTATGGTCCCAGGTATTTTTTAGATATAGAAATAATACTACTTGTTTTGAATGCAGATTATTATTTCTTGTTGACATTCGCATATTTATTAAATCTTTTAAGTTATAAAATATTAATTTTTTTATTTTAATATTATTTACATAATAACTGGAATCCAAGATCATCTCCCAACAGCCGATTTACGAACATGGGATTAATGAAAATGAAGTAATCAATTTTAGAGTAAATAAACTCAATTCAGACATAAGTATTAAAGCAGATTCAGCTTGATTCTTTAAAGTTCAAATGTCACAACGTGATAGGTAGAACAGCATAATTAAAGCCGCCCAGGCTAATAATATTCTTTGATTAGATAACAAATAACCACGAAGTGAAGGAATACAAAGCTCCCTGATGTGATGCGGATTTGAGGAAGGGGCATAAATAACAGAAGGAACGTACATGACTATCTCTCTTAGTTTATTCTCCGTAAAAAAAGTTAATCCCAAACATCAGAAAAGATGAAATATAAACTTACTTTAATTAAATTCAGGTATGAGATTAAATGGATGAACTATCAAAGCTGCGCCACAAATCTCTGACCTTCCCTTCGGGAGCATAAGAATAAAAGTTATGAAATAATTAGACGCATAACCCAATTACACAAGATAATATACCGATTCATATCGAAGTAGAGGTTAGACTTTAATTTCACAGATTTAAATGATTTAATGTAAATCTGCCTGCACATAGACAATCATTTAAAGTTCACGAGCACTCCATATCGTTATAGAATATGAGCAATCAAATATTCTCTCGGACATTTTACGATGGTATATCAAATACCGTAGATCATCTTAGAATGGAACAAAGAATCAAAATCTTGCATTTTGTAAAGTCATCGATGAATGGTGTAGTGATAAATACATTGGAAAGGATGAAGTGTTCATTGAAAAATGCAAAACATAGGAAACAGTGGCACTCAGAGTCTATTATAGAAGCCGTCAATGCAGTGAAACAGAAAAAATGGGATATTTGAAAGCATCAAAGACTTACAGAGTGCCCAAATCAACCCTTGATGATTTTGTAAAAAATACAAGTATGGAGATCAATTCTCTGATTTACAGAACATTAGGAGAAAAAGTACCTTAGGAAATGATCTAGAAGACCAGTTGGTAAATAATAATGATTATAAACTGGAAATGCTCTCCAAGCATAGGTAATGATTTTTCGATTGAAAAATCATGACCAGTTGGTAGGTTACTCCAAAGTCGTGGAGAGTTAAATATTTAGGGTTGAGAGCATGGATATTAATCATCAAACAATTTTCTTTTCAATTAGCAGTGATGAATAAATCAACCACCCATTTCCATTTCCAAAAGGAGCTGCAGGAAAGAAATGGCTGAGAAACTTTTTAAAGTGGAATCCTTCCCTTAGCCTCAGAATACCAGAAGCAATGTTTTTGACCAGAGCTAAGGGATTTTGCAAGGAAACAGATGACTTCTTTTTTAGTATGCTGGAACCAGAACTGCAAAAAGCCTCATTTAGTTCAGCAATTTTAATTTACACATTAATTTTTAATTTTCATACTATCCGGTATTAAGAACCTTCTTTGAAGAACTCTAAAAATTCGCTTTTTAAGTTTCCATTTTTTTCCTCATGATATATTTGAAAGAAATTAATTATTTTTGGAGTATACGTAAAGTAAAGATTTTGTACTTTAGTGATTTTTTATATAGACATCTGTATAATAAAAATAGTTATACTAATTTTACAAAAATATCCGATATTCGGATACTTTCCTCTACAATTTACGATACTTTTCAGCTTATTAAGAAAAAATGCAAAGATGGTAATGTTGGTTAGCCTATGAAACTTAAAAAAGCACATTATTGTTATAATTTTCACAATAAATTTGATTATTCGATCAGCTGATGTCAACGCAGTTGTTTTTTGTTTTCTTTTTACCTTTCCAGCAAACGGGAAACTAAAAGCGAATAACAAACAGTTTAAATTTAGCAGTCTTTAAACATTTTATACAGGGTGTTTCAAAATTATGTACAATAAATTTAGTGACATATTCTTAGGTCAAAAGAAGACGAAAATGTTCTATAGCACTTTGTCTGGAAACGATTTGTTTGCGAGTAATCCAATATCATACAGTAGGGAAGCACGGTAGTTAGCGGACGATATTTTAGCAGTTCCAGCGTTTCGACCCAACACTAGGTTGAGTGGTTTGTTCCATTTAAACCTACTTTAGGGTTGTTCCATTAGTTGTGTACGGTTGTTTCCATTACTGTAGTTTCACTACTGTACATCCACTAGGAATATCAATTTCAGAACGTTTGCGTGCTTTGACATACTCATTACGATTTACGTAAAAAAAAGTCATGTACACGTATTCCAGTGCAGAATACACTGACATGCACCTAATGTATGGTCTTGCGGACGGAAATGCTGTGGAAGCAAGAAGACTCTACCAAGAACGCTTTCCGAATAGACGTTTGCCAAATAACCGAACATTTGTATCTGTCGACAGACATTTGAGGGAGCGTGGTTCCTTTGGCCGTCAAACAGGACAAGGGCGGCCTGTAGCACATTCTCCGGATGAGGAGGATGTGATAATTGACATCATACATGATGAACCACAGACAAGCACCCGTCGTATTTCTTCCATGGTACACATTCCGCACTCATCTGTTTGGCGCATTCTTCACCGTCAGCTTTTGCATCCATACTACCTGCAACTGGTTCAGGCACTGAACCCAACGGACTATCCACACCGACAACGATTTTGCCAATGGATACAACGTCGTCATGCTGCAGACCCTAGTTGTCTCAGCCAGATACTTTTCACGGACGAAGCAACCTTCACCCGGACAGGAATCGTAAATTCTCATAACCAGCACCATTGGGAAGATGCTAACCCGCATGTTACCAGAGCTCGAGCGCATCAAGAGCGTTTCTCCGTGAACATTTGGTGTGGAATTGTCGGAAATAACTTAATTGGCCCTTATGTGTTGCCGCCACGATTGACTGGGCGAACGTATCTTTTGTTTCTGCAGAATGCATTGCCAGAATTACTGGAAGATGTTCCTCTTTTGATGAGATCTAACATGTGGTTCATGCAAGATGGTGCTCCAGCACATTTTGTACGAGCAAACCTTATTGCTGCATACACGAATCGGTGGATAGGTCGAGGTGGACCGGTAGCCTGGCCTGCAAGATCACCCGACCTTAATCCCTTGGACTTTTTTCTGTGGGGTCATGTGAAAACGATCGTCTACAGCACAGAAGTTCCTAACATTATGGATCTGCGACAACGAATTGAAAATGCATGCCAAACCGTTCGTAATGCTGGCGACGAACTCTTCCATGACATCAGATGGTCGCTCATGCAAGGAGCCGAAGCGTGCGTGCGAGCTGGTGGCAGGCACTTTGAACAATTCCTGTAATTTGGAGCCACGGGTTTATTTGGCTGTATCGAGTAAATAAATCGTTTCCAGATAAAGTGCTATAGAACATTTTCGTCTTCTTTTGACCCGAAGAATATGTCACTAAATTTATTGTACATAATTTTGAAACACCCTGTATTTACGCAAAAATGAATATCTGACATCTATTGCAAAGCATGAAAAACATTATCACTTATTAAAGATTAGTTTTTGAAATCAATCTAGAGTCACTTTAAAGGACTGCTTAAAGATGTTACACTTAAAATTTAATAATCATATCATATTCAAGTAATGGAATATATTTCAAATGGAGAAAATTTTTAGAAAATCACCTTTAAATTTATGTATTTTGGATATTTTTAAAGCGTCAAAAATTATTTTTCAATTGTTAAGTAAAACTTTTAAATTATCTTTTAACTCTTAGACTTAACTATTTTAATTTTGTTTACATTTTATAATTTGCTTGCAACTTGCAAGCGAAGTAAATGTGACATTAAAGCAATTCTAGGATAAAGAGAATTTCTAGGTTTTAAAAACTTTTACATTCCCTCCATCGCGGAATTGTTTTGAACGTCATATTTATTTTGTTTGCAAATTGATAATAAATTATGAAATATGAAACAAAAATAACAGTTACATCTAGGTGTTAAAAGGCGATCTATGAATTGGCAGTTTTCGACCGAATGTCTAGCAATTACATAATAATTGGAAAATAATTTTTGTCGCTTAAAAATATCCAAAATACATTTTGATTTTATAAAATTCCGTTTGAAATATATTCCATTACTTAAATATGATATGTTTGTTAAAGTTTAAGTTCAGCATCTTTAAATAATCCTTTAATAGACTATTAAATTGTCCTCAGTTGTTCAAATTATTGATGAAAAATAGCGTTTAGTTTTTATGTCCCCAGTGATGCAATTCGTTAGGGCGTTGAACGTCTGAACCATAGGTTCCTGGTTCGAATCCAGGTTATGGAATTTTCTTTCCTATTTTTCAAGAATAAAAATCTTTTCCATAAGACACGAATTAATTAAAAATTCCTTGTTTATTAAACATTTGTATAAATTATTTTTAACATTCCTTGAAATAACAACGGAGATAAAAGCACCTAATTAGCTACCTTATAAACTGTGGATATCAAAAACATCTCAGTAATCATATCAACTCCGCTTTTCCAAAAATGTTTTAATTTAGCATGAATGTCATGCTGAAAGATGGCCACAGGATGGCTGAAATATGCATACTCATGTGGAATTAAAACATTTGTGGAAAAGCGGATTTGATTTGATTACTGAGATTCCTTGAAATATTTATTTATTATTAGACTGCATATTATTAAAAATCACTTTATTTTGTGATGTTCACATTTTAATGAATAGTATTAAAAACAATAAATAGCCTACTTTTTTATGAAAAAAATTTGTTTTCCTTCCCGCTTCGTCACTTCGGCCGTTAATTTTAAAGCGGATCTAATGAAAACACAAATTTTAAAATTTAATAATGCAATTTTATTTACAAAAATTAAGAAACACGCACAAGAAAAACGAAAGATGGAACGAAAACTATTAATTTCTCTATATCTCTCATTAAAACAGCACGCCTTTTTGGGAAATATATGGCGACTGGAGCGTTAACCAATCTAGTGATAAAAAAGTTTATTTCGATAATAAAGAAAAAAATAGCAGATAATTTAAAATTTTTCTTTGAAATTTGAATTTTATTCTAAAAAGTTTAGCCATTAATAATTTTCCAGTTCTATTTAGCTTTGGTTGCTTTGTTTTGAATTTATCTGTACCAAATACGAGCATCACCATTCTTATTATACAAGCACTCTAGAACCAAGTAAAAGTGAGTGAAATGTAGCGGTCAAAAAATCAATCATTCAAAGCAGGTTAAATAATGCTGCCACTAAGTCTGCCTGTATTAATTAGATTTTTATACTGAGTGTTTTTTAAAAAACACATTCCTTATCTATACTGTATTTATATCATTTTGTACAAATATTTTATTATTCGTAATACTTAATATTACATTTAATATTATTATAATTGATAAACTTGAGAATAACTTGAGAATAAACTTGATAATTATTTAATTTTAATAATTTTTTTACTCATTTAATATCATCATCATCATCATCATCACGGTCAACCCTTTGCCATCCACTGCTGGATGAAGGTCTTCTCTAAACGCTTCCATTCTTCTCTGTTTGAAGCTATGGATTTCCAGTTGACACCAGCCACCTTCCTTATTTCGTCGAGCCACCTTGCATGGGGTCGTCCTCTTGGGCGTTTAAAGTCTCGAGGGTACCAATCCAGAATGACTATCCAGGGTCCATCTCATGTCTTGTCTTCTAGCAATGTGACCAGCCCATTGCCATTTAGAACGTTTGATCCGTTCGATGACGTCAATCACCTTCGTTTGCCTTCTTATCCAGCTGTTGCATTTTCGATCTCTTCTTGTAATTCCCAGCATGCTTCTCTGTGTTGTCTGTAGTCTTTGTGTTGTCCTCCTTGATAAAGTCCTTGTTTCAGCTCCGTAGGTGAGTGCTGGTAAAACACACTGGTTGAAAACTTTTCGTTTCAAGCTATTTGGCATGTTGCTCTTCAAGATAATGTTATTCTTGCCAAAAGCACTCCATGCTGTTCTAATTCGTCTGTTAACTTCATTCAGAATGTTGCCATCCATGGTGATTTCTTGTCCCAGGTAAATGTAGCTCTGTACTTCTTCAAACACAATGACCTTCTGTTTTGGAGCAAATGCATTGAACATAACGTTTGTCTTCTATGTGTTCAGTTTCAGTCCTACACGCCGGCTAGCCTCTGCTAGTTCTTGTAACATTTCCTCCAATTCAGAAGGACTATTACTGGTGAGAACGATGTCATCAGCAAAACGAAGGTGGTTAAGGAATTCACCGTTTATTTTAAGTCCTTTTTTTGACCAGATCAGTTCCTTGAAGACTTCCTCTAAAACTGCTGTGAAGAGTTTTGGTGAGATGGCGTCTCCTTGTCTTTCTCCTTTTCCAAGGTTGATCCTTCCTTTTCCCTTATTCAAACGAATGGTAGCAGTCGCTTTACTAAATATCTTCTGAAGAATACTAATATAGCTTCCGGCTATTCCCATTCTTTCCAGAGCTTTCACTACAGCATGTGTGAACACCGAGTTGAAAGCTTTCTCAAAGTCGATGAAGGCAAAGCAAAGTGGCACTTCATATTCGTTGTGGCGTTCGATAAGTTCTCTAATAACTTGAATGTGGTCGATCGTCCTATATCCACTTCGAAAGCCCGCTTGTTCTCTTGGTTGTGCTGAGTCTAGTGCTGAATCAAGTCTGTTTGTCAGGACTTTACTGAAGATCTTATAAACAACTGACAAAAGGCTGATAGGGCGATAGTTCTGGATAGTTTCTCGGTCTCCTTTTTTGAAAAATAGAACCATCATTGCATTATTCCAATCATCTGGTAGGTCTGACATCTCAAGGCATTTCGTGAAAAAACTTGCCAGTAACTTGTTGAATTCTTCTCCTGCTTCTTTAATCAGGTCAATTGTAATTCCATCTTCTCCGAGGGACTTTCCTTTCTTCGTGGATTTAATAGCCTTGTCAACTTCGCCTTCCATGACCGGTGGCACTTCATCTTTTCCTTTCAGTTGGTCTGCTCTTCTTGCGTCATTATCATCTTCACATTTGTAAAGTTTATTGTAGAATCCTCCAGAATTTCGATGAAGTTATAACTTCAGGATAAATCTCTAATATTCTAATTGCTTTTAGAGAATTATCCTTTTTATCCTTTTTTTGCTTTGATAAAGGATAGTCTCTATCCGAAACGTCAGCTTTTTATTTTGTTTTTATATTTCTAGTCTTACTTTGATTGTAATCGTTTTTATTAATTATTTTGTTAATTTTTAATTAGTATTGTATTTATTTTTTCATTTCTAATATTATATATTATATTATCTATTGTATTCCAAGGTTTCTGTGTCTCGTTCTTTTCTCTTATAAATATTATCCATTGCTTTTAAAGGTGTAATTTTGGAATTTGCAGGTAACCTATTTACATTAAAAAACAGTGGCATCCGTTTTATTAATCGTTTTCGATGTTGACAGTGACGCCATTTGTCTGTCAGTTGGTTTACGAATAAGATTAATAGTTTAACCAATGATGATGGAGTTGAAGGCTTATGGTGGAATTTTTGTTTGATCTTGATGTTGTTGATTGGATGTAGAGACATTGAGGAGGATTTCTAATTTCAGAGATGGTTGTAAAGAGTATGAAGGGAGGGATGTTGAAGAGTTGATGTGGTAGAAAGCTTATGAAGAAGAATTGATGACTAATGATTGGATTGATTTGATATAAATGATTGATATAAATAAAATAAAAACCTTTTTATTTATTTATTTATTTATTTATTTATTTATTTATTTATTGTTACTTTGCCCACAAAAAGTAGAAAACAGTACATATACAAAATAAAACATAGAAGATCATAAAAGAAAACAAAGATAACAAGAAGATATAAAAAGTAACATTAAAGACGATACCCTTCACTAATTTGTAGTCTCATGACATAATCCTTAATTTTAGAGTTAAAATGTTTACAGTAACCTTTACAACTCAAAAGTGAGCAATCAAAAGTAGTGAATTTTATTTATTATATGGGATCTTATTCCACTCTAACATAAATTTAAAGGGAAAAGTCATGCTTTTATTCGAAGATACATCAAAGTTTAAAACAAATTTAAACTTGCGTATAGAACTATATTCAGGGCCACACGTAAAGTGTGCCCTTAAACCATGAAAGGGATGGCTTGGATCGCGGACCTAAGTTAAATTAAATTTAATAAAATTAAATTTAATAAAATTTTCAAACGTCAAGATATTATATTTATTGCATACATTCGTAATATGTTGGTATTTGTCAATTTTAAAAGCAAGCCTAAGTAAATGATTAAAAATTAAGCGAAGGGGATATAAAATTTTAATAGAAGTACTCGACCAAATCACAGTACAATAATTCAGGGCAGAATAAGCCAAATTGTTAAAAACGAGACGCATCTCCTTATTAGTCAGTATATTAGACAATCTCTTAATAATAAAAACCTTTTTTCTTAGATTCTTAACCAATTTCTGTACATGATTAATAAAGGTTAATCTACTATCCATTATTAAACCAAGAATGCACATCTGATCAAGTTGATCGTTATCATTGCTAATTACTAATTTGCCCGTTTTATTAACGTTTAACTTCATCTTTCTGTCGTCGTACCATTGTTGAATCTTTTGAAGGTCGGACAAAATATTATGTTCAATTACAGTTTTATTCATTTTGTTATAGGTCATTATCATAGAATTATCATCAATGATAATAATCCTTGTTTTCAAGGAATCCTTCCTCATCTTGAGTTTTTTTTTTGTTTTGTTTTTTTTAATAATTTTATGTTGTTTCGTGTTTTTTTGTACTTTACCTTCCGCAGACCTAACTCGTCGGCCTATGGCCATACTGGCTCCGGCTAGGTAATTTTTGTAATTTTTTTCCCAAATAAATAAATAAATAAAATGATTAATAATTTTTCTTTTATCCTATGTTCATCTCCTCCTCTCTTTTTCAGAATCTTTTCCATGAAACAGGGACACATTTCAAAATGGCGACCAAAATAGCGCTGGGGGTGGGAAGGGGACCCCAAATTTATCTCACCAACAATTTATCCATTATTTTATCTCTGATAAGATAACCTTCGCCCTGCACCGCCGGGGGCGAAGGGAATCGGATGTACGATACAGGAAGTCGCCGTCAACTTGAAACCCCAGGCGCAAAGGATTCTGGGTTGGATGATTGTGAACCACTGCCTTTTCTGCTACAAGGCGGCATTAATTTTTGCTATTGGAAAAAATTTACTCAGCATCATTTTCCGTTATAGCTAAATCCGATGACAAGCATAAATCCTTCAGAAAAAGTTTTCTTACACTGTCACACATGGTCTCCGCGGCCTTTGGACCCCTTTGTGCGATAAAATAGAGCGCGAATCTTGTTGCAGTTGCTTAAGTAGACCATTCTTCGTGAATGGTTGTCACTTTTTCCACTTCTCCAACGCCAAGTGTAGATCATACAATTTCCGCGATAGGTCTTGTGCTCTGCGATATGGCTTTGCAATTTTATGTGTAAATATTAGCCTTTTGCCATCATTCCATTTACAAATCTTGGTTAATAATGCTGCTTACAGATGCACCTTTGATGGAAAAAGCAATGCTGCGGTTGGTTTTAGGATTTACGGTTTCGATGCTTGCCTTACAAGTACAGCCTTTCGGGCGGTATGCGGATAATATGTTCCCGGAGAATAGAGTCTCGGATAAAATGGTCCCGGAGAATAGGGTCCCGGATAAAAAGGACGAAAAACCATGGAAGAAATTTTACGAGGCATTGGGCGCATTATTAGGTTTTAATTTTTTTGTTTTTAATTTATTTTTTGTATTAATTTTTAATTTGTTTTATTGCATACAAAATTATTGTTATTTTGAAAAAAATGTAATTTTAATTAAGCGTTAAAGTGTTTTATGTTAAAAATTAGTATGTGTTTATTTTTTTTTTGTAGAAATGTAAATAAATCTGATATAAATGGCCATCACATTTATAATTTATCAAAGTTATAAATGACCTGTCGGTTGATTCAATATTAAGATATTTAGAGAGCTCATGCTGAACATATGGGACCATTATCTCCTACTTTGCATTTGGGACCATTTTCTCCGGGACCATTTTATCCGGGATCCTATTCTCCGGGATCATATTATCCTACATCCCTTTCGGGCAGGATGCATCTGCAGAGTTTGATTCTTCCCGCATACTGTATTTGTTTACCCGGCTTAATACGTGAAGCACGGCTGCCTTATATAGTAAATTTACGACTTCAACTTTACTCGATTACTAGATAATATGAAAATCCTAGTTCGGAAAGAGCATTTATATAATCTTACCAAAACGGGATTATTCGCCGTGGTCTTGTTTCCTCAAACCCTAAACCAATTATAAAACAGGATTTTGTTCCTTTCGACTTCACGTGAAACAAAAAAAGATGGACTCGCGATAACAAATACATCAGAGGAAGAAAAGGATTGATAATTTTCAATCAAATTATTCCATCATAAAAGGGACCGTCATCAAGCGAATAGAATCTCTGAAAATAAGAAAATTTATTTGTATGATTATGGGAATTTTTATTTTCTTGCTGAGACACATTGTTAATCAAATTATATGTATAAATATCATATGACTGTATTATGACTTCTTCATTATATGCCTTAGTGATACATGTATTTCATATTAATACCTTTAAAATTTAATTAAATTTAAGCAATGATTAGGAGTCAGGGAAATATTGATTTTTGTAATAATAGTTATAAAGCCTCGACGACCATAAACGGATTCAAGAGAACTAAAACTAAGTCTTCACTTAACATAGCTAAAAAGGTAACTATAGGGTCACACCCTGCATTAAATTCACTGCCGCTATATAAAAAATTTAATTTAATGAGAAGAAATATAGAATTTTTATGCATAATGACGCGAAGAAAAATAAGAAACAAATGTTCCATGGAATTGACTACGTTACGTGATGTTCTGATATTATCTGCGTCATCTTTAAATTATGACGTTGAGTTAAATTTAGCAGAAATTAAATTTTTTTTGGTTAGCCACTAAAATGTTTCATATTTTTGTAAGATGCATGTGACAAAAAATAATACACCAATTAATAGTACATGCAGCAAAATTCAGTATAAAGAAATCAGTATTTACATATGATTCTAATTTATGAGAAATAAACTTAAATAATGCAGAGTCCTTAATCAAATAACATCCCTGTAGCGTAGATGTTAACTTTTATTCACGTCCAGCAACAGGTAAGTCTGTTGGCGTTTTTTAAACTGTTCTCTACTAAGTATAACAGAAATGTCCTGATATCACAGGTTTAGGCGAAGATTCCTTAATTGATAATACACGTATTTCCATTTTCTAAATTAAGTTTTCTATATGAATGATTTGCTTTTCATAATATGTTCATCAGTAAAAATAATTAGACTGTGTTAAAAATAATGTAATATTGGTTGAATCAAAAGCCTTATAAATTGAAAAGGAAAAAAAAATATTCTGTTTATTATTGAAAAGAAACGCAATAACTGGAATCTTTGCCAATTAATTAAGAATATATAAATAGGTAAGTATATAGTTTCCAGGAGTGATATTCCAACTTTATTTAGTCTTAAATGTTTTGCCTTTTAAGGGAATGTATACCCTGCCTTCATTTCGGTTAAAAAAAAAAAGCACAGGAAAAAGAGAGGGGTGGGGGGGGCTGTGAGTGACAGATTTTCATTGCGCCCATTTTCAGTTCCTTGACAGGAAATTCGATATCGTGACACAAGAAAACAGCCAATGGCAAGCGTTAACTAATGACATTGGCGATGCACACACGATATTTCTTCTCTGCCCGTTCTTCTAGACTTACAACTTCGTTTATTTCCCTGTCCATCCAATTTCCCTTTTCCTACTTTTATTTATTGGACGGTCCTAAACCTGCTCTATTGCAACTTTTACAAGCATCAAGGGATACAATGAGCTGCTTTATTAAAGAACTGTTCCTTTATACAGCTGTGAGCAAAATAACGCATGGACTTTCATTTGTCTTGATTATTATTAGAATTCTTAGTATATAACGCCCTCAACCTCTCAGTTATTTCTTCCTAATACATTTCAAATGATTTCATCAAAAATTTTGCTTAAGAATAATAAAATATTATATCTGCAATTAACACAAAAATAGTCTTCTAAATTTATATATCTTCAAACTGCTAAATTTATTGATTCATTAGAATGACGGTTACTTACTATGAAGATTTTTCTCAGGTTTTATTCATTTTTGAAAACATATTTTTGCTATTTTTTTAATTATTCTAAACTATCTTATATTATCCTACATTATCCTCATAATGTAGATGCGTTCATAGACGTATTCATAACCAAAGCATTGTTGAGCGAAATGAAACACAGCTTTTTATTCGCCATGAAAATATCCTGGATGCTGTTCTGGTCGGAGGGTCTCTCTGTTATTCTACCCGAAAACGTATCTTATCTACAGGGACCGGGTTCCGGGTATAACAATACCAAAATATAAAGTCTTTTGATATAGTATAGAGAACAGTCAGATTTAACTAGACTCTTCAAAATTAATCACACACATTTACTTATTTTGATTTATTTTAAATTATTTTCAAGATTATAATTGAGGTTCTAAATGACATTATATTCTACTTCAACGTTCGACATTTTTGTAAAGTCTGAGTAACTGATTATTATAAAAGACTTATATTTTGTTTCCATTATAGTTTTTATGAGATTTGTGGTTGAAATATAACAGGAAAGTTTATGTACTCCATGTAGAGATCAAAAGCTGAGAATCAATTGAAGGGCGTTTTGCACGTTCAACATCGTTCCTATATTATAGAAGTTTCAACTGAAGCTGTTCAACTGAATTTCTAAAGCATTGCATGCATGCTCTAAAAGTTTTTCGACAACAAAAATATGACGGAAGTTGAAAAAATGCTATTTGCTGATAAGCATCCAGTTATGATTTAGCCAAAACATAAGGGGTAGAGTAAACATCGCTAATCCAATTGTTAGACGCCAAGATATTGTAGGCTCTCGAGGCTTCAGAATTCATAGAAATAATTTTCTATTTACGCGCTGCAGTACTTGCGAATGAAAAATTCTTTTTTATGAAAATATTCACATCAACCTGGAGGTTATATAAATCGGCTGCTTATTGATGGTATCAAGTGAAGACTGAAATGGTAAGAATAGGGAGAACTCGAACGATTGAGAGTATCATTGAATGTACAGAATGTTGAAACAGTTAACAATGAACCATTGTATCCTTCGTGCACGATTCATTGTGACTACATTGTGCGTAACGATTGTACGCGCCTTATAGTACACGTGCAATGTAGACAGGCAGTTAGCTGACAAGGTTAATCTTTAATTTCAGGCAAAATTTAACGGCCCGATGCAGTAACCAGGCAAGTGCACTTACCTGGTTTTTACCGTTTCCAATGGAAATATTATCCTTTATTACTTACTTTGTTTATGCAGCAGCTTATTTAAGCTAATTATCACTTACTTAAGCAAATTAATAATATTTTTTTCAGTGCATAACTTATACTTGAAATTTCTAGACAAAAAATGAAATTTCAGTGCATTTAATGAAATTTTTATTCTTTTACTTGCCTGGTTACTGCACGGGGCCACTCAATTGAACACGTTTTGGAAAGGGTATTTATGCGACTACTCGACACAGGGGGTCTAGGCTGAGCTCATCGACAAGCAGTCGACTGTCGACAAGTGTTGATGGTCACGTGGTTAATGACGCATTTGTCGATTCGAGCTAGCATGAACACGACTTGTCTACAGTGTCTACAGAGTCTACAGTGTACACTTGTCTACTTGTCTACAGAGTCTACAGTGTACAGACTCTACACCGTCGATTTTCGAGTGTAGACTTTGACCATCGACAACTGCCTACAATTCTGCCATTCTTGTCTACAATTCAAGAGCAGTCGACTATGCGCTTGGCGATCGTTATTTCAAAATTTAGCAACAGATTTCTTATTAAAATCATTTTTCCTTCGTTTCCGGCCTGCAGGCTAAATCCACATAGGACAAGAATACACATTTTCTAAAAATATTAACAAAAACTTGTTTAAAAATATTTACATCCATGAAGTACTCTCTTGTGCTACGAAACTTGAACTGTGAAAATAATAATAGAGTGTGTCTACAGGCATGTGTTTATGTATGTATTTATATGTATACATGGATAAATGAGTAAAATTATGTGTATATCAGTGTATATTATCTAGCCATACGTGTGCAAACTTGTGTTTAAATGCGTAATATGCCAATTTTCGACGGTTAGATTTTGTCGAGATCGACAGCTTGTCGATGAGTTCAGCCTAGACCCCCTGGTTCCAGTTAGTTCCTAATAATTGAAAAGCGCAAAGAGCATGGTCTCTCCGAGCATAACAGGGCCCGATGCAGCCTTTAATAATTTTCCCCTTCAAGGTTCCCCTTTGAGCTCCTTGGCCCCACTTTGAGCTCCATGGGTCCCGGGACAATGTTCCGGCTGAACCCGCCTCTCCTCAGGCCTGTTCGTAATGTTAATCAGAGGAACAAACAGCTTGCATCTCAGGGCGCAGTGAAATACGATCCAGAAACGATCCGTACCACTTCAACAGAAATCTAGCTAGGACGTTCTTAGAAAACCCACATACACAGGGCCACATGGCCAAAAAGTTTAAAATGCCAAAAAGAACTGGCATAAGGCAGGTGGTCATCGTCTGACAGATGGTAGTCACCCTAGAAGAGGGTTGGGTATACCTCGATGACCCCTATGAGCCGCGAGCTACTGATTACTGTCACACAAAAAAACAAAAAACGGGCTATCGGTCTTCATCAACCAATGCAAGGATAAGTTTACCAAAAGGTTATGGTTGCAGTTGCGTTTGAGCTCGTTCACCATAGGCCAAATTTAAAGATGGGCCTTAAGGACATTCATTTCACTGCAGATGATGCAGTGAAGTTGTCGTGAGGTCGTTGATCAAAAAAGACAGCGGAATTCTTCACCATTAAGAGAAATGTGTATCTGTAAATGGTGACTATATTTAAAAGTAAATGTAAGTTTCTGCAGCTAATAAAATGAACTTTCATTTGCGAGTTATGAGCGACTGTGCTTCGTATAAAAGAAGAAGAAGAGAATAATAATAGCTATCACCAGCCTTCGAATTCGATAAATTAATTAATTCAATATATAAAGACTGAATTCATTCAGAAAACTCTTTACAAAATCTTTCCAAATAAACATTATTACGATATATAAAAATATCACTGAAACTCTCTCTATGGCCATGATTTTATTTATTTGAATTACAAATTATAATAGGAATTGAACACACGCTGATTCACCTTGTATATGCTAATAGTCCCGTTTGGATTATATAATATACACTTTAATTAAGATTAAATTTAAAAGATTTAACACTTCAACAGATAAATAATCAAAACAAATGTTAAATCTCATATTAATCTCAACGTATGATTGTTATTTCTTTTTAACGTTCGCATATACTGAATTCACTATGATATATTAACTTAAAACCGGACGTGCCTGTTTTGAAAACTCTTAGGAACAGCTTGTTATTTTAGAGTTGAGAATTAACTAAATTCATTCGTTGTGGTTACAGGCTTATAAAAGACATGACCTATGTGGTTAACGACTTACTATATTACCTAGTTTATTTGGAGTGTCTCCTTCGGCAGCGGACACTTTCACTTATTCTGGACTCTTAATGTTCCCCGGGCAAACTACTATAACGAATCCAATGGCTTTAATGTCCTTGTATATTAAATCCCTGTATAATAAATCCTTGTTTGATAATCCTCAGTACTTACTTAAGCTCTAAGATATGTCCCAATATTAACAGTAAAGAACTGATGAATTAATATTATGCATGTTATCCTTAAAGTGAAAATTAACTTTGTTCACTCATTAAATAGTTATGCCAAATACTTTATGTCCTCAATTTTAATGAATCTTTTTAGCGTAAGGTAGGTATATTGACAGTTTTACTTTAAAAAATTATGATATCTCGGGTGCCAAAAATAACAAAAGTTTTTAAAATTTCTCAGGTAAGTTTATTTCATGTAAAACAAGGGCAAACTGCGTCACCTTAGGAGAGATATGAAGTAAAAGATTGATATTTACTTCGATGAAATGACTCTAAAAAAAGAATTATAAACAAACCCTGCAGAAACGTTCCCTACACTATTCCGTTCGATTGAAGGAACTCCTTTCGACAATAAACATCGCTGCTCTTTTGAAGACCTCTATGCCCTCTACGTCTTGGTGAGATTTGATTGAAGTGGTACGAATGGGAGAGGAGTCGACCTCCATTTTGATTAGATTTAAGTCCCCCGCAGCTCCGTTGCTGTTCCACTGCGAACGCATTCGTGTTCGTTCTTGGTTTGTATAATGAGTCCTCGGAGGCAACGGAGTTAACCTGTTGACATCCGATCCAAGACGATCTCATTCGAAACGATGTTGTTGTTTGGCAAAGACACTGAAATTCGTTCCAAGCTTATTTCAGTTTTTATATAAGTTTTATTAGTTTATTATCGAAAAAAAGCTTTGCCTTTAGAAATAATGAAAATATAATTTCGCCAAAGATTGCACTAGATTACACAATCGTCAAGTAGCCGTGGAAAATATGGGAAAAAAGACTAAACACTGAAAATATCTTTTAAAAGTTTCAGAAGTGAAATTTTCACCAAGATTGAAATAAACGAACAGTAAACAAGAGATGTGCTCTTTTTAAAATAGCTCCATACAAAATAATTAAAACTTGTACATTTACAGGGTGATTCAAACTAAAGTATCCTTATTCAGAGTCCTGTAGAGGGGTTAGAACGACAGGTGGACCGAACGACTTCATTATAGGAGAGTATGCTATTCGAGCATGGGGAAGAGATAATATTAACTGTCGTTCCCCAACCGACCACCAGAGCGAAATATGGGCTGCCAACAACTGCAGTGACCCTCATTTACATAACGGTATAAAAGAACGTGATTTTGATAGAAGATGCGCTTTATTGCTGAAATTGTTTATCTAAGCAACGAGAATGCTACCGCGACGCCACAAGAATTCTGGCGCCAGAGGTCATTGCATCGAAGTCTACTGACACCTTGTAGCCTGCGACGCAAGATTCAGCGTTTGGAGGCAACAGAAAGCTTTGGTGTTCGACTATTGCAAAATCCAATATCATTAAACATAATAACCATTATCCAAGCCATTTGAACATCAACAAACTATTTAAAAGAATATTTCTGATTCTATTGCATTTTAATTTTTATATAACTTATCTAGGAGAATATTAATTTTGTCTTCTAAAGTTTCATCTTTAGCCTGAAACGAAATATTCAATACAATATAAACCATATATTGAGAAAAATTACCTATTAAAACATCACCATAAACACACCGCAACTATAATGCCTTTTTTATTAACACAAAACGCAATATTTACCCTGAGATAGCATCCCAATAAGCATATAAGTTGGCAAGACGTTGAGCCTATAATTGGAGCCAACGTTGGCTGCAACAATTGGACCAACATTTTGTCATCATCTGTACCGCAGTTACTCAGCACTTTTTTACATTTAGCTAACATTTTGCCAATATTTTTTTTCTACATGCTTGTCAGTATTATGCCAACATTTTAAACAATATTGATAAATATTGTGGATTTTTAGCTGTTTTGGCGGAAACATTTTTTTTTTTTTTTTGACTAGCGACAGACATGTTGGCCCAAAGTAGACGGGCCGCCATTAGCGCGCCAACTGCCAACAATCTCCCAACGTGGTCAACAGTCCCAACAAATATCCAACGCATAAGGCTCACTGGGATAGAACATCCTTAATGGTTTAAATTTCCCTCCCTATTACACAATCATTTCTTCTATAATTCATGACAACCAATAGGGCATGGTACGGAAAGCTACTCAAAGTGTACACCATAAGCGCGCCGCCATCGAGGTTTAGAAGCACGAACGTCTAATAATTTTTCGCTTCACTGTTCCTTACAGCTTTGTGGTGGTTTTCATGATTTTTAAGCAGGTTTCACAAATTCCTTGCCGCGCGTCGTCCGCAGAGCAGGCGGACCCAGTTCAGCATCTTGAAGTTCCTGGGCGGCGTCAGGGGTAGCAGTGGCTCAACCATTCAGAAAAACTGAATTACATGTAAATTCTGAGAAGGCAAAGCAGGGTTTGTTTAAGGAAGAATTATTAGTGAGTCTCAGGGACCCCATGTGTTTCAATTATTGAGTCCTCACTAATTTATTTAGCGTCCTCTATCAATAAAAATTAACCAAACAAAAATATATTTATGAAATGAATTTATTGCTATATTTTATTTACAGATAAATTTATGCAAAGTTACAAAAGTGAATTTGTACAAAAACTCATTTTCGTCTTTTTTGTCCTCATTAAATAATTTAACAACTTTGGAAAACATTTCACCATTTGATCAGGAATACACCGGATGACTTTTAATAAAACTTAATCTGTCTAATGTGTCCTCACACATTTTGTTTCTAATGGGATTTTTAATCAAACTTTAAATTGAAAACCCTCTTTCACACGGAACAGATATAACTTGAATAGCGGAAGTGTTCAGGAAATCGCAATTTATGACTAATGAAGAAGCTATTGCTATTCATTAAATTTCGTGGTGGATGGTATTCACCTGTGATAAGAATGGAATCATTACGACTACTGTTCGGTGTGGCAGTCAACACAGGCATGTCATTCAGCAATATGATGTGAAATGTGATTATTTGCATGTACCTATTGACTGTACTATATAAGTGATGCCACCCAAAGCACTACCAATCCGTGCAGAGGAAGTGTGGAAGCTTCGCAAGTCCCTGTATGGACTAAAACAAATAGGCAGAGTATGGTACATAAAATTGTGTCAACTCCTCATTCGCCTGGAGTTCACGCCTTCACGAGCAGATGATAGCCTCTTCATCTACAACGACGGCAGATGTTCAATCCTCCTCGCCGTGTATGTGGATGACATCGTCGCTGCTACTAATGATATTCAACACCTAACTTCCCTAGTGGATATCTTTCGACGTGATATTGAGTTGGTGGATCTCGGAGATGTTCGTCACCTTCTGGGCATGTGAGTGAGCCGTGATGGTAACTCCATACAATTGTCTCAGGCCCACTACATCCAGCAAGTCTTCCAAAAGTACCAGCTGCAGAATGTCAAGCCCAGGAGCACTCTTCTCAACCCAAACGTAAATTCGGATGAAGCAGAAGAATCGCAACCAGCCGACCCAACTGTTTACCAATCTCTTTTGGGATCATTAATGTACGTAATGATTGTACGCTCCCGGATATAGCAAATGCAATTACGAGATTGTCGTCATACGCCAGATCTCCTACCAATTTGCATATGACGGCACTCAAAGGTGTGGCAGCTTATCTGGCAACTCCTGTGAAACGTCACTGACCTTCGTTCAATCGATCATTCCTTTGTGTGCATACCCTGATGCGAGCTGGAGCGTTACCCCACAATGTAAAGGATATTCTGGTGTTCTCATTAAGATGAGTCAAAACATGCTCAGTTGGTGTTCAAAGAAACAGCATCTTGTCGCCCTCAGCATTTGTGATGCCGAAGTGATTGCTATATCCGAGTGCATGAAGTCGTTCCGATGGTTATGGAACTGATTACTCAAGTCGGAAAGGGGGTGCATTGGGATCCAAAAGTAGAACGAGGCACATTCTAAGATTGCATAATTTTATCTCGCGCGAAATCGATCTCCAGAATGTGGTACTCACCTACTGCCCGTCCTCAGACATGCCGAAACGATATGATGTATTCACGAAGCCTTTACGTGCCACCGCATTATATAAGATTTGGGACCACTTGTCTTTGTCCCAGCGGGACAGTAAAGTCAATTAGTTCTTTTTTTTGTATGTATATATACAGGGTGGTCCATAAGTCTGTCCCCCCCTTTTATTTTTTGAACCGAAGCAGATATGTCAGTTTTGATGAATCCAATGAATAGGAAGTCTGTCCCCCCCTTCCAATTTGGTCCGATTTGGATGATTTTTTTTTTTGTTTTGTTTGTTTTTTTATGCTGAACAAGTTTGCGATTGGGTTTTTTTCTCTATCCCTTACGGTTTTTGAGATAAATTTTGAATGTGTCCTAATTTCCATATTTGGGATGATGAAAAGTGCACCATGGGATAGGCCACCCACAACTTCCTATTCATTGGATTCATCAAAATTGACATATCTGCTTCGGTTCAAAAAATAAAAGGGGGGGGGGACAGACTTATGGACCACCGTGTATATGTATAATTTTTTAATAGCCGAACTTGTTCGTTCTTTTTGTGCGCATTACATTAGGCGGGATGAAAGGGGTTCTAAACGCCCAGATGTATCTTTTATAGTACAATCTTTTTTGTAGTGCTTAATTAATGACTGAAAAGTTTCGGCATGACATTTCTAACTCTATTGACAATTTTTAAATATTTTTGACTAGTTTGTTGTAATCTACATATTATTCAAATATGTTACTGAGCTCAGTGTAACAGTCACGTGACTATTCATTTTCTAAGGTATACTAATAAACTAATAAACGCACTTATATTTTTTGTAAGTTAGTGTTCGCGCACAATTTACTTAGGTTATACAAAATTGTATGCATGACTTATCCATTCACTGCAACTTATTATTGCTTATATATCGTATGTGTTTATATCAAACATGTAAGCGCAGTAAATGCAGAGATCTCACCAGACTAAATACTTAAGGAATTTTCTTTTACTCTGCTCCCAAGCTAATTACAGGGGGATTTGTTCGGGAAATCGCAATTTATGGCTAATGAAGAAACTATTGCCATTCATTAAATCTCGTGGTGGATAGTAAATTATTTTTTTTTTATTATTTCAAAATGTTGTTTTTTATAGATAATTTGTATTTAGATTTAAAGGTAAACTCCACGGAAAAAATCAATTTTTTTTGCATCATAACATTAAACGAGGTTAATAGAGTGTATATCATTCAAAATTTTTCGATTTTTCCTAATACTTTATTAAGAAAAATGCCTCGGAAAATTGAAAATTTGCATGGGATCTTCCATTCCTTCTTCACAGAACACGGCGGAACAAGCTGTCATTTCCTGCCGCGAGAACCTCGGGGAATTTCGTCGCCGAGATTCTAGTCGCTTAGAACGATTCTACATATCGTAAGATTTTACTAACATGTTTTATGTCGGAATGCCTTCAATGTCTGTTTGGATGTGTAAATAGACAGTCTGATAGAAATTTCACGTTTCATAGATTTCCAGAATCAGAATCGATTAAAAATCAGTGGATTAGTTTTTGACAGCGAGGGAACTGGTATCCAACTCCAAACAGCATCGTGTGCTCATTTTGAAGCGTCTTGCTTTGTCTACGCATCCGCCGTTTTAAACTCAGTATCAATTCAAACAAGAAATTCGCTGAAACTAGATCACGTATAAGGTGGAACTAGATGCTCTTCCAACTCTAAACGGGCCTGGCGTTCTTCAAGAACAACGACCGCAACAGCACTCGTTAAACGCCGAAGGAATGAGGAGGTAAGCCTATCTACCTTCTATGTAAGGCACACGCCGCCCTAATGTGCACACGCCGACGCGGCCAGCAGAAGATCCCGTTTCACGGTTTAATGCATAGGTCTGTATATCGCAGAAGTTGCAGTAGCATTTAATTCTGCTAACGGCCCTTATATATCGCTGTCACTGTTATCAAAATCGCAGTCGTCACTATCGGTCTGCTTGTTTCATATTCAAAGTCCATTGCGATGTCCAACTGACAACTAACCGATAGCGTCCAAATGTTTGACGTCACGAATTCGAAACTCCTTCGCACTTCTCGGCAACTTGTGACGTAACAGTTGCCAAAACATGGCGCCAGTGTCTATCGCAGGGGGAGGGAAAAAATTAGTTTTTTTATATATTTTGTCAATTTTAAGTATGAATTGAAAATTTTTATACATGCTACGTTGTTTAAATAACTTTAAATGACTTTCATCTTTCATTTTAAACAAAGTTGTTTTAAGTGTGGAGTTTACCTTTAAGTAATTCATTGTTGTGGTCCGTGGACCATTGTTGTCGTAAATTCTTTTTCGAACTCGCGTGAAGCGAGCTCTTGCCCCGTGCGGCGATTTTCCCTCGCAACTAATTAACTCGGTCGCGAGATGTTATACTGTCTGATTGCTGATAAAATTATTGCGTAATTAGTGTTCTTTTTTATTCTAGAACTGTCTTCATCTTCTCCTTGCCGCTGCCATCTCTCTTCTCCTATGCAGCCATGGTGGCCACTCGTTTTGCCAGTATTTCTTCCTCCTTGCTCCAGCCTTGATTGTACCTCCGTAATTCCAAGTACGAGTCACCATGCGTGCCAATGTTTATTTCGACCCGTCGCTCGTTTTTTCAATCACCATGTTTAGACCTGGCCACGAAGCCTGTCCGTTTGGACGGTACAGCCTCTGCTATCTTTCTCCATACCCGAATATTTCATCCGCAGAACCATGCATCTAAGCTGTTGAGTTAACGAGACGCCACAGCTGTACTACCGCTCCACTGAATAATTAATTCATTTTATTTTGTACTAACACTTGTGCGAAACACTGTGAGTACTTAAATTCATATTTTTTTGTGTATAATTTTTAATTTCTATCATTGTTAACCATGGGACATCTTTGTGTTCTAGTTTCTTTTTACTGTCATTAATAAAAAAAATTTATAATTTCTATGCAAAGTGTTTGTTGACTCATTATTAGCCAAATATCCACTTTTAACTCCAGCCTCATCAGGAAACTTTACACGTTGCAAAGTGATTTTTTTTCTTTGTTCGTTATAACACCAAAATTTGTGGAAACTATACACTTCATTGACTGTGTTTCATTGTCAAATTGCAACCACGAATATTATTTCATCCAATCTCTCTTTCGTCGTCGGTACTTCTTCTTACCTCTCTTTCATTTGCACTAGTTCCCTCTAGACCGTCCTCAGTAGAAATGGAATCATGTTCATTAACATTTTCTTCAATACTTTCAATGGCCATTGAATTATTACTAGGTATTTGATTACTTTTCTTTTAAATAAGATCAGTCATTATTCTAGGCCTCTTACACGCCGTGCTGTCGGCAGTTTCACTTTCACCACACTGAAGAGAAAACACTTTCTCTTGACGGTGCTTTCACTCTGCAACTGCTTTACTTTCACGTCCTTGGGTATGATTCAAACGGATATGATGCGTCTTGTCCAAGTTACGTTTTAGCCAATTAATTCTTTAAATTCGCACCAATCATAGGGAATTTTACAATCTAACTTGACCAGACAAGAAATCTACGAAATAAATTTAGCGCCTTCCGGGACGCTTAAAAATTTCAAAATGTCGTCCACTTGATCAGTATTAACGTAATTTACGCTGAATTTAGCGTTAACGGCTTCCCTGCAAAAGCACGTACCACGCGCAGACATTGTATGAGAGTCAGGGGCCGTTTGAACCTGCACGTTGATCGACTCCATTTCAGTCGAGAATATAACGAACACGGCAAGCGGGCGATTAATGGCGGACAACCAAGGAGTTGTTGTTGTGACTTGTGATGACGTCATAACCAACCGGATTGCAGTAGCAGATGCATACTCCTGCCGCTTTTTTTTTTTCGTGAAACGTGAAGCGTTTGAGGTTATCACAACTATCTGCCGCTTTTGGAAGCGGATCCGTGTGGTTCGGTGAAACCCGTTTTAATGGAAGGTTCTGTGATGGAATTGCTGACTACTGCAATTTCTTCCATGGCCTATACACGAAAAATACCTACATAAACTATGACATTTCACGGGATATGTTAAATAAAATATGATATTTTGTTGCTGTTACGGTAGTCATTATGCACATTTCACCATGTAATATAAACAATGTTTTGTTTTGATGCTGCATTGCACAAAACGAGTGTAATACACATCATTCAGATTATCAGACATCATTCACATAATTTGAAGCTCAAAATCTTATGTTAAATATTTTACAATATTACATATTAATTATGACTAGGATCGTGAATCTAAGGTCTCATATAATGAATTTCACCTAAAATTAGAAGTGATCACCAATGATATACTGTATCAAATTATTTTAAATTTTTTCCTTAATATTTCTAAAAAGTTTATCATCACTTTTTTTTTTTTTTAGCTAAATTCATGACAAAGGTTAAAAATTCTTAAAATTAGTTTTACAGATTATTTAACTAATTGTGGTGTAATCATCAGGTGTGAAATGATCACTGTATACTTTCGAGGAAATTTTTTATCGTTCCGTATCTTTATAATCCATTCCTGGGCAAAAATTAAGCATAAACTGTTAACAATCAAAAAGGGACGGAACCTCTAATCCACTAGGAAAATGACGAGTTGACTTTTGTCTCTCATCGTTGAAGATAGCTACTTGGTAGCCGAAATAAATATCCGGTATGTCAAATCTTTCAATGCTAAGATATGGCATGTAATATATCAAACCACTTCGTAACAACGTGCTATGAATGAATATAACGAGTAAATAATGTTAGTGGGAATTGGTTGCATGTGCCCTAATGGTACAATATAGTATTGTCAGAACTTTCAATGCTAAGATATGGCGTGTAATTTGTCAACCAACTCATTACGAGTTGTTAGATCTATTGTTATCCATAGCTTATTTGTATCGAGAGCATAATGCTGTTAGACTTAATGTTATCTAAAACTCACTACTGTTATACATATTGCTAATTATTAGTAGTTAATCGCTTGCTTCAATAGTAGACGATAACGTAGAAACACTTTAGTAATTTAATATGAAAAAATAATAGATGCTTACACACAACGCTTCAGCAACTGAGGCTCACTTCGTTAACATTATGTAGGAATTCTTACAAATTAGAGAACTTTTACTTTTTTTAAATGTATGAAGAATAATTCCCTCTCCATTTACCTTTCAGTTCTTCAAGTTTATTCGTTTAAATTCTCTCTATACATGAGCTTACTTAAATAGTAATTTACAATTTAGTTTTCATATTTATTTATTTTCTCTTAAGTGTTTTAAAATGTATCAATATATCAATGTACGATGCTATAACATGAAAATGTGCTATCT
Organism: Rhysida immarginata; assembly: GCA_023313115.1. Classification (NCBI taxonomy): domain Eukaryota; kingdom Metazoa; phylum Arthropoda; class Chilopoda; order Scolopendromorpha; family Scolopendridae; genus Rhysida; species Rhysida immarginata. The sequence goes on from JAHWFO010006271.1 coordinate 2,823,241, forward strand.
TTATCCGCTTTGGCGGTAAAATCATTCTTGTTTGTTTGTTTTTTTAAACACAGAAAATATCAATACTATCTGACACAACTATCTGAGTTCTAGTTTTGACCGTGGGTTAAAACAGTTAACACATTGGCCATTTGAAATTCTATTACTACTACGAGGGGCGATTGATAAATAAGGTCTCCATGGCTGTAACTTTTTTATTTGTTAACCGATTTTCAAAATTCTTTATGTATCTTATACTCACATTTGTCCTCTATGTTATGCACTATTCACTTTTTGACATTGTCCCCATACCTTTCCACCCATTGCGCCAACGCGTGACTAGTTGGGTGAACCCGTCGGAGAAGAATTCCGGTGTTGAATCCCGGAGTTACAGATTTTTTAAAAAAATTACTTTTCTCAAAAATTTTTACTTGTTTGTTACGTCCTTATTGTCCCGAGCCCTTCATAGGTTTTATTCAAGTAGAAATCAGTAATTCTAGACCAATGAAGCACGGAGTTTATTGGTAAACATTTAATCTATTTAATTTGTTTCCATTAGCAAAATAGGGTTTTCAAAAAGAAGGTTGTTGTGAAAGACTCGATGACTATCTATTTATGACAACATGAAAGTGCTGCCAATTAAAATTACTCTGCTCTACAGATATTGCTGAGATATAGCAATTCTATTAGTTTCTTGTTCCTGCACCTTTTCATTTACTTTTTCCGTGAAAAGAGGAATAAAGAAGAATAAATCTTTAAAAATGACTTGCCTGAGTAACAACTCTTCATATCTAATTACCCTAATATAACGGAAAGGACTGCTTTGAAAATGCCAATTTGGAAGTTTTACGTCATTGATATAAATAGCTTTACCTTTTGGATTCATTCATTTTCTTTTCTATAGATTTGCACCGAAAACGCATTATAAAAACAAAATGGACCATTATCTTCATTTCAAAAATTGCTAGCTTTTATCTCGTACATATATATATTATTAATTAAAAATTCAATATCTTTTAGTGTATGTATTATTTGTACAATAAATATAGGAAGTCAGCACGGGAAATATATTTTAAGCTTTTTAGCATATTTTCTATTTATAAAAATGTGCTTATGTGATCGGATTGTCCAGCTGTCCGTAGACAATCCCACAATTCATAGTGTTGCAAAAGAAATAGTGCATGTATTGAGTTGCTGGAAGACACGAATTATCCTCGCATTCGGGAAAACACATGTTGAGAACATACTTGGATTCGTCTCTAAACGTTAATGAGATGGTGCGCGTGCAGGATGCACGTGTTTGATGATTATTAAAAGGGCAGTTTAGTCTCTAAATCAAGAGAATTTTTTTATTCTTAGGGAGCTTAGTATTTATTACAATAACTTGAAAACGAATTAACTTTTTCAAAGTCTGTTTTCACCAATCCATTAATACGGGGACAAAACACGAACAAGTACGAACGTGAGAGAGCCGGAATAAGTACGTACTATAATAACACGTGCTTTAATGGTACCATTATGATACCCCCTTAAAATCTTCCTATAACCAGATATGGCATGTAATATATCAAACAAATCGTCACAACTATCATGAACGAATATATAAGAGTAAGTAGTGATAGCAGGTATTGGTCTAATGGAACGTGTACGTGCAAGGATGTCTCATGAATGAATATAACGCGTAAATAATGTTGGTGTAAAATATTTAGTAGTACGTGTTTTAATGGTATCAAATGGAACTTTCAATGCTAAGATATGGCATGTAATATATCAAACAACTCATAAAAACGTGCCATGAGTAAACATAACGAGTAAATAATGATAATGGTTATTGGATTAGTAGCACGTGCCATGAGTAAACATAACGAGTAAATAATGATAATGGTTATTGGATTAGTAGCACGTGCCCTAATGTTGTCATATGATATCATATGGTAACATTGGAACTTTCGATGCTAAGATATGGCATGTAATATATCAAACTACTGGTAAGAACGTGCCATGAGTGAATATAACGAGTAAATATGATAATGGCTATTGGTTTAGTAGCACGTGCCCTAATGGTGTCATATGATACCACATGGCACCATTGGAACTTTCAATGTTAAGATATGGCATGTAATATATCATACAACTCGTAAGAACGTGCCATGAGTAAATATAACGAATAAATAATGATAATGGTTATTGGATTAGTAGCACGTGCTATATGATGCCATATGGTACCATTGGAACTTTCAATGCTAAGATCTGGCATGTAATATATCAAACACTCGCAACAACGTGCCGTGAGTGTATATAACGAGTAAATAATGATCGTGGTTATTGGTTAAGTAGCACGTGCCCTAATGGTACAATATAGTATTGTTAGAACTTTCAATGCTAAGATCTGGCGTGTAATATATCAACCAACTCATTACGAGTGGTTAGATCTATTGCTATCCATAGCTTATTTGTATCAAGAGCTTTAATGCTATTAGGCTTAATGTTATCTCAAACTCACTACTGTTATACATATTGCTAATTAATAATAGTTAATCGTTTGCTTCAATAGTAGACGATAACGTAAAAACACTTTAGTAATTTTAATATGAAAAAATAATAGATGCTTACATACAACGCTTCAGCAATCGAGGCTCACTTCGTTTAACATTATGTGGGAATTCTTACAAATTAAAGAACTTTTATTTTTTAAAATGTATGAGGAATAACTCCTTCTTCATTTACATTTCATTTCTTCAAGTTTATTCTTTTAAATTCTCTCTATACATTAGCTTATTTAAATAGTAATTTACAATTTAGTTTTCATGTTTATTTATTTTCTCTTAAGTGCTTTAAAATGTTGATTAAGTCAATATATCCTATTACGAAGCTATAACATAAAAATATGTACATTTTATCCGCTTTGGCGGTAAAATCATTCTTGTTTTAACTTGCCCACGTGCTTATGTGCTGACGCTCATACTCCGAAATTTAATAGTGCAAATAAATTAAGGAGCCCAAAACTAAAAAGAATAAAGTTTATTTTCGTACATATCTTTAATTAAATTTGCTTTTTTAAAGTAGAAGGGTCGCGTTTATTTAAGAAATAAATTTTTCTTTTATATTGTGTTGATGCAGTCCTAAGAATTTTCTCCTTGCTCATTATAAAAACAAGTCTCTTGTACATATTCGTTTTATTTGGTTTTTATAAACTGTGCTTTTTGTTAGGGTTAAGTTAATAGCTTTAATTAGTTTTAATCGTTTATATTCAGCTATAAAAATAATTTTAGTTTTGCATGCTTTAAATTTTTTACTTTTTTACTAGCTATTCACTTATTAAGGAAGAGAGATACAGTATGTCATTATCTATAAATTACTTATTAGGACCGATAGATACTTATGTTTTCACAATGTTCGTCCGTCCGTCTGTCTGTTGGTGCTCTAGCGTTTGAACGCTTCCGAATTTTCGATTTCCGTTTTCGCCATTCGACAACTTAGGGAAAACGAAACACTGTGTTCGTTGGTGGAAAAAATCGGGGAACTACTTCCGGTTCAAAAGGTCGAAAATAATATAGGGGACCAAGTTTTTCACTATACAATTTCATGGTGAACCGTGGCAGAACTGCCAAATGCTGTTCTCTCTTTGGCATTCCCTACCTAAAGCAGAGAAAAGGCTTGTGAATTAAGTGAAAACACGTGATGCTCTTCCTTGATGGTCAATATCAGTCAGAACTGGTTCAAGGGTATGTGGTTTAGTGGTATCATTATGGTCCACTGGAAAGTTTCAATGCTAAGATAAGGCATGTATTATATCAAACTGCTTGAAATAAATGTCATGATTGAATATTAACGTAAAATTAATGACAGTCGAAATAGGTTCAATGGTATGTTGTTTCATGAAACCAGTATGGTTCAGAGGAAACTTTCAAAACTCAGATTTGGCATTTATTATATCAAACAACTTGGAATGATGTGTAATGAATGAATATATCCTAAAATTAATGATAGTCCAAATTGGTTCAATGGTAAGTGTTTAATGGAACCATTATCGTCCATTCGATACTTTCAATGCTAAAATATGGCATGTAATATATCAAACAACGTGGAATGACGTGTTATGAATGAATGCATGATTTGAAATTGGTTCCATGATTCGTGTTTTAATCATACCATTATGAAACCATTGGAAACTTTCAATGCTAAGATATAGCATGTAAGTACTTACGCTTTATATTATCAATAGTTAGTTTTTGTTACGCAAATTTTAACAGTGGCTTGTAGCTAAGCATTCCTTCAATGGTACATGCTCACGTAGAAAAGCGTTGGCAATAGTTTATGAAGAAAGAATTGACCTCTACACAGAACGCTTAAACAATTAACGCTTATTTCATTAAATAGGAATGCTTACAAATTAAAGAATTCGTTTATGTTTAATCTATAGAGAATTGCTACTTTCTCCATTTAACTTTTCAGGTATTTTTATTGCGTTTGAACTATACATTTCCCTTAGAAGTATGCCTTGCTTAGCAACCAGAGGCATCCTTAGCAACTTCATCTAATTTTTAACAACGAAAGGCTTCTTTAGAAATCAAATGCTTTCCTTTTCGTTCTCGAATGCTTTAAAATTCTATCGGTCCTGGGCATTTCGGTTGCCTGACTTGTTAGATTTTGAAATCAATTCACTTATTGAACATTTAACCCCTGAATAAATTATTGTTATTGCTTCTAATAAATCGTTTGAGTCCCTCTTTCTGACCTCGCCTCCCTTAGTCCGAACTTGATACGGATGAAACTCTATGTGAGGTTATTAGTAACGATTAAACACCTAATTGGCTAATATTTAAAATCTCCGCCTAGCCAGCGGTGGCGCAGTACGACTGTATCTTACCTTTATCTGTATCGGTATCGAACCGGAACCTTACATAAATGGCTCAGTCGACATGGGTTTCCGATTGTGACCTTACATAAAATGGCGCAGTTATGAAAGGATTAATCTGGCGCCGGATGTGGACCTTACAGCGGTGTCTTACGGAGGAACACAAAGGTCTGAGAAAAAACCTTTCTTCTGAGTTGCTGCAACGTTTTGAAGTTTTCTTGTCCCGGATTGTGACAGCTGATGAAACCTGGGTGCACCATTTTGAGCCCGAAACAAAACGACAATCGATGGAATGGCGTCATCCGCACTCTCCGCAGAAGAAAAATTTCAAAGCAACTGCTTCTGCTGGTAATGTCATGATCGTTGTGTTTTGGAACTGTGATGGTGTCATACTCATCGATGTGATGCCGAGAGACAGCACCATTAATTCTGAGGCATATGTGAACACATTATCTAAACTCAAGAAGCGTTTCCAGCGACTTGGACGCCATAACAACCCAGATGATTGTTTGCTTCAGCACGATAACGCTCGCCCTTACACGCTCGCCCACGAAACATCACGAAAACAGGGTTGGACAGTTACCCCATCCACCCTACAGCCCTGACCTAGCGCCCTCAGACTTCCATTGTTTGGGCCATTGAAGAATGTCATTTGTGGAAGACATTTTAAGGATGACGAAGAGGTGATTTGCACAGAACAAGGACTGGTACAGAACAAGGACTGGTACCGACAAAGCATACACGCCCTTGTCTCGCTGGAGGAAGGCCATAGAACAGGACGGAGATTATGTGGAAAAATAGGAAGTGTAGAAGGAACATCATTCTTTCGCGTGTATAAGTTTCATTTTGTTCAATAAATTATTGTTGAAGAAAAAAATTGTGGTACATTACTTTTTGGGCTACCTTCGTATTGAACATAGAAATTTAAGATTGATTTTATATAACATAGGTAATCATAATTTTTTTATACAAACCAAATTATAGGTGCTCATTATGTCCACCTTTGGATGTACCGCATATATCTATACGGTAGTCAAATTCGTCCCCAAATTTAGCAAGCATGTCTGCATCCACTGCTTCCACGGCTGTTGTTTTGCGTTTCTTCAGTTCGGGTAATGTAGCTTGAAGGGAAATGTTGGCACATAAACAGAGCCATCGAATCGGTTTCTAACTTTGAGAAGAGCCAGTTTTCAAGCATATCGAGATATGTGATATCCGTAACAGTGGCCCTCTATGAAAAAAAGGACCATACACCTTTTTCCGATAAATAGCACAAAACACATTAAGTTTTGACGCTAGTTGTCGGCAACTGCGTGAAACACGAGATTTCCCTATTTCTACCTATACATTGTTCTATCAAAACGGATTAAAGGCAGAATATTTATGAATTTTTTAAATCGGATGATTCCCTGTACTTCGTATGCTCTTAGGACTGAACGATGGAAAGCTGCTATTTAATGTGCGTAGCAGTGGTTGGTTATATTTGGAACTTATAAAGGATGAAATAAAATTTGGCTTGTGAAATATGTCAAAAGAGAAATTATTATTTTCGTTATAATTTAAGAAGTCTAATTATGATAGTGAAATTTTTCTCTCTCTCCAAAGTGAAGTTAATCTTTGAGCACAGTTGATTCAAGTTTGTTAAGAATTGATTTCGGTATCGTTTTTATGGTTATCAAATAAACTGAATACATCCTCCACATAGAGATGTGGTGAACGTGATAAATAAGTACTCATAGTTCATTAAACATTCTTTAGTTTTTCTAATAAGTCTTGGTAAAGGGTCTTTTCTCTTAATTTGTAAGTACTTATTTAAGGACAAATGTATTCTAAATCTTGTACCCTGTAACTTACCTTTATCACACCCATAAGCAAGAAAGGAAAATAAGACCTACAGTAGACTACATCAGTTCCCCCATTGGTCTATTAGCGAAATTCCTATCAAACATGGTTAATCAATTAAAACTAGCAAGTCAGCACTTTTCTTTCAAAAAAAGATAGGAATTAACTAATGAATTATCAGGACAAAATATAAAAAGTAATCTAGAATAGGTCTATATGATGTATAATCTCTATATTCAAGTTTCCCCCTTAAAAATCTGTTCCCACAGCATTAAAAGACTGTTCAATTGACAATCAGCTCCCAGCAAACGTCATTACAAACATAAACACTATCACCAACTAATTCTGTTATAAAAATATCTTTAGTTTTCACAACATATATTATAAAATAACGATAAAACACTTATCGGATTGTTTAAGTCCCTTTCTAGAAAATTATTATATCAGAATACTTGAAAACCAAACTTTACACACATTTAGATACTTTCCGGAAACTTGGAGTCCGTACGTGGATGATGTATTCACTTTAGTTGATAACCCTCAACAAGACCTTAATCAATTCTTATCAGACTTAAATTATTTGTGCCAAATATTAAAGGGAGACTCCAGCAATAATTGAAGTACAGAGGGTGTTAGGGATCTGTGGTAATAAATTACAGTTGGCCAGAAAAGGTGGAAAACTTCATCGCTGCTATTTATCTGCTTCGCAGATTCCACTGCAGGAGGTTGGAACATAGAACACTAAGATCAATTCGTAATCACTGCTCTCGACACGCTTTTCAAAGACACTCTACTGTTCGCGGTGGTCTCTTTACGAGGGCCCGTTTTAGTAGCCCAAAACTACAAAAATCCATAGGCGATACGTTCGGCGCCTTGACGGGTATGTCGCTGAATGGAATGGAACAGGCGAATTGACGCCTTGTCTTGGTGCAGTCATACCTTGTTTACCTCTGTACCGTAGAAACTGGGGATGTCACGAGTAAATATGGGGGTTAGAACGTTATTCTGTTAGTACATGGCATTAACTTTGGCCTTTGACTCAACTCTACGTAAAATTAACTTACCATTGTAGCTGTATCCCGCGAAAATCATGAAGCCTCTTGAAAATGTTTCCTTGCATTCACGGTACCATTTTCTGAAGTCCTTAGAATTTTTTAGGCGTAAAAAATGGCTCGACTCTTGTTGCAGTAGCTTAAATAAACATACGCCTCATCTAGTGTGAACACGTATTTCTACTTTTCATCCGCCAGGTATCATTCATAAAATTTACGGCAGTTGGTCCGTCGCTCTTGAACGTGGCGCGACAACAACTTTTAAAAGTGGCTCTTGTGTAGTCGATTCTCCAGTTGTAAATCACGATGGATAATTGTGTTTACCGTGTTCACAGAAGTCCTGCGCAATGGCCTGTTGTGTTGGCGGGTTATATCCAGTTACTTTAGGCCGAACTTTCCAGACGACGTCAGGGATACGGCTAGTGGATAGTCTCGGATTGGCCTGCTTTTTACCCTCAGAAATGGCGCCGTTTCTGGTTTTGCCAATGTTATTTAGTACACTTGATATTCCTTTCTTGGAAACTAGGAAGCCTCGCTTCTTACATGCTTTCATAATTTCGGAAGAGCTGAATTTGACGTCGAAAAAGGCTTCCCAATACCTCTCAATTTTCGGTGCATGACTTAATGTGTTTACCTCGCTGTTCGAATACTAACTATTTTAATTCCCGCCCTAATAATGCTCCACGTGATAGCTCACGTGAAATGAACGCGCGTGCCACATTTAAATATGCTAATTGTTATCATAGATCCCTAACAACCTTCAGTATGGTTAGATATCTTTAAATTATGTTGCTAATTCATAATATGGTCAAATTTTTCCAAATATTTGTTAGTTTGTCACGGAATTTTGAAGCAAATTCGGAGAATAGGAAAAATTCCGCGTCAAGGATATTTACTAATAGCAGCTGGAAATTAGAAGGAAAAGGCCTCACCCCGAGAAGAGAGAATGGAGCGGTCGAGAGGTTCGCGAGAAAAACGAGACCGAACCACGAGAGGAGAAGGGGAGCACGAGAAAAGTCAGAAGGAAATTGGTTGCGATACCGAGAGGACGAAGCAGAAATTGCGTTCGGCGGTAAGCTAACGAGGAAGGCTGATAATAATGCATTATAATAGTAGAAAATTGTTCACTAAACTGGAACTATTTGTGCATAACTCCATGGTACAAGGAGTGTTTCCGTTCAGCATAATCGCCTACCAGGAAACAGGGGTAGGAGGATTTTTGACGGCAGGCTAATTACGAAAAGGAAATTCTTAAGGGGTTTTCTTTTATTGTCCCGGCGGAAGTTTTCTTAGTGTTGTTGAATCTAGAATGGCCAAATTGCATAATTGAAGCACTAGCTGCAATTATTTCCGCTGGAAGAGACAAGCGTTGTCTAGCTATTGCGCTAGGAAGGAGAATTGGGATTTCTCGTTATTTTATTGTAGTTCGTCGAGAGGATTTTCTCCGTTACGATTTCTGCTAAGATAAGAGGGCCAATTGCATAATTGTAGAGCCCTAATTAAGCAATTAATTTTATTTCAAGTGGTAACTGAAGTTAATAAGAGGTTTGCTCTTACCTAGTGGAATATATAGTTTATATGTGCGCCCGGATTACTTACTGTGGGCGTAGATGTAATTTTCGTTTAAAGAAACGAAATTTCAAGTGGATGGAATTTTATGAACTTTATTTAGTACCTTAAATTAGAGTGTGCTAATTTGCATGCGGTTTGCGTTGAGTTATATTATTTATTGATATTCTTTATTATTTTTCCCTTTCCCGGAGTTTCGAGGAGGGCCTGGATGGACTTCAGCGGCCGTGGGCTTACGACGTGGTCTTCGAGGAGGACAGCGAGCAACGGCAGGAGGATTCGAATCCGGATTTGGTTCCGGTACCCTGCAAGATTAAGCATCGGCATCCACTTAGTCAAGCAAGCCAACGAAGCGTCATGTATAAGTTGTATCAGTTTGTTGATTTATTGTTGAAAATTTGAGAGATAGCGGAGTTTATGCTACTTACCTGTAATTATTTATTGAACTCAAATTATTTCTCGAAAGACGGAAGTATATTGTGGAAAAAAAAAAATGGACAACTACGAGTCGAACTCGCGTGGAGAGGGTTCCGTACGGTGAATGTTATCTACCATGTCTTTTTTTTAAATCTGACACAAATTTGTAAAAAAATAATGTATGGTACCGGATTGTAGAGGGAAATTGCTGAATATATTGCCTATTGCTGAATTCTGTCTTGTCGTATATTCTTGAATACGTGGGTGGAGTAAGACCGAGTGACAAAAGGTATTCTGATATTTCATTTTTTGATTTGTCCTTAAAATTAATATTGAAGTCTCCTGCTATAATAATCTTTTCGTGTGCACTGATAGCATTCTTAATGCATTCGACAGCAATTTTCGGAAGGCATTTTGGTGATTTATATACGGTTAAGAATTGAACACCAAATGCTTTGAATTGGAGGCATTCATAATGCCCACCCCCTGGACTATCTATAAATAAAACCTGAAGAATTGACCGACCGACCGACTTTGCGAATAGAGTAACGATTTTTTTAATTAACATCGTTCTGGCAATGCAGTATCACACATTCGCAACTGGTTTTTATTAAAATTTAAATAAAAAATTTAATTTAAGAATTTAAAATAGCTAAAATTACTTATTTAGGATTTCAATTTGATTTTCCTACTGTATTTAGTCTAGCGCGAATTCTTTTTAATGATAATAGATATATTAAAAAAGCTAGCTAACGTTGGCTGCGAGTATAAAAAAATATGCCATCAGTATTTTCTCGGAATTTAACAATCAATTTAACAATCAAATGCCCGGCACTATGGACACGGGCATGGAGCAGGAGAAGTTAGCATTTTATATATAAGATGATTATTGAAAAACAACTCATTTACTTTATATTTCTTTTATTCCTAATGTATTTACGTTCATTATATTTATATTTTTTAATTTCTAATTTTGAAATTTTGAACAAAACAGTTTGTTTCAGGAATAGCTGAAGATACTGATCGATAGCACAATATTGAGAGATTTACCATGTTATTTTAAGATCATAGACTTCTTATAGGTTTTCCTGTAATCTATAAGCAAAGAACTATTTTCTTTATTTTTTTCGAAATTTTAGGCTCAGTAGTTTCGGAGATAAGGGGGGGAATGGTCAATTTTCATTATTTTTTCTTAAATAACTTTAAAACTATTTATTTTAAAATTATAAAAAAAATATATTTGAGACCCTCACAATAAGCCCTTTCGTTTGATATATCACACGATACAGTTTGCAAATTTATTTTTTTTTATTTTCTAATTTGCCCCCCAAAAGTGACCCCCATATTCAAAATTCATTTATTTACGTTACACGTTCGTTTTTGGGTTACAGAAATACATATGTGTACCAAATTTCAACTTATTCGATGTAGATTCGGAGTAAATTGGCTGTGACATCGGGACAGACAGACACAGGAGTGATCCTATAAGGGTTCCGTTTTTCATTCGGACGTACGGAACCCTAAAAAGAAAGAGAAAGGAATTTAATTCACTTGTGCTTTCTCTAAGATTTCTTCTATTTAATAAACTTTATATTTATATTTTACACACCTGCTCTGTATTTTACTTATTTTTACGCTTCCACGTTACATAGTTATTAATAAAAACACAAAATATAATGAATTTTATTGCTCGCGGAGGTAATTTCTTACATGGTCTGTGACGTTTTATACAGGCGCAGCAGGATACATAGGAGAGAAGCAGCACTATATTCAGACTGGAATCCATAGAAATTCAATGGTATTCAGCGCAATGACACCACTACAAATATAATGTACCAAGAAATTTCATCTATATTTTTGTTGGTGCTTATGTTTTCTTCATCGGTGAGAGGGGTATCAGACTCGTGTTCAAACATGTATGGTTGTATCAAACTATTTTCCTCCATTGTTTAAATTTTTATACTGCTTTTCGATGGTGAGTAGACCGCTTAGGTTGAACGCATCCTCACGTGGCATCACCGAATCAAAGAGTGCCTAATAATTTTCAGTTTTTAGAGATTGTTATTGATCTAATATCGAAACAAATTATATCTTTCAGACACCCTTTAAGACTGCTAAATTTTAGACAATTCATATTTGACTGGAATTTGGCTGGCGTTTTTCTTTAACTTCTGTGTGCAGAGAAGAGAAACCGAGCCGTACCATTAGACCTCTTAATTTATAAAGAATATAATTGCCTCTTTTTTGATAAATTTCGCAAACCAAATTTTATTCCGTCCTTTATAAGCTTCAAATCTAACCCCTACTATACACAAAATAAAACCCTTCCATCAGTCAGTCTTAAGAGCACACAAACTAAATCTTACCAAAAAAAAAATATATTTTAAAAAATCAAAAAATTTGCTAAATTAAATGGCTGTGATCCCAATATAAAAGATAAATTAATTAAAAATGTTAATTTAAGATAATGTTAATGTAAAAATTAAGATAATCAATACCGTCATTCTCAGACGCAAAAAAAGGAAAATAAAAATTATATTTCCCTCCGCAAAACGTTGGATTCTCAATAGAATACAAAAACACCAACAACTTTAAAAAAACTTTTAGGCAATGTAAAAAACAAGTTGAAAATTGAAAGCAAATGCAAATCTGGTATATACGAATTAATCTGGAACTCTTGTAAAAGCTCCTCCTTAGGCCAAAGTAAAAGAAAAATAAACATTAGAATTAAAGAGCACCTTGCATATATTAAAAATTGTAACTTTAATAGTCCCATTTTTACAGTTCATAACTGTCTCCAAATATTCGAAATTTTGCCCTTTACCGATAACCCAGAAAATGCTAAACTTCCTCGAATCAGTGGAAATTGTTCAAAAACCTTCCAACAAATTACTACAATGTAATAGTGACAATAGCCCCGAGAATGTTTCTGGATGTTTGAATTATTCAAGTATTTCAAATAAAATCTTGCAAAATTCCAAAGGTTACGCAAAAGTAATTTTAATTTCGAGTATTTAAAATTTAGCTAAAGTAATGCATAAATCTACTAATATCCGCTGAATCTAGCAAATTTAATTTCATTAGTCCAATTGAATTCAATGGATTTTCTCCCGGTTTTAATGGAAGTGGCAATCTTGGTGGCTAAAAAATATGAAGTGGCTAAACACTGGCTATTAAAAAAATAATTCCAGGTCCACCCCTGCTGCCATATCTTGGTATAACGATACTGTTAGCGTACGTGCAATTGATTAACATGGTTCGACGAAAAATCCTAAAAGGTTGATACAGCGCCCTTGAGGATCATATTGCTGAAAACTGTGTTTGAAATGGTTATTCCGTTTTCAAGTTATCGTGCAAATGGCGGATGACCAAACTGACTCTAAACATACAGATCAAACATGCATTTTTATAAGTAGCTTTTAGCTGAAGCTTCAATAACTGTCTTTTCAAATAATCCCGTTTTTAATTAATTATTGCCCAAAAATTTATTTTTATATAGAATCAATCACCTTGATTGTTTAATGTTGTAAAAATTAATTTTATAAGGAATCACCTTAATCGTTATTTAATCTTCCCATTTTTTTCACGTTGAAGATTATGACCACGGATAAAGTAAAATCCTCGTTGAAATGTGCATTCCTCGTTGAAATGTACATTAAAACTTGTTGAAATATGTTTCATGTTATCTTTTAATTATATAAGATAATTATAAAAATCTTATTATGTGATATTTTTCTTCATTTTGGGTCTTTATTTACGTTCTTTTTTCACGTATTTTCCCCTCTAAGCGTTTATGTTTCATGAATTTTTGCTTATCCATATTTAAACAAGAGATAATTATTTAATAATGAGAAACGTGTTGGGGTGTATTTGTCGCTCATTGTTTTGTTTCGTGTCCACTGCAATTTATCTTATATATTTGGGGTGTTTAATTGAATTCTTAAATGTACGTAAAAGAAAACTAAAGAGTAACAAAACTTCTAAAAATCGGTAATGTCTATTTTGTAAACTCATCATTAGCTAATAATGTTTATGAAGTACAGCTCAGCTGTGAACATAGAATCCCATAGATGTCATAATTAGTTAATTATAAGATATACAAATACGTGTACATTTTAAATAAAAAATTTTAGAAATAGCGGAAAAATTAGAAATTTTTTATGACTTGAGAATTTAACATGAAGAATAATAATGCATCATCTTCGAAATGAAAACGAAGAATAATAATGCATCATCGTTCATTATACCAGATTCTTATTAATATTGCTTCTCTTAAACATATAATATTTACATAGATCTATTAAATTGCATTGACAGGATAAAGTTATGACTGTTCTTCTCACTATCAATGATATACAGGGGAAAACCAGCCACAATATAGTAACTTAACTCTCGGTTTCATGTTTGAAACATTCAAAATTGCCATCTAGGGACCATTTTGTATATTTTAGTCTTTTCTATTTAAAAAAGATTTTTATGCTTACTGTAAACATATTTCTATTAACATTGATTTAATGAACTGAATCGTCTGAAGTATTTTCAATTTTCCTTAATATATGAACAATGACCCTGCCTATGAAAAAAAATCTTTATGATCCTAACTGCAGTGTATTTTTCGACCCGTGTTTTTCTTATAGGGTGGCCCAAAACATTAAAGCTTAATAATTCGCCCACGAATGCAGATAAAAAGATTCTGTTTGCACAGAAACAACTGAAAAGAAGTTAGATTTTTTTTTTCCAGGAAAAAAAATTAATAGTTAGAATTTTTCGGTTTTTGACCAACAGATGGCGTCATAAGGTTTCAGATATTAGGGTGGCTAATGCTGGTTAGCCTACCAAGCTTTCATTTGTTTATTAGATAAAAGCCAATAACCAACGAGTTTATATCTAGCAGTCTATACACATTTTACATTTATACAAAAATAAAAAATTAACATCTATTACAAAAGATGAAAAAAAATTCTCAATTATCGATGATTAGTTTTAGAAAAAAATCTAGATTCATTTTTACATTATTTTTATCGTGGAATTGTTCTAACGTCACTTTCTCGTGTTTGCAAGTTGCAAATAACTTAAAAAAACATGAACCAAAATTATAATAGTTACGTCTAGGTGTTAAAAGAGAAAAAAAATTGGCAAAACTTTTCGCGCGAACAACTAGGCTCGTCATCAGATCACTTCAATGTCTACCAGATAAATAACAAATGAAAATTAAATTTGGACGCTACAAATTATCTATAAAATAAATAAATTTCAAGTTTCATTTTCCAAAATTTTTCTCTGTTTGAATATATTACATGACTTAAATATGTTGTGTTTATTAAATGCTATTTTTACTATTAGTTTTACGGTTTATTTTAAATTTTTCAAGATAAAATTCTTGCTCGTTGGCCCGAATGACCCTTGAATTAAAATTCCTTGAAATTTTATAAATTAAAAAAAGTATATAAATAAAAACCTTTAAAATTCCTTAAAATATTTATGATTATTAAAAATTTATTGCGAATATTCTTAATGGTCGTGTTGATTCATCAATTTTTTTTAGCTTCAATAGGACTTCGTTGTTCTAGAGTTATTAGGGGAAATAGATTAAAATTATCTGTTCGTTCTTTTTCTTCTCAAGCCGGATGGATTGATCCAGCAATGAAATTAGTACAGCTATATAATGATTTCGATTTTGCAACTAACGTTTTCAATCTTGCCGACATTTTTATCTAACCCATAAATTAACCCCGTTTTGGGCTTTGCCCGTTGGGGAGAAATTTCTTTTTTCCATGTTCTCTTATACAGGGTGTTTGTGAATTGAGTAACAGATTTTTTGGGAGATGATAGAAGAGGTCCTTAGAAGTATTTTTTGTCATATGAACATGGGGTCCCCGCAGCTCCGTTTACTTACAATACTGCATTGAACAATCAAATGACACCGGGACGCTGTGTGCGTTGGTAGGCCTAGATTATTTTATTTTTAACAATTAACGCATCAAGTGAACTTTTTAAAACAAATCTTTACCTACTGCTTTCCCAGAATGCGATTAGTTCATTTACATATGGACTAATCGTATTTTACAAAGGGGATGGATACCATGGAATCACCTTGACGAAGTTTGTCCTAAGACTTTTCAACAAACAAGCACGTGCACCTTGAAATTCCTTTGCAAACAATTACTTTAAAAGTTATTACAGTAGATTGCTTGTGTTAATTGTTAAAAATACAATAATCTAGGCCTACCAACGCACACTGCGTCCCAGTGTCATTTGATTGTTCAATGCAGTATTGTAAGTAAACGGAGCTGCGGGGACCCCATGTTCATATGACAAAAAATACTTCTAAGGACCTCTTCTATCATCTCCCAAAAAATCTGTACTCAATTCAAAAACACCCTGTATAGAGTTCGTGGTTGAGAGATGCTTGTTGCTACAATAAAAAAAAAATCACTTTATTTTGTGAGATTCACATTTTTATGGACAACAGTAAAACAATATATACATTATTATAAAAAAATATGTTTTACCTTCCGTCTTCGCCACTTCAATCGTTAATTTTAAACCGGATCTAATAAAACAACAACTTTTAAACTTTAACAATGCAATTTTATTAGCAAAAATTAAGAAACACGCACAATAAAACGAAAAACGGAACGAAAACTATTATTTTCTCTGTAATGCAAACGGCACGCTATTTGGGGAAAACTATGGCGTCCGGAGCGTTAACCAATCAAAATCCGTTCCGAGTTGTCGCCACTCTCCTTATAGGCACTCTAACAGATATCAGTTAATACGGTATAAAAAGAGAAGCATTCGCTGCAAACGCTATTTCGTAAGCAGATAGTGTAAACTCAGAAAGTGCAAACGCTAATTTCGGAAACTCTTCCTTCTCCCCATAACGAGATTGTAGGCATAGAAATGCTGTCATTAATCGAGAAGGCCCTCTTAGTTAAACTTTATTATCAGAACTAGTCGCTCGGAGAAAAATATAATTTTTTCATATTTATATATAGAAATTAGCTGAAGTGCCCGGTATATTCCGACCGTTCTTTTAAATTTCTTATTTCTAGCGGGCCTTATCTGGCAGCGTGCCAATGCTCGTACCTTTTCGTCTAGCGCAGACGTCTATTTATGTCAGCCTCGTACGAGTTATCATATATTGTCAAATCCGTTGCCCACGTTTTATTTACATATCACTAGCAGGGCCCGTGCGCTTCGCAGCACAATCAGGTTTATTGAAAAAGATGCTGAACTTCAGTTAAGTGGGCAGAATTAAATAAAAATTGTGATGCCATTGCTGCTAAAAAATTTAGTATTCCAAATGTTAAGACTATTGTTAATCATTTGAATGCAACTAATAATGCATCTTGTAATATGTGCAATACATTAATGCTTCCTTATAAACAATGTTTTTCGTTTGTCCTGTAAGCGTCAAAATGGATAAATTATCCCTGCGGCTGACTCTCGAAAATGCCACATAAAATTGGCCGTGCGAAAAGCAAGGCGTGCGCAGATCAATCCCAGCAATCGAATATGTTTGCCCTTGAGCCTTATTTATAGTTAAGCAAAACATGCTCTGATCGGGAACTGAAGTCTTTTAAATTCGAAAGGATAGTCATTGGAGATTAATGGAATCCGAGGGATAAATACTTTTTCACCTTTTCCACAACCAGTTAGTATAGAGGCCTCGATAATATTTTGCTGCAATGCAACAACTCTCAAACTGGTACCGTTGCATAGTTTCGGAGCACTTAGGTTTCTCAGATAATTATTAATTTCATCGGCAGCATCATTTCTAGGAGTAAGTATGGCTCTTTCACATAACCATGAATTTGCTTTTTTGTGGAAATTTATTATGTCAGGATAAATTTTTTCGACTAGTTCTTCTAGAGACTTGACTAAGTTTTCAAGGTTTTCTGGAATTTGTATATCACCATTGGATGTCTCTTTTATTTGCCCATTGCCTATTTCCAAAAGTAATTTTGAAAATGCACCAACTAAACAGTCTCCTTTCAAGTGAACCCTCATATTAACAGTAAGAGTTAATTTATTTACTTTACTCCACATAAAGGACGATTTTATGGATGCTCTCACCTCATCGGCCCTGGTACCTCTTGGTACTATGGGAAGAGTCTGCCTAAAGTCGCCTGAAAACACAACATTCACTCCACCCATTAAATTACTGTTGCCTCTTATGTCTTTAAGTGTTCTGTCTAGAGCTTCTATTCCCTCTTTGTGGGACATAGTACACTCATCCCAAATAATAATTATACAGTCTTTTAAAAGTTGTGCAAGTGAAGTTCCTTTTTTGATATTACACACCGGAACTTCAGTGTATGTTAGATTTATGGCAATTTAAAAGCTGTATGATCGGTTTTCCCCCTTCTAATAAAGTGGCAGCAATGCCAGAGGATACTACAGCTATTGCGATATTATGATTTGATCGAATTTTAGCTAATAATAAGTTTATTAAAAATGTTTTACCCGTTCCCCCTGGCGCGCCTAGATAGAATGTTTTCCCTTGTCTCTTGTTGACACTTTCTAGTATTTCGTTGTAAATGTTTTTTTGATCCTTCATTAAAGGTTTTTCATTACTTTTTACAAAAGATTGGAAAGTGTTTATATCATAAGATGTCTCTTTAGTGTACTCGGTGTTAAGTGCAATATTAGTAAGACGTTGCGGTGTAGGCAGACCATACTCTTTAAGACCTTTTCCACTTACAGACTTCATCTGGTCTTCAAGCTTTATTAATACTTCATTATACATAATATCATTGTATGTTATGTTAAGGTCAGGAAACAGCCTTTTCTCTCTACAGTATATATCTTCTGTTAAACTGTTTTTAAATTTTTCCCATATACTTAACGGTTCTGCCAGATTATAAAAAGCTAACATCACTACAAACAAATCTCTTAACGCTGGTGGTAAATCTGATAAAGAGGCTTCTTCCAAAGCTGTACTCCAGTGGGAGTCATCTTCTATCAGACCTAAAGCTTGGCATGCCGCCTGAAAAGTTAGATACTGTTTTCCATCAACCTGTTTTAGTCGATTGAAAGAGGTGGGCCCTCTTACATTATGTAACAGGAGACGTAAATAATAACATTCTGCATTTTTTGGGTGAATAGCATGTACGCGACCAAGAGCACTACTTTTTCTAATTTCAGAAAATCCATCTACTGGCGAGCCTTGTTTTCTTCTTTGAAAGGTTTTACCATTCCATGTATAATAAGATGGTACTTTTTGATACAGCAAAGTCCTAGCAAAGTCGTCCCTCATACATAATTCAAAAAATGCCGTAAGGGTAGTAACGGGTGGTTCATTGATTCGATCTGAAATGTTGATTGCCGTAAAATAAACACGCTGGCCATTTTCTAAATGAACAGCTAAATGTACAACAGGAGGATACCTTTCATGAATTGAAAATGATAAAATCCTCCAAGCGGCTTCAGACGAACTTTTATAACGCCCTGTTTGCTATCGGTACACTTCATCATTTTCTTTATTAACGACAGCCTGATCAGTTGCTTGATCAGTTCCCTTGTTCACATACTTACAGATATATTTTATAGATTTAACGGAATTGCAAAATTCAACATTAATGTGAGCGTTGAACGTTTTGCATAAAAGAGGACAATATGGTACAACCCACCGATTGTCAATAGTTACATTCTTTCTATCTACTTTAATTTCGGCAACTGAACCTCCCTCTCCAGGTGCACGACGTTTATATGTAGGATATCCGTCTTTTTCAGTTATTGTCTCACTTACAAAAAATCTAGGATATTTCTTTGAACACTGACCATCTTTCATGCAAGGGGATTTGGGATATATTAAACCACTTGGACCAAGAACCATATTGGATTTGATGATAGAAAACAACAATGGGTCTTTGTTTGTCTGGAAATTCCGCACAAATAATAGAATCTATTTGGTTTGGAGTAATTTTCTTTTCCAGCCATAGTAATATGTGCACATGAGGCAAACCGCGTTTTTGTCATTCAATGGAATACATATAGCACAAAGTTGTGCCAAATATCTTTCCTATTGTTAACAAATTCATTAACTTTTGGATCTTTAAGTTAAAAACTCTGCTGATAATATCATGCCTGTCGTGTGCTTGTTGGCCCTGTAATAGATTATCACTTGGCCATTTTGGATTAGTTGAGAAAGTGATGAATAAATCTGGTCGACCGTATTTCCTTACATATGCCATAGCATCCTGAGTCTTTTCGTGCATATATCGCGGACCTCCTGTAAAAGATGACGGCAAAATTACTAATTGGCCCAAATTTTCAATATCTCCATCGCTGTTTATTGCCTCCTTAAGATGAATGTAATTGTGTACTCTGTTTTTTTTATTGGTGCGGATGAAGGAAAGACGCTCTGACTCTATTTTTGCATACACGTCAACTAGATATTGATTATAGAGTTGGCGGAAATAATGTAAGAAATTAATTTCATTTTCCCTTTGCCATAATGCGATATGCATAAAAATTCATTGCGGACACTGTTTTTGGTGAATAAATTTGTTTATGTTGGGGTGATAACCATCTTCTCTATATGGAAACAGTAGAGGGTATTGAAGAGCATCATAAGATTTGTGAATTTCAGATATTCGTTGCAGTTGGTTACCTTTTGAATGCAAAATATCTCTTTTGAAAATCTTCGCTCACTAATAATACAGCAACTTCATTATTGATAGGTGCGTTGTGACGTCCCTTATGATTCCGTGAGGGTACTTTATCTGCGTGAATTATAACCTTGAAATTGGCATATTCTTATCGGTAACCTGTTCTAGTGCCGTTTTAAAACTATTAACGTAGTTGTTGTTCGCGTGTAACATCTCTTGTAACTCGTGCACAAGACTTGAATTAAATTTGGGGAAATTGTTACATCTTAACAATTGTTGCCTCGTTTTTGTCGTCGCCCATAAAATGTAACTGGAGATATTTAGGCTCTGCATTTTCTTCTGGAAGAAGTGAACCAACTAAGTGGTAAACCTGTCCTTGGATTTTAAAAGTAGGCGTGTAACTACCCTCTCATACAATATTTGTGGCACCAAACGAAGTCATTTGAAAAGCATTATTGTAATTTCTTAACAAAGAAAAGAAACATCTTTATTCTAGAATCTGTGCCAATTAAAAGCTCTTTAAGTGGTTGAGGGGGTTCTTTCAAAGGTTCTAGTTTAACTTTACCATTATTACAGCACATACCCGAACTCTCTCCTTTCCATTTTAAAGCTTTACAATGACAACATATTACTGACATGGATCCAATCGCTATATCTTTGCCAGCTTCGTACTGTGTGGATGGGTTGTATATAAAAGCAGAATTTTCTTTGCATTCCCAAGGAAATGACCGCATCGACGCTACAGATGATCGTATAATTTCCAATCTTGCGTCCCTTCCTTTTTGCGTTTCGTGCAATCGTCTTCGTTTAGCTGTTACGCGCATGTTTTCCATTCTAGTGTCCCTACCCTCCTGAGATTCAGCAATTCTATTGCGAAAAGCTCTATTACGACTTTCATTTAACCGTTTTTGAGTTTTTTCTGTAGTTTCTAAAGACCTTTCCAAACGCTTTCGGGATGCTTCATTTTTATGAAATTTCTGTTTACCTCTAGGAGTTTTCATTGGCCTACCTCGATTTTTTAATACGGGAAGAGATTTATTGCTTAGCGGAAATGGAAGCAAGTGTTTCTTATCAAAAATCAGTTTTAAGTGATCTCGCATTAAACTTATGTCAAAGCTTTGATCAATTGGGTTAATACCCAGAGCAATAGAAACTGCAAATGCAATGGAGAAAACACCACAGTCTGCGTCGTTTTGTTGTTGCTGAACATCCACGTAAACAATAAGAGGTTTATACGAACATAAACAATAAATAAAATGTAGTTGTTCCTTTGTTATATTAAATTTTTTATTGGCGTTTAAGCTATCATACACATAAATTATATTACCATCATAATAGGTACAAGTCCAATGAGTGACTTGTTCTGTAGCTGCAGAAGGCAGAATTTGTATGTGTTTTTGGTTTGGTGGAATCGGAATGACACCCGGTAGATTATGATCCCACATTAATAACACCTCTTGCGGTCGAAAATCTGTGTGCACACTTAATATCTCATTACATTTGCCTATATGGTCTGTTGACAAATATTCATTGTTTGTCAACTCAGCCATTGCAGATTTTGGCAATGGTAAAATATCTGCTTCCATTTTTGAAGCAAAGGGCAAGTAAGAAGGAGAAAAATAATAATAAGAAAGAAAATTATGAAACAACGAAGAAAATTATGAAAAAGGATAAAAATTTTATTCAAAGGGGAAAATAAAATGAGTTCAACGGACAAAAAACACAACTAAATATTGTGTAAAAATATCATAAGGAACCAAAGAGCTAAGTTGCAAAAGTTTACAAAACTATTAAATTTTTGATTTGATTAGAACAACAACTACGAAAGAAAAATAGCGTATAACGGAAGAAAAATACTAAAGTAACGGACAGTAACGTGTTCAATTAAAGATAAATATATTTAAAAAAAATAAAAATACGAAAAATTAAGTATCTTTCAAAAGGAAGAAAGGGAGAAATGTCAAACAATAGACTTTAAGTACAATAGATTTTCAATTAGTGAATAATCCAGCTCAGATTGTTGGAATTGCAGAGCACGCAGACACAAAGAATGGAAAAATGGAATAAGATAACTCTAATAAATAATATCATCAGAAAATGGAAAATTAATCAAATGTTATTTATTAGAAACAAACGATCATGTATATCCATGAAGGAAAAAACCAAGCCCCATAGAAGGAACTGAAGTCGGATATCGCGTACCAAATGAAGAGGAGTCGGTCACACTTCAGCGCAGTTTTCGAAATCCTGCGAATTTTCACCAAGTGACCAACATCCGGGTTAATGTAGTTGCATTAAATCGAAACTCGCCTTGCATGCAAGATAGCCATCCTCTAAAAGATATCCTAGCACCCTGGTAGAGCAAACTATAACGGGTGAATATGGGTATCCATTGTATCGTCGAAGTTCACCACATTAGGGCGAGTTCACATCTAAAGTATGATTACGTTGTCAAGATGAAGAAAATGATTTTTTAAAGTCGAATTTTTATGATTTCTTATTCTATATTGGCTATTAGCAAATTTAGAATAAGTCCGTCTGCAGTAATGAGAACGATACTTTTTTTTAATAAGGGCATTTATCATAAACATTTCAAATTATTATATCTTCTCTTCCCATGGGCCGACTGTGATAAAACAAAGCCTACATGTTGCCCAAGTTCTTCCAAACTCAAGTATGTGACGAGCGAAATAGGAGCGAAACAGCCAGGGCTAAAGAAACGTCAGATCAAAGTATTGTTTTATTTTCATTCTATTCCTTCCTTTTTCGAAACCACATGCATTATTCTACACATATGTAGAAGTAGGATAGAATCTCAGATTAGAGAAAACAAATCTGTGGTAGAACTGCTAGAAGGCCATACTTACAGAGCGCCATGTATTATGAGCATTTTAAAAGAATATTATTCGGTTTTTCAATATGATGTTTACTGTATTAATTCTAACCTTTTTTCATGTGTTCATTTTCAGATATTACAAAATTTCATCAAAAAGGAGACCGAGCAACGCCGTGTATATCAGCTAGTTTAATTATATAATCTGCTGTTGTTCTCATCCGTCAATTTATAATTCTTAAAAATAATATTTTTTGTGATATTTATTAATAATCATCTATTAAGAATATCGGGTATATTTCTTCCATGAATCATATATATTTATTTAGTGAAATAAATAAGTAATCGTTCCTCGCAGATGTTCATCATCATAATTCTAAGTACTCGGAAATTTAAAAGCATATTTCATATATTTCATTAAATCCTGGTTTAATAATAAATAATATGAGGTGAATTCTTAATGTTTTAATTTGCCAAAAGTAACAATTAATCTATTATGTAAAAATATAATTAGTCAAATTTGCAAAAAATAATAACTCAAAAATCACCATTTCTTTTATTTACGTTATATTAGATCCGCGCCAATTAGTGGAAGTAATCTCGTCAATTCATCAGCCTTAAGTATTTTTTCCAGTTCTTGCAGTTTATTTAGTAGACCTTCTGGCAAAATAGTTAATGGAAGAACAATGTCGAATCTTAATGGAAGGGGACGCCGCAACATCTTCACTAGCAACCGAAGCCAGAGGGTGGGTGAAGAGCGATGAAGAGAAGTCTACTACTTGGCATTAATCGCTTTCTTGCTTTACTAAAAACGAACGAGAAACAAATGATCTTGTAGCGAATTCCCCTCTGGTTGCTTTAACGCTATAAATTTTGGAGCAATTGCTCTCTCGATCTAAACCGCTTCCTAAATAATGAAATGGCAAATTTAGGAAAAGAAGCACCTCGAAAGAAAGGAATCTCATTTCTTGAATCTCATTTCATGAAGTTCATCATGTTCTAACATGATGAGAAACTCAAATTTAGCTTTTATATCTCATGTTTCAAAAAAAAAAATCTTGAAAGTATAATTAGATAATTTAAACACCATATTAAAATATGCCAAAAATATCACATATTTTTAATTCCTTTTAAAATAATAAAATATTTATTATTGATTCCAAATAGCTAAAATGATAGCTCTGGTTCTTCTAAATTCGTATATATGTTTCTGTATAATATTGGGTTATCGGAAACGTCATGATGTATTTTTTTCTGTTTTTCAAAGGTCATTTATTTATATAAAGAACAAAGATCAATCAATTACATATTGCCCGATTTGTTCGATAAATTTTTGACGTCCATCAGTAAGCTTCATAATTCCTCGTTTATAGAACGCTGGCGACAATTGAACAAGGTGATGATTTACACAACGCAACTAGTTGTGAAGAGAGCGAAACAAGTGGAAGCACGGTAAAGTCTGACGGCACAAGGAGGGTCACGCGAATATGATGGGTTTGACAACATATCCCATCCAAGCTTCAATAATTTTTGACGGGTGATCAAACTTGTCTGTGGTCTCGCGTTGTCGTGATAAAACACAATTCCCATCGCAATCGGTAGCATGCTCGCAATATTTGGAGAATATTTTATATGTAAAAGGTTTATCTAAAAATTTGGGTAAATGGGCCGATACCTGACGGTTACGTGGGCTAGGAACACGCGCATGGGATGCGATCTGACAGACTTGTCGAGAAGCACGACCTAGCGTCGAATACAGTAAACTGAAGCCGATACGCCTGCTGCAGCCAATAGAACATAATGAGTGTGAAGAGCAATGGAACACCGTTTAAACATCAGGTTTTGTTACAAATTGGGGAAAACGGCGACGGCAGTAGCGCATATCGCAGACGGCTAGAAACGTGGCTAACTCAGTTGGATTTGGAAGATATTCAGTATTTAGCTGTCCAGGAGCACAATCCTCCGTTTTACTTGACATATTGTCAGTTGGAAGAACTTTCCAATTTTCTCTTCAAGCAATGAAGACTGCTTCTATGAGGTTGGTCATAAAATCCTTAGGATTGCATGGAAATCTAGATTCAGCTGTAAAACGACAGTGTTAGCGTGTAACCACAATCCTGCCGAAACACCCAAACTACATTAGTTTACGCTGTGCTATATTTCGTGGATTCCGCCGCCAGAGCAAAATCCAAGATGGTACAGATCATTAGGAAAATCGAGACCCAGACTGCTATACGTTTTCTGCATCCGAAGGGAAACAACGCTAAACAGATGCATATTGGGTTCATAAGCTCCATCGTACGAGGCTGTGACCATCGTACGCTTCAAAAGTGGGCGATCTTCGTTCAGGAAATCTTGCCACAAGTGGCGACCCTGTCCTCGAAAACCGAAATGAAACAGATAACGTAGAAAATTCACGTTAGTTACTGCACCAGTTGTTACATGTTGTAGGCAGATCTCCAGAGGACACAAGTATCCGCAAGATGGGTGACGTTTGCTCACTCCATTCCAGAGATTGACACTTGTGGGAATTCTTGGGCACTCATCCTACCTGTCAACCAGCGACTTCTTCCTCTTTCCACTCATGAAGCGCTCCCTGTGTGGAAGCGCTCCCTCCTTTAATACGATTGTCATTTTGGCTAAATTGAAAGAACTAATTAAAGCCTTTTACCATCATTCCCATCCTGCCAACTTTATCACAGCTTGGATTATTAGCAGTCCACGATCAAGACTACAAAACCAACTCTTGATTCAACCTCCGTCCATCATTTCTTCCATTAAAGAAAGATATTTTCCGTTCAATTGTATAAAGGATTGGAATGCCATTCCCCTAGAATATCGTCAAAAAATTTGGAAATGTGACAGAAAACCCTGTAATGATCACATACGACATGCTCACGTTATCTTAACAAACTATTTTCTTGATCGACAAACCTCATAGTTTGGGGGTTTAACTTTGTCCACTTGGACGCAAAATACATAATAATAATAATAATAATAATAATAATAATAATAATAATAATAAT